>CM070500.1:69028758-69463319 GCA_036346375.1 Guadua angustifolia | reverse complement strand
CCGCCACTGCGCTGCTATGGCGACGCCTCGTCCGGATGGCGCAGCAGACGATCAATGGCGTCAACATCACGCTGCTGCCCGCTGGCCCGTATGAGAGCGAGCGGTCTCACGGTTCTCGAGGAGCCGGGACCGGATGGCGCTAGGCCGCCTTGACCCCGCCCACTCGCCGTGGCTCTTCGGGGGGCGACTCGAGGCTCGAGAGCGCTTGCAGATAGCGCTTTAGGCGCCGAGGTACGCCGGTTCGACCGTCGGGGAGTCTCTACCCGGCCGGGCCGTGATCCACGAGGCCAGAATGCTTCGCAGCCACGGAGTGGCCGGAGAGTCTCGCGAACTCCACCGCGGTGGTCCGTGGGGCACGGGCGGCAAGTTCTCGGCGGGTGGCCGCCCATGGCCACTTCGACGACGGGCTGCTCCACCGCTCGGAGCAGCGGGCGCGACCGCAGGGCGGGCACGGCGGTTCGACCGGGCGCGACGGCCGGAGGCGCTTTTGGTCGCCGCCGCTTCGCGAGATCTCGTGCCGCGGATCCGCCATCTTCGATGCGGAGCTCCTTCAATCGCGAACACCGAAGTCCGCCGGAGTTAGTTTAAAAGCCAACCACTAGCCCCCTACCGGCGCGCCTCGCTTGGCAGATTCCACCGACAGCCCGTGATCTATGTAATCGGTTTTGTTCGGCAGGAGGGCGTCTTCGCGGCCGGCTAATCGAGAGGGCGAAAACCCTAGAGGACTCCCACGCGGAGGGTTTCGGCGCCTATGAACTAAGGAGAACAAGCCATTTTTTACCCAGGTTCAGGCCCCCTTGTAAGAAGGGTAATAACCTTACGTCCTGCTAGATTTCGTATATGATGCTTTGAACTAGTACAGAGTTCTCGTGTTACAAGCGCATCCGCTAGCTTTCTCTAGTATTGCTTGGTCGACTGATCTAGGATCCGATCCCCCTTCCCCATGCACCCGAGGGCCCTTATATAGGCCAAAGCAGGGGGTAGGTACAAGGAGGGCCATCATGTCGATCTAAATACATTTAATGCTTTCTCTGTCATGTCCTGCTCCTCCAAATTTCATTAAATGCCTACGCTGCGTTCTTGCCCGTCATCACGGATGGGACCCCTGTGACAGTAGGTGAGAGGCATCAGAGGAATGGGCTTGTTGCGTAAACCCTCACCATCGAGCAGTTGATAATGCAGTTCTGGCGGAAGGAGGCAGTTACCGGCTGGCGCCAGGCGGCGGAGCCTCGCCAATCGCCACCACTCGCCACGCGGATCGGCGCCGGGCGCAAGCGTGTTTAATGCCGCCGGGCCACGTGGACGACGCCGCCGGCGGGCCGCTTGCGTCGCCGGTCACGGCTGCGCCGCGTGAGCAAGCGCGGTTGCCACCCGCGCCGGGCGCCAAGTGGCGTGTCGCCACCGCCGCCGGCGCTCACGCTCCGACCGTTGCCGGCGCCGGCCGCGCCCGTGCCGGCCATGGCCCGACGTCCGTGCCGTGGGCGTGGGTTGGCGCCGGGCGAAAGCGTATAGGCGTTTCGCCACTGCCGCCGGGCGCCACGGATCGACGGCGACGCTGGCCGTGCCGCGACGCCGCCGATGGCTCCGGCCGCCACGTGGCTGGCGCCGGCGGCGTCTGTAGGCGTTTCGCCATTCGCCGTCACGGCGCTTGCCCGGACCGACGCTGCCGCGCCGCTGTGGATCGCCGCCGGCGGCTCCGGCCGCCACGCGTGCGGGCGCCGCGCCGTGGCAGTGTGGCGCGCCACTCGCCGCCGCGGCGCGTGTTCTCCACGCGCCGTGGACCGACGCTGGCCGGCGGGCCGTGATCGCCGCCCGATGGTCCGATCACACGTGGACCGTGACTTTATGCGGTGGAGAGGGTACCCTAGCGTATAATACGCTGACAAATAGTTTGGGACCTACCTTGTTGGGAGCACCTAGAAGTTCGGCACTGCATTAACGTGATGCACGTAGAGAAGAATATCTGTGATAACTTGATTGGCCTCTTACTGAACATTAAGGGTAAAACAAAGGACGGTATGAATGCACGGCTTGACTTGGTCGATATGGGCATCAGATCTGAGTTAGAACCGAAAGAGACTGATAAAGACCGAACATACTACGAGCCTGCTTGTTACACTCTGTCCAAGGCCGAGAGAATTGAACTGTGCCAGTGCTTGCATGGTGTGAAAGTTCTGTTCGGTTACTCATCCAACATGAAGAGACTTGTTTCGATGCACGATTTGAGTTTAACTGGCATGAAGTCCCATGATTGTCATGTGCTTATGACACAGATGCTCTTTGTGGCAATTAGAAGTATTTTACTAACCAAGATTCAGGAGACAATCACAAGGATGTGTTATTTCTTTAACACAACTGCTCAGAAGGTCATTGATCCCGAAGGACTTGATGCTTTGCAAGCCGAGGTAGTAATGACTCTATGTAATCTTAAGATGTATTTCCTTTCGTTGTTTTTTTGATATGATGATCCATCTCATTGTTCACCTTGTGAGGGAGATAAAGATGTGCGGGCCTGTGTTCCTATGTTGCATGTACCCGTTCGAGAGGTACATGGGAATTCTGAAGTCCTATGTACGGAATCGATCTCAACTAGAGGGTAGCATTATTGAAGGTTATGCAACCGAAGAGGTCATCGAATTCTGTGTGAATTACATGGCTTAGGTCGAACCGATAGGTGTGCCTCGATCCCGCCATGAGAGGAGGCTCCAGGGCATCGGGACCATCGGAAGGAAAGCAATCACGTCTGATCTGGTTGCGTGCACAAAAGGCCATTTCACAGTTTTGCAACATATGGTTGTTGTGGCCCCGTATATCAACGCGCACAAGAATTAGCTACGTCAAGAGAATCCGATGCGGTAGGAGTACTGGATCATTAGACAGCATAACCTTCAGTTCAACAGATGATTCAAGGAGCGACAACCCATTACTGGAAGCACGTCAGGTGATACGCTGACATGGTTGGCAAAAGGGCCAGCTTTTATAGATGTAACATGGAAAGAATATAACTTAAATGGGTACATATTTTACATGAGAGATCAGGACATGAAGAGCACAAACTAGAACAGCGGTGTTCGCATCGATGCGCTGAATACCACTGGATCAATGAGGAGCTCATGTTATGGGTTCATTGAGGAAATTTGGGAGCTCGACTATGTGCTATTCAAGATCCCCTTATTTCGGTGCCTTTGGGTTAACCTGCAGCATGTGAAGGTTGACATGTATGGCGTCAGAACTGTGGACCTCGAACGTATTGGATACCAAGAGGAACCATTCGTTCTCGCCAACCAAGTTGTTCAAGTCTTCTATGTAACCGACCCATCCAACAAGCAGCGCCACGTCGTTCTTCAGGGAAAAAGTAGGATTGTCGGAGTCGAGAATGTGGTAGATGAGGAAGAATACAATCAGTTCGACGAGTTGCCTCCTATTGATACCGGCGTCACAATCCAGGAAGACCAACCTGAGGAAGCTAGCTACACACATGTTGATCATCGCGAAGGGCTAATTTTTGTTCAAAAGAATAAGCAAGTATTGTCATGAGGACTTCATGTATACATACCAAGTGTTCCTGTATTATAATTAATTAATGACATGTATTAATTATTGAGATGTATTGATTAAAATTAAGCAAGTGTATACATGATATACATGTTTGCACGGTAAAAAAATAATACAATAGCCCATCCCAGATGGTTCTGGGATTGAACTGTCTAGGATGGGATGACTCTATCCTGCACGGTTCAATCCTGTAACCGCCTCGATAAACATGTTTACCCAAACAGTTCTGCGATTGAACCGTCTTGGATGACTCTATCCCAGACAGTTCAATCCCAAAACCATCTAGGATGGTCTTTCCGCGCCACTCAATAAATTCCGTGCTTGCCATTCAACCAAGTCCCGCGCACACTTAGTTTATTGCAACCCTAGCTATCGCGAGCCCCTCTCCCTCAGCGACGCCCTCCCCCCTCGGTTGTGCCCTCTCCTGTCGGCGGCGCCCTCCCCCCTCGGCGGCTCTCTCGCCCTAGCTCAGTGGTACCCTCCCTCGACCGTGGTCTCCTTCCTCGGCGGCGCCTTCCCCCTCGGCCGCACCCTCTCCTACGGTGGTGTCTCCCCTCCCCCTGGGTGCTGTCTCCCCTCTCCATCGGTGGTGCCCTCCTCCCTCCCTCCTCCATTTTTTTGTTGCCTTGCTTGCTCCATGATGATAATGGGTATTCTGATGACTAGAACATTGGGTTCTTGATGAATATGATAGTTAATGAAATGAACTAGGCCTTGAACTGGTAGATTACTTGAATTAATTCCTTTTCTGGTTTACTCATAGTCTGATCATTAGTGTTATTTCTCTGCACTAACCTGTTTAGCTATTCAATTTGCTAGTAAATCTGAAACTTGATTCAATTAGTAGTTTTGTTACTGATTTAAATTTGTGTGCCTGTTCGGTTAGTGAGATTGCTAGCAAATTGATATGAACTTGTATAGTTTGTCTAGCCATCTTATTAATCTGCTGATCTGAGCTTTGTATGCTGGAAATAATTTTGTTACTGATCAGAACGTGAACAGGTTCGATTAGATCCTTATTGTCAACAGAACTAAATATTTTTTATTATTTTTGTGACTATTGTTGCTCTGTTGATCAGAACATTGTTCTGGTTCGGTTAACAGTTGGATAGACCTAAATACGTTTTGTACTTAGGTGCATATAACAGTGAACTGAATAATCTTGTGTATGCTAAGGTGGTAAGGGTTCAAGGCCTAATACATTGAATTAATTAGTCTAGCCCATTTGTGATTGAGGTGAAGATTCTAATCTTCATTCTAACCCTAAGTCTGAGAGTACAATATTTAATTTTACTTCTATTTGTGTTCAAAGGCATGATTCATATTATGGATGACATAAATCTGCTTGATATTATCCTGTATATGTCATCTTGGCTATTATTGGATTGTATATTCTCTTTTATATTGTTAAATGGAATAATGTATAAAATCTTGCTCTTATACTCGCATGTTTTCCAACAAGATGACGTTAAAAATCTTCTCTTAAATTTGCTTCTCTTAACTTACCTACTCTTAACCTTGCATCATACAAGATGGTGCCTCCTCAATCCTCAGTGCTGAAGGTATCTGATGACACGCCCAACGTAGAAAGAAACAGGCATAGTGCAAGAGAGCTTAGTAAAAGGCCTCAAAGCCAATACACCATCACGGTGGTCGATCCGCATGATGGGGCCCCTAAAGTTGCGGCAGCTTTTCGGACCATGTGCGGGATCGTTGGGTATGAACGGGTCCCCATCACATATCCATCATGGAATATGCTGACAGATGAGGAGCGTGATAACCTGGTGATAAAAATATTCATGTCATTCGAGCTTCCACAAGACGCCATGCCAGCATTGCGATGGTACGCGTTGCTTGTGGCGGGAAAGGAGTGGAAGAACTTCAAGAGCGTTCTCGTTGCTAATTACATCAATAAGGAAATGACTTTATTCCAGAAGTACGGGTTCATCTCTAAAGATGTTTAGGGACAATTTGTTGAGTTGATGACAGAAGAGTTCGTGCTTCAAAGTACGGCTCACAAGACTGTCCAGTCAAAAACACTCACCCATACATACTCGGCTCAACTGGGTACGTGGGAAAGATGGCGCAATGGACGAGGGAGGATAACGAGGCAGTCCAGAAGGAGGTCGTGCCACCATTTGCCTCGATCATGGACCCGCATGCCCAAAACCGGGTAAGAGCGAGGTCATGTCACACTTCTTTGGGTGGTGTGTCCTTTGCAAACCCCGCTGATGAGAAGTGTCCCAACACCTAATATTATTGAGCACGGAATCTTCTCAGGGCTCTTTCACTTCGAACAGAGAGAAAGACATGCTCTCACGGCCTTGGGAAACAAGGAGCACCTGGGTCACACCAGAGGCCTAGGTGTTTTCGTTCCCTGGAAATTGGGATTCCCACAGGACTCGGCCACTTATCAGAGTAGGAAGAGAAGCAAAGCCGAGCGTGAGGAACAGCTAGTAGCCCTCATTGAGGAAAGAGTTGAGGAAAGGCTTAGAGCACAGTTCGATAGTCAGCTACAAAGCCTCGAGGCAAGGATGGAGCAAGGGTGGCTGAGGACAGGTAGGGACAGAACGTGATAGCTGTAACATCCCAAAAATTTGACTTCTTAATTATTAAAAACTATTGTATGGCAATTTATGATTTTGTGAATTTTCTGGAGTTATTGGACTTTCTGAGGTTATTTAAATTATTTTTGAATTAATATATATGGCTTTTGTTAAAGAAATAATTAAAAGGGTAATTTAAAATAAAGACTGCCCAAAAATATTTGAATATAGAAGATCTCGAAGTATTTTTGGGAAATATCTTTTTGTCTCCGGGATTGAATCGGATTAGGAACTAGATTGACGACGGTACGGTTGGATTAGCACTTGCTGCATGCAACCACACATGCGTAGCCGATTCGAATTCTACGTCAACAACGAAGCCCATGCGCGAAGGAAGTTTTCCATTTTCTCCAGCGCGTAGCCGAATCCAATCCTTGAGCTGGTGCCAAAATTTTCGCTGAGACAGACTCCCTTTCCGGGCGGGAGAAGGACATTCCGTCCTGTTAAACCAACACGTGGTGGACCCAAACGCTAGCGCTGGCGCCAAAAGAAAAACATCCGAGGAAATCGCGCGTGAGGGAGCTTCTTCCGTGTCTTCGTGCGTGGCCGATTCAAATTGCCTGTGTCGGCGCTGATTTTGGCAAGAGCTGGAGACCAATCGGGCGGGAATAGGACACGGCCGGCTATTTAAGCGGGCGTGGTGGCGTCCCAGGAGAGTCGAGCGACGGGCAGAAGCGAGCGGCAGGAAATCGCGAGCGCTTGGGCGAGACGCGCCAGCGACCGAAGGATTCCACGGAGGAGAGCGTGGCGTCGCCAGAAGAATCGATCAACGGGAAAAGCGAGTCACGTCGTCGTGGGATTTTGCGAGGGATAGCAGGCGCCGCTAGGAGATTTTCGAGCACGCTGCCGAGTTGCCGCCGAGAAGCACCCCGTGCGCCGTAGTTCTGCTGGAGCATCGCTAGGGAAGGAGATCGCCGTTGGGATTATCGTCTTCTTCAAGTCCGGCGGGTTTCGCCCACGGTCCAGCCATCGTCGATCGGGAACTTCGTCAGCCGTCGGATCGTATTCAAGCGTACGGAATTCGTCCACGTTAATTCGGAATCGGTAAGCATCTCTGATTAAATATTAACCGTTGGATT
Organism: Guadua angustifolia; assembly: GCA_036346375.1. NCBI lineage: Eukaryota > Viridiplantae > Streptophyta > Magnoliopsida > Poales > Poaceae > Guadua > Guadua angustifolia. Next base: position 69,456,079 of record CM070500.1, on the reverse strand, counting down.
TAGGTCGAACGGTTGATATTAGGCCATGTAGTAGATTTAACTGTAACCGTTAGATTAAGTTTATCAGTCTAGATTTCGCCACGTTTTGTCCGTACAAGCCGGGGCGGGAAAATTCATATTTTCTTTATAAAAATAATTCGGGAAAAATAAGAATTTCTAATTTCAGAATTAACTAAACTTCCGAATGTTATAACTTTTACATATGAACTCCGATTTGGGTGATTCAAATTCCTAAAAATCTATAAAATTGAGATATATTCAATGATGGTTTTTATCTGATTCTTCGAAGTTTATTTGCTATTTGTTCTTGGTGTTTATTTGCTATTTCTTCTCGATTCGCGTAGACGTTGAGTTGAGCGAGGTTTCGAAGAAGGAACTATTATCTCAAGAGCAATCTTCGGAACAATACCAGGAGCTTAAAGGCAAGTTGTGCTTTGATCATGTTGCACCTATAAACTAGATTGCATGCTATTTTGATTTACCTTATCACTTGTTATTTTATGTGTATAAATGATTTCAACATAAGTTTGGGATTAGCTATCGTACCCTTTGAATTATACCCTACCTTGCTAGTTGTATGCCATGATCCACTTGTCACCCTAGGTTGGTTTACTATAGTTGGTTAATAATGAAATCAACATGGAGGATTAGATCGAGTTAGAATTGCTTAGCCATGCCACGTCATCACATGTACTTGAATCTTTGATAAATAATCTTGATTAATGGAATATGGAACAATGTTTTGAATTTGTGTGTCATGTGTGGTCACACGATGAGATTGAGTTGTGTTGGCAATGGATGTCACACAACGATATTGAATTGTTGATGGCACGTGGTGCTTGGTAATCAACCGGGGTGGTTATGATTTTGGGTCGGAGCAAGTGGCAAGGGCAGGATGCAGGTGGGCCCGATAGGCAAAGGGTATGTGTATGTCTTGCTTTGATCAAACCATAAGGACACCTTGCGAGCCTTTGACTGAGTCAATCATGCAACCACATCTTTGTTATGGGGCAGCCTAGTGATTAATTTGCAATGTCTTAGCTTGAGTACTATCGTGGTGGAGTGGTTCATCCTTTTAAATGAACCCAGATGGCGCAAGAGGGGGCCCTGTTGTGGTTTTCGACCCTTGAGTGTTGAAACCTTAGCGGGTAGTACCGAGTTAAGATAGAGCATTGTAAAGGCTTTGTCATGATTCTCTGTAGGCATACCAAAGGAAGTGTGCTAATGGCCGGGCATAAAAGAGATTATCATGTCATGTGGGTAAAGTGCAAACCTCTGCAGAGTGTACAATCTATTAGGATAGCCGTGCTCACGGTATTGAGCAAGCTCGGGGATTACTGATCAAGGGTTTAGATTCTTTTTGAAAACTTGGGATGGATGGCGGGATGCCATGGGAGGTTGAATCTTGACTTAGGATTTGGAAACTTGGTTTACTTGAGAAATCTTGAATCTATCTATTCTTGTTATTTGTTTCTTGTCTTTTAAATCTACATATTGCTTATGTTTGAAAATCTTTGCATCGCTTATGAGCCACTTAGCCTTTCCTTTGGAATAAGCCTTGCATATAGCTATAGTAGGATTGCATTTCATGCACAACTTGTTGAGTATGTTGTATACTCACCCTTGCCTACAAACATCATCGGTCTTTGAAGAAGGAGTACCATGGAGAGCGAATGTTTAGGGTGCGAGCCTTGTCGGTTGCTGTGGTATCTTGAGGGGTTACCTCGTCTTCATTCCGCTGCAGTTCAATTTGTTGTTGACCTTATAAGGCATTGTTAAGTAAGTTGACCATGAGGTCATACAACCGTAATATTTAATATATTATGTCTTTTATCTTATATACGTTGCGTATGATTGTGATATTCACTAATGTTGAGCTGTGTGCACTAAGCGTGATCTGGACTAGTGCAAGTATACACTGAGGGTCCGGATTTGCATATTCGGGTCGACAATAGCCCAAAGCACATGTGCGATTCATTATGAACGAATCGGTGCACCAAGGCGTCTGCCTCTGAGACAGACATGGATGAAGCCAGATTTCCTCCTGATAACACTCAGGTAACATGTTTGCAATACTCCTTACCTACACTTTTAATGTTGGACGTGTTAGCTAATTACTTATGTACCCTTATGTAGGTGGCCATGCCGTGCAATCTGCAAGTGAGGCTTGCCAATGGCTCTATTCCCCCGTAGGCTGCTTGGGGACAAGTGTATGCATTCGGTATAGGGGCATTAGTGCATGGTCATACTTTAGAGCCAGGCCACGCGAAGGTCCATGTTGATGGTCTACATGAAATTTTTAAGGCCGTCATGCTGGACATCCCTCCAAATGACGAGATCGTCGCACTAGGGGATGCCATTGGCACATTCATCCAGTGGCCCAAGAAGGACATTGTCGACGTTTGTTACCGACAATAATGAAAAGGGGGCTACGCGCTGGATCGGAAGCTCGATGGTAGCACAAGACACGAGAAGTTATACAGGTTCGGGCTCTCGCGATGGAGATAATACCCTAGTCCTGTGCTCTGGAATTATATGTGGCTATCTAATAGTTGATGAGATCTTATGATGATGTCTTCTCGTATCTCATCTCCCCCTCTATCCCTCTCCCACCCCCCTTTATATAGCGGAGGAGGGCGGTTACAAAGGAGAGTCCTAATCGGTTACAAGGTGGAGATTGTATCTCTTTCCTTATCCGTTTAATATGATAACGGATAGGATTACAATTGTATCCTCCCTAAGCAGGGTCGGTTTCCATCTTGAGGTTTCCTTCGCAGCATGGCACCGCCTCCGGTAATACCCATCTTCATGCAGTCGGCTTGGCCCATCCCCCCTTGGGTGGTTCTCACGGCCCGTCATGTAGATACCCGGGGTCCATATACTCCACAGTAGCCCCCGAGTGCTTTGCGATCGAGTTGCCGCCTTCTTGGTCGCAGCCCAGCTGAGTCATGCTTCATGCCGAGTGCTTCTAATTCTTGATGTAATTTCCCGACTTGTTTTCCTTTCCAGCCGAGTGCCCATTGTAGGCAAAGAGATCGTGAAGGACTCAATAGAGCTCCACGTGTTGAATCATATCCGACTGTCGCGGCGCACAGCTGGTGGCTCATCAGGGGGTATACCGTATCCCAAACGATATACAGAAGTCAAAACGCTTTTCCCGCTCAAGGCGAAATTCAGCGCCACTCCCTTTAAATTCATTCGTCGCCGAAGTTGTTGATGTCGTCATTGGAGCGTTGTCCCACTCGCGTCGCATCCAAATTTAGTAGCCCTGAAATCATATACATGCAAAACTTAGTCGATGTAAAAACAATTCACTCGGATGTGATTATCCGACTAGTTTATGTATAATTTTAGAGTTTTTTACTCCTTTTCCTTATTCATTTTGAATTCATTCGAGTGGTTTGACTCTCTTTGTTTAAACACTCTGCCCGACTAGTCTAGCCTCCGAGCGTCGGGAGTCGGCTCATGGCTCTTTTTCCCAAGCACGCGTTTTGGGTGACTAAAGTTCGCCGTTCATGGGGTCAGAGCTTCACAACTCGGAATTAAAGCACTCGGACTTAGTCGCAATCATAAGGAAATAAGGAAAAGTATATGATCCTGGCGGGGTTGCACATGTGCAACACTATTAGGTGTAGCCCCCGACTTACTGCTTAATTGAGTAGCAATTGAGTAGCAAGTCAATAAAGCCAACAATAATGACATAATTGAGTAAAAAAGCGACTTAGCTGCTTTATGCTCCATGTGTTCCTGACGATCGTGCCGTCCTTGCTCGTGGCGCAGGCATGGCTTGTGACCGTGCCGAAGGTGGTGCTCGGGGCGCTGGCGTAGGCTCTTGGCCGTGCCAAAGTTGGCGCTCGTGGCGCAGGTGTTGGCTCGTGGCCGTGCCGAATGTGGCGCTTGGGCGCAGCGTGGCTCTCGCCGTGCGAATGTGGCGCTTCGGGCGCAGCGTGGCTCGTGGTCGCGCCGAATGTGGCGCGGGCGCAAGCGAGGCTCTGGCCGCAGCGAGTTCGCGCTTCGAAGCGCAGCGAGGCTCTTAGCCATGCCGGTTGGCGCCGGGCGCAGTGTGGCTCGTGGCCTGCCGGTTGGCGCCGGGCGCAGCGTAAACTCTGGCGTCCGAGGTTGGCGGCCGAAGCGCGGCGGCTCTTGGCCGTCTGCAAGTTGGCGCAGGCGTGGCTTTGGCCGTGCGAGGTTGGCGCCGAGGCACAGTGCGCGTGGCTCGTGGGCCGCCGAGGTTGGCGCTTCGGCGCAGCGCACTTCGTGGCCGTGCGAGTTGGCGCCGGCGCGCAGCGTAGGCTCGTGGCGCGGCCGGTTGGCTTCGGGCGCAGCGTAAACTCGCGGGCCGTGCGGTTGGCGCCGGGCGCAGCGCAGCTTCGTGGCGTCGAAGATTGGCGCTTCGAAGCGCGGCGCAGCTTCGTGGCGTGCGGTTGGCGCTTCGCAGCGCGAGCTTCGTGGTCGCAGCCGGGTTGGCGCTCGGGGCGCAGGCGGTGGCTCTTGGCCATGCCGAAATTAGCGCTCGGAGCGCAAGCGGTGGCTCTTGGCCGACTTAGTCCTAACAGAGGCTTGAGTTGCTTGACTAGTGGAAACACATCACTAGCCGAATGACGAAGCTCCTGAGTTGTTGTAGTAGCCAGCAGAGGCAATCAGAGGGCTGAGCAGATGCCCCGAGTTCCGTAAATCGATTTAATCGATCGGAGGAGCGCCAGGTTTAGTGCCTCCATGCATTATATGTGTCAGGCTTAATACCGGCACCAAAATAATTTCCTGAAACAATAATTAGGAAGAAATTTGAGTAGTATCTTTTTGCAAAAAATTACCCGAGTGATCCGAATAATTTTTTAAACCACTCGGATATATATATAAAAAATTAAGGTGCATATTTAAATGCATATTTTAAATATTAGAAAGACTTAGCTGTTAGCTCGCCGACTAATCTTGGCCTGGTTTACACGGCTGGTTGCCGTTGTACACTCCGAGTCCGAATGACCGAGCCACCTGGTGAAAACTCCTCGAGGTGGTCCCGCCTGGTGAAAACTCGCGCACGCAGGACTTCTCCGCGTGAGCATATATGGCAGGCCCGAGAACCTGCGCGTGCTGGCCTCGATCTCTTGCATCTCCGTGGCGAGCCCGGAGATCAGGTACGCCACGCTAGCCTCCCTGCCGTAGTCGGAGTACTTGAGGCGGAATTTCTTCACGCTGCTGGAGTAGCTCGTCCACGTCATTGACAAGCCACTTCACGTAGATGATGAAGTTCCTGACCGCGCCGGTTTGGAAGCCGCCGGCGGCTGAGATGTGGCCGCTCTTCCTGTGTTGTCCTTGACGTCCTACTATTGGCGATGTAGTGTATGGCCCCGGCGCTGTGCGCGTCGCGGAAGCCGAAGGCATGGACCGAGTACGCGTGGTTCACCACGTTCAGCAGCCAGAAGATGGAGCTATCGTCGCCGTCGGAGATGAGGATGATGAAACCCCCTCTATCCTGCCTCTTCTGATCTGTCCATCCTTCCGCTGCTTTGAAGATCGCCATCAAGCTTGCTGTGATTGATTCTAGCGCAGCCCCTACCTGGCGCGCCAACTGTCGAGGTTTGTTACCGACAATAATGAAAAGGGGGCTAGGCGCTGGATCAGAAGCTCGATGGTAACACAAGAACACCCGATGTATACAGGTTCGGGCTCCCACGGTGGAGATAATACCCTAGTCCTGTGCTCTGGGATTATGATTGGCTAGCTTATTCGCTATGATCTTGTCCCCCTTCCTCCTCTCCCCCTCTCCCACCCCCCTTTATATAGCGGAGGAGGGCGGTAACAAAGGAGAGTCCTAATCAGTTACAAGGTGGAGATTGTATCTCTTTCCTTATCCGTTATACATGATAGCGGATAGGATTACAATTGTATCCTCCCTAAGCAGAGTCGGTTTCTATCTTTCGAGTTTCCTTGCTGCGCATAGCAGCCTGCCTCTTGGGCAATATGCATCTTCATGTACTCGGCTTGGCCTATCCCCTCCCGGGTGGTCCTCACGACCTGCCATGCAGATACCCGGGGTCCATATGCTCCACAGTCCCACGGTGGAGATAATACCCTAGTCCTGTGCTCTGGGATTATGATTGGCTAGCTTATTCGCTATGATCTTGTCCCCCTTCCTCCTCTCCCCCTCTCCCACCCCCCTTTATATAGCGGAGGAGGGCGGTTACAAAGGAGAGTCCTAATCAGTTACAAGGTGGAGATTGTATCTCTTTCCTTATCCGTTATACATGATAGCGGATAGGATTACAATTGTATCCTCCCTAAGCAGAGTCGGTTTCTATCTTCCGAGTTTCCTTGTTGCGCATAGCAGCCTGCCTCTTGGGCAATATGCATCTTCATGTACTCGGCTTGGCCTATCCCCTCCCGGGTGGTCCTCACGACCTGCCATGCAGATACCCGGGGTCCATATGCTCCACAGTAGCCCCCGAGTGCTTTGCGATCGAGTTGCCACCTTCCTGGTCGCAGCCCAACAGAGTCATGCTTCACGCCGAGTGCTTCCAGTTCTTGATGCAGCTTTCCGACTGGTTTTTTCCTTCCAGCCGAGTGCCCATTGTAGGCAAAGAGATCGTGAAGGACTCAATAGAGCTCCACACGTTGAATTATATCCGATTGTCGTGGCGTATAGCTGATGGCCCATCATGGGGCATACCGTATCCCAAACGATATGCAGAAGTCAAAAAACGCTTTTCCCGCTCATGGCGAAATTCAGCGCCGCTCCCTTTAAATTCGTCACCGAAGTTGCTAGTGTCGTTGTTGAAGCATTTGCCCACACGCGTCGCGTTTATTAGTCCTGAAATGAAATCATGCATGTGCAGAACTTAGGCCGTGTAAAAACAACTCACTCGGATGTGATGTCCGACTGGTTTGTGTACAATTTTAGAGTTTTTTACTCCTTTTCCTTATTGATTTTGAATTTATCCGAGTGGTTTGACTCTTTTTGTTTAAGCACTCTCGCCCGACTAGTCTAGCCCCGGCGTCGAGTCGGCTCATGGCTCTTTTTCCCAGGCACGCGTTTTGGGTGACTAAAGTTCGCCGTTCATGGAGTCAGAGCTTCACAACTTGGAATTAACGCACTCGGATTCATTTGCAATCGCTAAGTAAAAGAAGAAAAATACAACTCAGAAAAAGATGTGCGCATGCGCACACTATTAGGTGTAGCCCCCGACTTACTGCTTAGTTATGGATCAACTAAGTAGCAAGTCAAGAAAGCCAATAATTTTATTCATAATGACAAAATTAAGTAAAAAGCGACTTAGCTGCTTTACGCTCCATGTGTTGCTGACGATCATGCCGTCCTTGCTCGTGGCGCAGGCGTAGGATCGGCTTGAGCGAGCGCGGCGCTTGGCGCGGCGGTGGCGCTGGGCGCAGCGTTAGCTCTTAGCGCGCCAAGGTGGCGCTTCGAAGCGCAGCGAGGCTTGTGGCCGTCTGAAGTTGGCGCTTCGAAGCGCAGCATAGGCACGTGGCCGTCACGAAGTTGGCGCTTCGGCGCAGCGTGGCTTCGTGGCGTGCCGGTTGGCGCTTCGAAGCGCAGCGTAGGCTCGTGGCGTCTTGCCGGTTGGCGCTTGGCGCGAGCATAGGCTTCGTGGCGTGCAAAGTTGGCGCTTCGCAGCGCGGGTAGCTCTTAGCGTCTGCCGGTTGGCGCTTCGAAGCGCAGCGCGGGCTCTTAGCGTCGCCGGTTGGCCTTCGGCGCAGCGTAGGCTCGTGGTCTGCGAAGATTGGCGCTTCGGGCGCAGGGTGGCTCTGGTCGTGCCGGTTGGCGCTTCGGGCGCGAGCATAGCTCTTAGCCGTGCGAAGTTGGTGCTTTCGAGTGCGGCGTAGGCTCGTGGGCGTGCGAAGTTGGCGCTTCGGCGCGGCGTAGGCTCTTAGCCGTGCCGGTTGGCGCTTCGGGCGCAGCGTAAACTCGTGGCGTCGCAAAGTTGGCGCTTGGGCGCAGCGTGGCTCTTGGCGTGCGAAGTTGGCGCTTCGGCGCAGCGTGGCACTTGGTCGTAGAAGTTGGCGCCGGGCGCAGCGTGGCTCGTGGCGTGACGGTTGGCGCTTCGAGGCGCGGCGTAGGCTCGTGGCCGTGCCGAAGTTGGCGCTCATGGCGCAGGCGCTAGTGGTCCGCTAATGCGAACATCTCCTTTATCGTAGTTGGCGGCCTCCGAGACATCCTTTTGATCAAGTTGGCGTCGTTGACTTCTTTCTGAAAAAACCGCTATAACGACCGTATCCGAGATATTCCTTCGCAAGATGATTGCAGTATCTTTTTGCCGCCAGAAGATGCCCGAGGAAATCAAGTCTTCTAGTCGCCAACAGGAACTTCTGGCGCAGCTTCTATTCGTCGGCCAGGACGTCTCGTGCCGAGATGTGTTGACTTGAAAATTTCATGTCGCTAGAAACAAGTTGCCAGGAACTTTTTCTTTTCGGCCGCGTGAACACAGCTTCTCGGAAAAATCTTCCAGCCGCCTTCTTGCCGCAGAACAACTCGCTTCTGGCCGCCCTTGATTTTTCTAGTCGCCAGGGGACTCCTGATCTCCAGCGCTCTGGTCAAAACGTCTCAAGCAGCCATACATGCACGCAGCACAAATGTCAAGAACTTCTAGTCGATGCTCCTCGCTGCATCGCTCTAGTTGCTCGCTTCTAATCATTCTAGATCACAGCCTCCAAGCCGCCGCCCGCAACCTTTTCTTGCGTGCATGGCCTGGGAAGTCGGCGTACGAAGTTGGCGTACGAAGTTGGCCTGGGAAGTCGGCGTACGAAGTTGGCGTGGCTGTTCCCGGCGTCATGCGCGCGGGAAGCCGGCCTGGGAAGTCAGCACGGCAGAATTTCTTCCGAGTTTCAGGAAATTGCGACGCAATTTCCGCCGGGATTTCGGACGTGAACAGATCGCATCTTCTTTTTGTGCTCGCCTCGTGCTCGCCGCTATCATCGGCGCTCCACTCCAGGCCGCACGTAGCGCACAGAAGGTGGTTGCACTCCGGGCACGGCGCCACGATCGGCTTGTCCTCGCCGCTAGTCTCGAGCATGATCCCGCACCGGTGGTTCGGGCAATACGCCTGCCGATTCAGCGGGACCGCACGCGGCCTTGTTGAAGATCACCATCAAGCTTGCTGAGATTGATCTTAGCGCAGCCCCTACCTGGCGCGCCAACTGTCGACGTTTGTTACCGACAATAATGAAAAGGGGGCTACGCGCTGGATCGGAAGCTCGATGGTAGCACAAGACACGAGAAGTTATACAGGTTCGGGCTCTCGCGATGGTGATAATACCCTAGTCCTGTGCTCTGGAATTATATGTGGCTATCTAATAGTTGATGAGATCTTATGATGATGTCTTCTCGTATCTCGTCTCCCCCTCTATCCCTCTCCCACCCCCTTTATATAGCGGAGGAGGGCGGTTACAAAGGAGAGTCCTAATCGGTTACAAGGTGGAGATTGTATCTCTTTCCTTATCCGTTTAATATGATAACGGATAGGATTACAATTGTATCCTCCCTAAGCAGGGTCGATTTCCATCTTCAGGGTTTCCTTGCCGCGCATGGCAGCCTGCCTCCTGGGTAATACCCATCTTCATGCAGTCGGCTTGGCCCATCCCCCCTTGGGTGGTTCTCACGACCCGTCATGTAGATACCCGGGGTCCATATACTCCACAGACATCTCCTTCGATGCCCATCTAGGAGCACCGAAGGTACAAGTAGTCCTAGAGGCACCACATCATGCGCCGGAGCTACCAACACTACTGGAGCCATGCAATGCATTGAACGAGCCTGCCAAATTGGCTACTGTGTCCCGTCTCGCACAGACTGTTATTGCAGTATGGGCCCAATCATCTCCTATGAAGATGAAGCTTGGTAGCAGGGCACACGGAGACAAGGGCAAATCGAAATGTATCACGTCAGCTCATGACTTTCCGATTGCCCCATTGGTGCGGCAATTCAAGCTGGGGCAACCATTCATACCGGATGACCACAAGGAGACGCTTTCATTAGCCTGCGTTAGATTGTAAGAATGGTACATGCAGCAAGCCAACAAGCCGGTGGCACAACGGGCAATGAGTATCTCCGTGACCTTCAAGGAGGAGTATTTCTTACATCGGTCTTTAGATGGTGTCTTCGTGGTCGGCTTCACCGACTTGTTGGATCTGTACAACCTCAGAGCGCTCGACGCCTCACTCCTAAGATGCTGGACAATGTAAGTATGTGCAATCACCGTCTACATTTCTGACGTACCGATAAATGTCATATATATATATCATCCTTGATTTTGTATATGTAGATACATGATACAGGAAGTAATAACAAGAAAACAACCGATGGGTTTCGCCGACCCACACATAATGTCCAAGCAAACCATGGACGAAAATAAACAATTCGTCCATGAGTATGTGGAAAAAGTACTACTGGCTTATTCAGACAAAAAATTCATACTTTTACCCTACAACCCGGGGTAAGTACCTTATCCAGATGCTATACTCATTGATTTCTACTATATATCTCACCTCGAAGTTAGGTTCAGTGACCATGATGACATACCTGTGTAGATATCATTGGGTTCTACTCGTAATTATACCGAGACAAAACTGGGTAATTTATCTTGATTCTAGAAAGGGCGGCACCCACGATTTGAAGCCTATCAGAGATTTTCTTGACACGTCGTTCGGTGTCTACAAATTGAGGGGAGAGCCACACAAGAAGGGCCTAGCCACTCTAAATCATACTTTTAACTTTTCGGTATCCGATAGTATGCAATAATCCTTCACACTCCATTATAATACCTTCGGAACTAATTAAACTATTTTGTTTTGGCAGTGCCACCAGCAGCCAATGGGTACTAACCTATATGGATTCTATGTTTGCCACAACATGGCACTCCTCCTTGGTTCCCAGCATACCAATGTCATCCAGGTCTATCAATCTTGTAATAAATGTCTCCACTTATTAATTTATATGCACGCGAGACTTTACTTTTCTCATGACAGGCTTGACAATGCGCTGAATCTGCATTGGAACAGGCTGACTTTTGAAGTATTCGGGGACAGCTTTCTGTCTTCTTACTGCGTGAGGTCTTAAATCCAAAGGACAGATGCTACTCAGGGCTCAACCATGAGTTGTGAATTTGTTACTGTGAAATCATGTGCTGAAAAATTGGCTGAGTAATGAAATTGGCATTGCAAAGTGGTTGCGATCATGGCATGTGTTGTGCATGTGCATGTGCTGTTTGAGATGATTATTCAATATGCTTGTGATAGCATGATGATGGTTTTGCTTAATGCAACACGCTCGTGTGAGTGGTTGCATGGATTGACTTTGAGTCAAGTCGTGGACTTGTGCTCGGAATTGTTTCTTGTTTATTCATGTGCAGGTGTTGCTCGAGGGCGAACGTGGTCGATGACGGACCGAACTAGGTTCATGGAGGAACCGAGGTTCGGACTAGGTTCGTGGAGGAATCGAGGTCTTGGTGGTCGAGAATGTCATGCGGGACGTTCGGGCTAGAGAACATGCACATGAAGGTCGGTTAATCACGTAATTACAAAGATGTGGGTCGTACATGCGTGCAAGAGTTGTTTTTGGCCATGTTGGGCCAGATTGAGATGTATACGAACTCTTTCCATGTGGTAAGTGGAGTTGTATTCAATCTCTTTATGTTTGCTCTGTATAAATAGGGGGAGATGTCTCCTGTTTATGTAGAGAGCCAGGTTTTAGGGTTTGTACTCTTTTATTTGAGTACTGTAACCAGATCAAAAATAAAGATCTTTCTTGCATCTCCAGCGGTTGGTGATTTTTCGTTTTGCTCTTGGCTCCGGCATAGTTGATCGATCGCTAGAAGTTTTGTCCGTCGCAGCAGTCACGAAGTTCATCATAGAGTTCGGTTTCTTGCAAAGATATCATCTTACGAAGGTAATATCTCAAGATCTATAGGTCTGATCGAGTTGATTCTTTTTGGGTTAGCTTTGGAATTAAGGCTAGTTTCTTTAGTTAAAATTTCACATCAATCCAACGGCAGGATCTTCAAGAATTACTGTTTTTGTAAACTAGTCGCCAGTCTGCTCGCGTGGTCGCCCAACTGGTCGCCCAGATTCAGTTATCTTGTGAAGAACATAACTTTAGATCCGTAGATTTGATTGACCTGATTCTTATTGCTTTAGCTTTATAATTGAGTCTAGTTTCTATAGTTAAGATTTCACATCGATCTAATGGTTGGATCTTCAGAAATTACTACTTTAGTAAACATGTGTCAGTCTGCTCACCCAAACTGCTTGCCTGGTCGCCCGACTACTCGCCTGCTCGCCCAAACTGGTCGCCCAAGTGCTCTACTGGTCGCCCAAGTGCCCAAACCGGTCGCCCAAGTGCTCTACTGGTCGCCCAAATACTCTACTGGTCGCCCAGACTGCTATACTGGTCGCCTAACTGTTCTACTAGTCTCCCAACTGTGTAAACTGGTCTATCAATTGTGTGAACTGATCTCCAAGCAATTTGAGTTTAAATTGTGGTGTTTCAAAAATCATCAAAAATTTGATTTTAGCTTCCGCGCAATCATTCACCCCCCCTATGATTGCTACATTTGTATATTTCGATCCTACAGTTACTTACCATACATTAAGATCAATTTGTGAGCCATGTGATGTGAATTTGTCATTTCTACTTCTGAATCCAATTGGTTAGTACATATGTCAGTTGATTTCAGAAATGGATGCGCTATACATATGTTGTAATGTGCGATCTGAGTTGATTTATAAAATGGATGCGCTATATGTTGTGTAACATGTGATTGGAGTACATTTTTTAAATTTATGTCATAATAATATGCTGGTCATGCCGTGTATACTGTTATTTGTTTCAGAGGGCATGCTAGCAATTCCTGAGACTAACCAATAAATTAAAATTTAGTAAAAAATAAAAAATCAACATCACAGACGGTTCTAACAAAGAACCTTCTATGAAAAGGCCCAGATCACAGACGGTTTCAAATTGGATCCGTTTGTGATCTCGGACTCTTCACAGATGGTTCCAATTCAAAACCGTCTGGGATAAGCCTATCATCACAGACGGTTCTTAGTTACAACCGTCTGGAATAAACTTGTTATCACAGACAGTTATTTGTTAGAACCGCCTGTAATGATACTACAACACAGACGGGTCTACTTTGGAACTGTCTGTGATGAGTTTTTTCACAGACGGTTAGAAAACCGTCTGCAATGACTCTTTATCATCATTGACACTTACTTACAGACGGCGTCTGTGATGTGGTTTACGAACCGTCTGTGATGACCTGTTCTGTAGTAGTGTCTGTGTCTCCATCTATCTACCACAATAATTAGGCACTCTGAGAAAGCTCACATATTAAATAGAAATATCTAAACAACCATCAGGCTGATCTGATTTATAGCGGCTTAGGTTAGAAAAAAAGGAGTCCATATAAAGTGCATAAAAAATAAAAAAAATTAGCAATTTGATTTCTACACAGCTTCCAAAGTAAAATCTATAAGTAACTAAAATTCAAAATAATAATTAAATAAAATCCAAGAAACTAAAGAAAGAGTCCACAACAAGTTTAATACAAATTAATTAAAAATTGGAATGAAAAATAAAGAAAAATTCAGCATATGATTTCCAAAGTAACATAAATAACCAAAATTCGGAATAATAATTAAATTAAAATTAACAAACTAAAAGAGATAGTTCATGCCAAGTTCAATCCAAATTAACTAAAATTTGGAATAAAAAAGAAACTACAAAATTGATTTCGCTAAAAATCCAAAGTAAATCCCTAAAAACTAAAGTTCTAAATAATAATTAAATGAAATATAAATTTTATTTTTATACAAATCCCGGACTAAAACTGAAAAAAAGTAAACATCAAGTATGATCCAGTAACATGCAAAATTGGTAATCAAATTATCAATATTTTAGTATAAATGAATTCTTCGTACTATTAAGATATCTTATTAATATAAATTATAAATTAATATTTTATAAACTAGTCCACGCGCATGCAAGGATTGACAACTAGCGGTGAAAGTTCCAGATGGACACAGCTTTTTTTTTTCTTTCAAGGAATAGATGGGAACAATTAAGAGGTCGAAAATATGCTAGCAATCTTAACACATTAACAAGCAGTGATTCATGCCATCTGATCTTCCATATCTGTAACGTAACCCCTTACCATATATATCACGCTTTCTGGCTTGCTGCAATCTGCTCATCTATGCCTATCCTCCACTCCAGTACAAAACCACCCCCCATCCATTGCTTTCAACTCGCACCAAACCAGCCATTTCCTTTTGATTTGATCTGTAGCTAGCTTCTTGCTTCCCATGGCTCGCAGGAAGATTAAGCTCGAGCGGATCGCCAACGACTCGACCCGGCGCGCGACGTTCAATAAGCGCCGCAAGGGCCTGATGAAGAAGGCGAAAGAGCTGTCCACGCTCTGCGACGTCAAGGCATGCGTGGTGGTGTACGGCGAAGGCGAGGCTCAGCCTGAGGTTTGCCCGTCCATCTCCGAGGCGAGGAGCATCCTCGAACGCTTCAAGGCTATGCCGGAGCTGGAGCAGTGCAAGAAGATGATGACCCAGGAGGGCTTCCTCCGGCAACGCATCACCAAGCTCTGTTAGGATCCGCTGCGCTCCTGTCATCTCATGGCCCGCAGTGATCCGGCTCCCTCCGAGACCAACACCTGGTCTCGGCCCAGGTCTTCCACATTCATTGGCCCAACCAGAGCCACAACCAAGGTCCTGACCCAACTCAACCCAAAAGACTAGTCTCATGGGTGAGGGATGCCCCACCTTATATGTTGTGCTCCCCACAATCAATTACCGATGTGGGATTAAACCCAACAATCTCCCCCATCACACATCGAACCCAACAATCTCCCCCGTGACATCAAGCCCATGTCACCCTGAGACTTGTTTTCAAGGCTCCCCACAACCGCGGCGACCGAGACGCTCCGGTTTCAAACCTTGGGCTCGATACCATTTGTTAGGATCCGCCGCGCCCCGCCATCTCATAGCCCGCAGTGATCCGGCTCCCCCGAGATCAACACCTGGTCTCGGCCCAGGTCTTTCACATCCATTGGCCCAACCAGAGCCACAACCAAGGTCCTGGCCCAACTCAACCCAAAAGACTAGCCTCATGGGTGAGGGATGCCCCACCTTATATGTTGTGCTCCCCACAATCAATTACCGATGTGGGATTAAACCCAACAAGCTCCAGGAGCAGATACACAAGTCGGACCGCGATAACCGCGAGCGCGAGACCACGCTCCTCATGCACGAAGCCATCGCAGGTCGCCGCCCAGGCCTCACGGGCCTCACCATCGAGGAGCTCACAAGCCTCAGCTGGATGGTGGAGATGCGCCTCAAGATCGTGAAGGACCGCATGGAGCAGCTCCGCGGGCAGGTCCTCCTTGCGCCGCCGCTGCCGCAGACGCTGTTGCCGGCCGGCGACGTCGCCCCTGCCTTTGTTGCCCTACGCCGCGGGCGACATGGACGTGAAGACCCCGACGATCGATCAGGCGCTGAACATGCAGGGCTGAGAGCTGGCTCATGGACGTGGCCAGAAACGGAGGGGACCTCGGCGCCGTGGTCTACTGTGGCTTCGCCGGTAGCAGCGGTGCCGACACACGCGCCGTGGGAGAGATGATGCAGCTTTCCAATCTGGGTGCAGGCTTCTTATGGCCTGATCCCCGCACTTCTTTCCCTCCCATGTAAGGAGGCTCTTCGAAGTGCATGCATGCAAGCTAGGCCTGCTACGTGCATGTCTATCTCGCGTATGGATTACTCTTAGTGAGGGTTCTATCTTAGTATTGTTCGTGTCATTTGTGTTCTGCTCCATAAACAGAATAGTTTATCTTTGATGCATGTTAGGTTTGTTTGAACAAGAATGCTTAATGTATTCAGTTGTCTTTTCATTATGGATGGATGCAATGTTGTCCTTATCCGGGTCAGCTAGCATGCATGCCTGTATATGTAATATCCCGAAAATTCTAATAAAATAAAAATAAATGTTTTGAATTTGAGTATGATCATTTCTGAATTTTCTTGGCATTATTGGTTTTTGTTTGGATTTCTTTAGATTTATCCTTTGCGTGAAAAATCTAACAAATAGAATTAAAGAATGGATAATGGTAAAAAGAGAAAAAGGTAAAAGTAAAATTTCTAAAAATTTATATTAAACATTTTTATCTCTCAGGTAAACTTTTTATCTGGTAAAATTAATTCTTACTGTAGAGTAAAAATAATTAATAATTGAAAAGACAACCTTTGACTAAGAACAGTGAACAGTTGGAATAAATGAAAAATCTGCCCACCTTATCTCATTCTAATAAAATTACCATAATACCCTCAATACAGCAGTTACACCTGGTAAAAATATTAAAAATTGAAAAAATTGTTTCAAGCTTTTAAAAATTCAAAAACAGAAGCATGGAAAATCTGAAAATTGGTGTGTCAGAATTTTTAGAAAATAATTACAGAATTTTTTTACCTAAAGATTTTATAGGAGCACTATTATATCAATTTTAACTCAGATAAAAAGTTTCAAAAATAAATAATATCATTTTTATCCCTAAATAAAAGAAATTCTGAAGGAGTGTTTTTTGTGCAGTCGGCAATGTCAGAATTTTATTTAATTTCCTGAAAAATATTTTGACTTGAAATTTTGACGAAAAGTCGGTCACTTCCTGGAAACTTCAGTAAAAAAGGTTTGAAAATTTGGGCGGTGATTTGATGGCTGTTTTAAAGCAAAACGCGTGCTGTCCCTGGCAGTCCTTCGCCCTTATCTCGATTCTCCCTATGCCAAGTGGGCCCGACCCAGCCAACTGCTCCTTCTTCCCCACGAAGCCAGCTCGCAGCAACCCAACTCACTTCCTCCCCTTGTTCTTTGATCGAATGCCCAAGCACAGAGCCTTCTCTGTTCCTTACCACAACAAAAGAACATCCAAAGAACTCCTGCCATGATGCACCTCGCGCGAAGCTTCAGCTGCCCATATCTTCGCCCTGTGCAAGCATCGCCTGTTCTGGGCGAGACCATACTGGGAAGGCAGCTTCTCTAGGCTATTTAAGCATAGCTCGGTCACTCCCTGCGTGTCGCATCTTCTCTAAGCCCCATAAGCCGAACTCCACTTTCATGCGATGTTTTCTTCCTCCACTTTGCCCGTGACCTCGTCACCCCTCTGGAGTTCTTCTGTCATCCAAGGCACAAGGTGCTGCCTTTTTCCCCCATTGTCGAGACTAGCCTTGCCGCCGAACTCCGAGCTCGTTCCAAGCCGCACTCCAACAGGCCAGAACTGGCCGCACTTTGTCTCAGTGTTAACCACCATCTTCATCTCCCTAAGCTCGAAATTAGGCACTGCCAGTGCTTTGCCTTTCTACGGCGAACTCCTCAGCCGCGTACCTCACTAGAGCTCCTCCATCCATCTGAAACTCCCTGCAACCCAAGCTAAGAAAGCAGCAACCAAAACTCCAGTTCTGCCGACCTTCAAGGAGGCGTATTTCTTACACCGGTCTTTAGATGGCGTCTTCGTGGTCGGTTTCACCGACTTGTTCGATCTGTACAACCTCAAAGCGCTCGACGCCTCACTCATAAGATGCTAGACAATGTAAGTATGTGCAATCACCATCTACATTTCTGACGCACCGATAAATGTCATATATATATATACATATATATATATATATATATATATATATATATATCATCCTTGATTTGTATATATAGATACATGATCCTTGAAGCAATAGCAAAGGAACAACCGGTGGGTTTCGCTGAATCACACATGGTGTCCAAGCAAACCATGGATGAAAATAAAGAAGTCGTACACGAGTATGTGGAAAAAGTACTGCTGGCTCATTCGGACAAAAAATTCATACTTTTACCCTACAACCCGGGGTATGTTCTTCGTCCAGATGCTATACTCGGTTGATTTCTACTATACATCTCACCTTGAAATTAGGTTCAGTGACCATAACGACATACCTGTGTAGGTATCATTGGGTTTTATTCATAATTATACCGAGACAGAACCAAATAATTTACCTTGATTCCAAAAAGGGCGGCATGCAGGATTTGAAGCCTATTAGAGATTTTCTCAACACGTCGTTCGGTGTCTACAAATTGAGGGGAGGGCCACATAATAAGAGCCCAGCCACTCTAACGCATACTTTTATGTTTCCGGTATCCGATAGTACGCAATAATCCTTCACACTCCATAATAATACCTTCGGAACTAATTAACCTATTATATTTTGGCAGTGCCACCAGCAGCCAAAGGGCACTAACGTATGTGGATTCTATGTTTGCCACAACATGGCACTCCTCGTTGGTTCCCAATAGATCAATGTCATACAGGTTTGTCAATCTTGCAACAATTGTCTCCACTTATTAATTTATATACACGTGAGACTTTACTCTTCTCAATGATAGGCTTGGAAATACGCTGAATCTGCATTGGAATAGGCTGACCTGCTAACTATTCGAGGATAGTTCTGTGCCTTCTTGCTGTGTGAGGTCTTAAATCCAAAGAACAGATGCTACTCAGGGCTCAACAAATCATGAGTTGTGAATTTGTTACTTACCGTACATTCAGATTAATTTGTGAATCTTGTGCTGTGAATTTGTCATTTCTATTTTTGAATCCAATTGGTTAGTATATATGTGAGTTGATTTCTGAAATTGATGCGTTGTACATATATTGTAATGCGCGATGTGAGTTGATATTTATGAAATGAATGCGCTGTATGTTGTGTAACAAATGATTGGAGTACATTTTTTAAATTTATGTTATAATAATATGCTGGTCATACTGTGTATTGTCTTTTGTTTCAGAGGGCATAGCTAGCAATTCCTGATGCTAGCCAATAAATTAAAATTTAGCACAAAACAGAAAATCAATATCACAGACGGTTCTAACGAAGAACCTTCTATGAATAGGCACAAATCACAGACGGTTCCACTGTGGCACCGTCTGTGATGAGAGCATTATCATAGACAGTTTTAAATTGGAACCGTCTGTGATATGTGCCTCTTCACAGATGGTTCTTCATTAGAACTATCTAGGATAATTCCATCATCACAGACAGTTCCTAAGTAGAACCGTCTGAGATGATACGACATCACAGACGGTTCTAAATTAGAATCGTCTGTGATGAGTTTTTTCACAGACGGTTGAAAAACCATCTGCAATGACTCTTTGTCATCACTGACACTTGCTTACAGACTCTTCACAAAACCGTCTGTGATGACCTGCTCGTAGTAGTGACTTTATATTATAACGATTTATAAAATCCAATAAAATTATAATATTTTGAAAATACTTTTAGAGATAAATTTACATATATAATTTTCATGTATCCAATTTAAATATATAAAAGATATTGACAGTTAAAGTTTTAAAGGGTTGATATCATACTTATGTCTAAAACAACAACATAGTATTTGTGACTGGAGTGATTGCAAGATGTTCTCGTGACTTTACGGGGCGCAAGATAACACGGTGGGGAGATCCATGAGAGGCCAGACGTGGTCACATGAATGGTCTCCGAGGGAGAGGGTGCAGACTTCTGGAGTTCTGGGTGTTTCATGTTCTGACTGGAGGAGCTAATATCTGGCCTTGGCAATGTTTTTTTTAGTCCGTAGTGCTAGGTTAAATGTTGGTCTTCCAAGAGAAAGATGCGTTTTGTCGAATCACCGTTGCAGCCGTTGGATAGGCCTCCGTGTATAAGATGGTACATATGTGGAAACCTAGATTTTCATATTGGGTTCCAACATATACATATTTTAGTCATGTGAATCATGTGATAATTTAATAGTTCCCTCTTGTTGTCGAGGAAGAAGTGAAAAGTTTGAATAGTGCTATATGGGTTGAGTTTTGAAATTTGTAGAAAAATGGGTTTAGTTTGTCAGATAAAAATTTCTAAATGTTCAGATGTTGAGCCACGCGCTGTTGTTTACGGAAATGGTAATAAAATAGTTGTGCATATACAGAAAGCAATACTGTTATGGGAAAATGTACTATAGCAATAATAATAATTTGATTTGACGCTGTGCAATTGGAGTACTATATAAGCTACTCCTTGTCTAAATACATATCATTCTAGTTTTTAAATTTTATTCATAAATACTTCCTCTGTCAAAGTTACAGGACGTATTTTTTTAATGATGTTATACATAAATATATGGCACATTTTGTATTTCAATGTAACATTATTGTGATGTTTCCTCTATATGCCTATAATAAGGTATCCATCTTTACTTCATATTCTCTACATGTATACATTGAATATAGTGCTTAGTGATAATAATTAGGAATAATCTTGTCATTTCCAATATCTTTTTGTCTATGTATCAAGAATAAATACGTCTTATAAACTTAGATGGAGAGAGTACATATATCATTTTACAGTTTCAATACAGCTTTTAACTTTTTTTCTTTTGTATATACCTTAGCTATTTATTATTTTTAATGTTATTTATTATAGTTGATTAGAGTACCACAGACTATACAAAAGTAATAAGTGAGCTAATAAAGAAGAATAATTTAGTTATTTCTACATATATCTGGATTAAAATACAAAATCCTAAACAGGGAGTACCGTGTGTGAGCGTATTTATGATAGTTTTTAAGTTGGCGTGCGTACATAGGATGTTGTACTTGCTACCGACATATCGTGGTACTTTCGGGAAGTATTTTCGTAAGTGTGAAGGGAGGTTTCGTGTACCGTTCTTATTGGCATAATGAGAGCTGCTATAGCTATTTCCGGAATTGTCTATCCTGCCTCCTGGAATTTTCTGGAAATCACTCTGTAACATTCTAAAATTTTCAATAAATTGAAAATATATATTTTGAATTTGAATATGATTATTTCTGAGTTTTCTTAACATTGTTGGTTTTTATTTGAATTTTCCTTTAATTTGTGCATTGTGAGAAAAATCATATAAAAGGAATTAATGAACGGATAATGGTAAAAAGATAAAAGTAAAATCTTGAAAAATTTTATATTAAAATTCTTCAGCACTCAGGTGAATCATTTCATCTGACAAATAAATATTTATGCTAAGGATAATGCAATAATTATTGAAAAGACAAACAGTGCATGGTCTGAATTATCATAAAATCCTCGAACCTTATCTGCGGCTACAAAATTTACCATTCTATGTTCAATACAGTAGTTACCTCTGGTAAAAATATCGTTAATGGCTTAGAAAATTCAAAGATAGAAACCCTAAAAATCTAGAAATTGTAATGTCAGAAATTTTATAAAATAAATATACAATATTTTGACTTAAATTTTTTATGAATGAATTCTCAGCTAAAATAAAACTCAGAAAAAATGTTTCAAAAATGTTTGAGCCAATTTTAATCCTCAAATAAAATAAATTTAGAAAAAGGATTTTTGAACAGTCTGAGATGTCAGAATGTTTATAAATTCTGTGAGGATTATTTTGACCTGAAATGTTTATAGTGTAGTCAGCATTATCCATGGATCACTGAGAAAAATTATCACAAATTTCCAACAAGACTTGACCCTCATTTAAGTCACGACGTCATTGCCTGAATGCGGAATGAATGAGGCGGTTTCACCTCCTGTCACTGGACAGTGTAGCCCTGTAGAAGGCCCCACCTGACAGCTACATCCTTCTTCTTCTCTATGACAGCAAACAGTTAGCCAACTTCATCCTCTGTTTTCTTGGTCAAGTGAGCAAATCAAGCCAGTTTTCTGTCTTTCCTCCACTCAAGTTCTGGCTGTGCCTTGTGTTGAAATATATCTGTAAACATGTAAACGTGTGTGAGATAAATCAGGAGTGGCTCAGAGTGTTTGTAGCGGGATGTTACTGAGTTTTCGGTGATATTATTCACCGTCCAGCGTTATATACATTGGAAAGCACTCATGGCTTGATGTCATGAGATTGCCCAAAACTACTAGCCTTAGTTCTCTTATTTTATTCATGATATCAGAGCCACACACCACATTTTGATCATCATCATCATGTCCTCCAACTCGACCACTGATCACAATGCTCCTACAGCCATGGCAATCCTCCCAACTCCGAATTTTGGTCATCTCATCAATGTGAAGCTGACCAGATACAATTATCTTCTATGGAAGGCTCAATTTCTTCCATATCTCCAAAGCCAACAAATTCTTGGCTATGTCGACGGCACAATCACTGCCCCGGAGAAGATAATCTCCATGACAACAGCAAATGGTGCAGAACATAGACACCGAATCCAGCGTACCAGTAGTGGCTTCAACAAGACCAATTGGTACTAAGTACAATCCTGTCCTCTCTTTCTGAAGAAATCCTTGGGCAGGTGCTATTTTTGACAACCTCAGCCGAGGTATGGAGTGCCCTAGAGCACATGTTTGCCACAGGATCAAGGGCGAGAGTAATGCAGATCCGCATGCAATTGTCAAACATTAAAAAAGGTGATCTCTCAATCACAGATTACTATAACAAGGTCAAGAATCTTGCAGATACATTGTCTTCCGTGGGTTGTGTCATGAAAGATGATGAAATTGGATCGTATATGCTTGCTGGGCTTGGCAAGGACTATGATCCCCTTGTTGCCTCTGTGACGACCAGGAGTGATCCAATCTCATTAACTGAGCTGTATGCCTATATGCTTAGTTATGAGATGCGCAAGGAACAGCAGTAGGCTGCCTTTCATATTAGCCCCAACAACGTGAACAGATCCGGCAACAACCGTGGTGGAGGCAGTCCAAACTTCAGAGGTAATGGAAATTTCAGGGGCCGTGGCCGTGGTGGCAATGGTGGAGGCCGCGTCAAGCCTCAGTTCACCAATAACAATGGAGGTCAAGGACGTAGTAACAAAACACAATGTCAGGTTTGTGGCAAGATGGGTCACGTTGCATTAAGATGCTATCATCGATTCAGCCACTCCTATCAGGCAGTGGAATCTCCAGTTGCAGCTGTAGCAGCGAATTCTTCCTACAACATCGACACCAATTGGTATGTCGATACAGGGGCAACTGATCACATCACTGCTGAGCTTGACAAATGCTCTGTTCGAGAGAAGTACCACGGGAAGGACCAAGTTCAGACAGCAAATGGGTCAGGTATGCCAATAACATACATTGGTCAAATTCATATTCCTACCTCCAATAAATCTCTGAAATTACAGAATGTCTTGCATGTTCCTAGTACACATAGAAACCTCATCTCTGTTCATCGACTTACATCTGACAATAATATTTATCTTGAATTTCATCCACATTACTTCTTTGTCAAGGATCGTGTCACGAGGAGAGTACTTCAAGGCAGATGTAAGAAGGGGCTCTATCCTTTGGAGGGCCTTTATCCTTTGGATTATTCTTCTTCTTCTGTCACCCTCACTAGTGTCAAGGCTTCACCTGATCTTTGGCACTCCAGACTTGGTCATGCTTCAAAGGCAATTGTTGATCGAGTTCTCCAGTCTTCACATCTCCCTGTAGACACAAATAAAGGCTTTAGTCATGTCTGTAATGCTTGTCAAGAAGGCAAAAGTCATCAACTTCCTTTTCCTATTTCGAATAACATTTCATCTTCACCATTGGATCTTATTTTCACTGATGTATGGGGTCCGGCATGTGCCTCTGTATCAGGACATCATTACTATATCAGTTTTATTGACGATTTTTCCAAATTCGTTTGGTTCTATCCTCTAAAATGTAAATCAGATGCAATTGATGCATTTCGTTAGTTTTAGCAACGTGTGGAACGTATGTTTAACAAAAAGATAATTGCAGTTCAGTCTGATGGAGGTTGCGAGTATAAAGCTTTTGACAAACTCTTTAAACAAAATGGCATACAACATTTATACTCATGTCCTCATAGCCACCAACAAAATGGGTCTGCAGAGAGGAAGCATAGGCACATTGTGGAAATGGGTTTGTCCTTACTCTCTCAGGCATCTATGCCTTTAAGATTTTGGGATGAGGCATTTAATTCGCTTGTTTCCTTATCAACAGACTCCCTAGCCGAGTTATTGGTTTCTCCTCTCCTATTCAAAAGTTATTTGGCATCAAACCTGATTACACCTTCCTAAAAGCATATGGATGTGCTTGTTGGCCCAACTTGAGACCTTACAATACCCATAAACTGCACTTCAGATCAACCAAATGTGTGTTCATTGGGTATAGCAATCTTCATAAAGGATATAAATGCCTTAACAGATCAACTGGTCGGATGTATATTTCTAGAGATGTTATTTTTGATGAAAACATATTTCCATTTGCTGCTGAAACTGTCTCTAAATCCTCCAATACTCAAACATCAAACTCTTTCGTTCCTCTGCTTGCCACTGCTCATAATCCGAAACACTCCTCACTCTCTGAAGATGACCATGTGAATGACCATATGAATGTTACTGGTTCTCCTGTATCTAGTTTGCCAACTAATCTTGCAGGCACTACCTTAGATTCCTCTATAGATTCTGCAGTCTCTCCAGCACAGCTACCTAAAAATGTTTTCTCTTCACCAGTGCCAATCATGCGCACAAGATTACAACATAATATTATGAAGCCAAAGCAATATACTGATGGAACTGTCAGGTATTCAACCAAGGGGAGAGCATTTACTGTTTCGACTTCTCCTTCAGTGGTTGAACCTTCCAGTTTTAAGTTAGCCGTGCAGGATACTAATTGGTCTAAAGCCATGCACACTGAATATGAGGCATTGATGAAAAATCAGACATGGCATCTTGTGCCGAGGCATCCTAGTCAAAATCTAATTGATTGCAAATGGGTGTATAAGCTAAAATACAAGGCAAATGGAAGTATTGACAGGTATAAGGCAAGATTAGTTGCTAAGGGCTTCAAGGAAAGGTATGGTTTTGATTACTTGGACACCTTTAGCCCTGTTTTTAAACCTGTCACAGTGCGGCTTATTCTAGCTTTAGCTGTGTCAAGAGGTTGGAGCTCTAAACAAATAGATGTTCAAAACTGATTATGTGTGCAAACTTGACAAGTAACTATATGGCCTCAAACAGGCACCTAGAGCCTGGTTTTCGAAACTCAATACAAGGCTAGAAGAGCTTGATTTCAGGGCTTCACAAGCCGATACTTCACTGTTTATCTATCATCTAAATGGTGTGACTATGTATATGCTAATTTTTGTTGATGATATCATTATAGTAAGCTCCTCTGATCAAGCTATGGACAAACTAGTCTCAGATCTGCATAGAGGCTTTGCAATTAAAGACCTTGGACGACTACATTATTTCCTTGGCATTGAGGTCCTGCAAAAGACAGATGGCATTGCATTGACTCAGAAGAAGTATGTTGGTGATATACTAAATCGAGCAGGGATGTCATTCTATAAGCCAATCGCCATACCAATGAGCACATCAGCAAAATTGTCCAAGAGTGAAGGGGAGATTTTGAGTCATGAAGATGCAACAAGATACCGAAGTATTGTTGGGTCACTTCAGTACTTGACAATCACAAGACCAGACATTGCATATTCAGTCAACAAGGTCTGTCAATTCTTGCAAATGCCAACTTCAGATCATTGGACTGCTTTCAAAAGAATCTTACGATATCTGAAACATACACAGTCTATGGAATTAAACTTCAAACGATCAACCTCAAATCTTATCAGCGCCTTCACAGATTCAGACTGGGCAGGCAATGTTGATGACAGGAGATCCACGAGTGGGTTTGCAATGTATTATGGCTCAAATCTCATCTCATGGAGCTCACGCAAACAACACATAGTGTCAAGATCGAGCACTTAGTCAGAATATAAGGGATTGGCAAATGTAACTGTACAAGTTATCTGGATTCAATCGCTCTTAAAAGAATTGGGAGTTTTCCAAGCGAGGCCACCGTCTCTGTGGTGTGATAACCTGGGAGCAACTTATTTAGCTGCTAATCCCAGATTCCATGCCCGTACCAAACATATTGAAGTTGATTTTCATTTTGTACGGGAGAGAGTTGCAAAGAATCTTTTGGAGATAAGATTCATTTCATCTCAAGATCAAACAACAGATGTGTTTACTAAAGCACTTCCTGTTCATAGTTTTGTAAGTTTTAGACGCAATCACAACCTGAGTTAGCTGGTTTAGATTGAGGGGGTGTGTTGAAATATATCTGTAAACGTGTAAACGTGTGTGAGATAAATCAGAAGTGGCTCAGAGTGTTTGTAGCTGGACGTTGCTGAGTTTTCGGTGATATTGTTCACCGTCCAGCGTTATATACATTGGAAAGCACTCATGGCTTGATGCGATGAGATTGCCCAAAACTACTAGCCTTAGTTCTCTTATTTTCTTCACCTTGCACTTCTCCCATCTTCAATCACAACACCCATGCACTGCCTCTTCAGCAATGAAGTTCAATCAACTCACTGTCATGGCAATTAAAACCCATTCAATTCGTTGACCTTATCCCTACTCAGTCCTCTGCCACAATATAGAACTGGTCTCTGATTTCTTTCCACGGCAATACAACCACAATGCCCTGGTCATTTCTATCCCACGCAGCTCTGCACCACACCATCTCTTTCCTTGTGCGGACGTCGCGAGCTTTCTCGCGGAGTTCACAACTCGGGCAGGCTTATCTACACACCATCTCGGCTATAAAAGCCATCCAATATCAATGAGCACTTCATCATCTCCCTCATTTGCTCCAACAGATATAGCTTAGAGCATTGCTCACCTGCCACCATGACTGGCAGAACTCAGAGCTTGAGCCCGAAATCAAATCAGCTAACCCAGTGAACCACTTCCAAATTCCTTTGGCATAGAGCATCCTTGTAGCCTCTTGAGCATATCCCCAGCGACATTAGTAGAACAAATCGGCCAAACCAACGCCAACCTACGGTTCTTCTTCCTCAAGACCGGCTTATGGTGGCCCTACACTCCGGCTAATTTCCATCGACATTAAACACTAAAATGGATTCCAATCTTCTCAGTGATGCTTACCGTGGCGTTAATATTTAGCAAAAACCACTAAATCATCCTCTCCTTTGATCGGCCATAACAGTAGTCGCAGGACCACGGTGGTAGTTCTGCTCCAACCACCACCAGCTGTGATTAGGACCTCCTCGAGTGTGCCTTCAACTGCTGATGCTCCACCACCTCAAGCTCCCAGCTCACTACTGCTAAACTCCAGAAGCCTAGCCATCTCCATTGCCGGCTGAGTTGCTTCGGCTCTATAGTGTGGGAGCAGGTAAAGCTCAAGTATTTTGGCATGCCACTTTGTCACAAGCAAGCACGTAGCCCAGTGGTATAGTGTTGTCGCCTGAATCAATAGATCCTAAGTTCAAATCCCAGCACCACATATTTATTTTACTTTTTCCTTGTTTTATTCATCTCTTTATATCTTTTGCTAGAAAAGTCCAAATGAGGTAAACTAAGTTTCTAAATTTAAGTTAAGCCATAACGATTTATAATATGCAATAAAATGTACATGATCACTACAGTTAAATCATTTGAATCAAGTTTGTTTAAAGTTCCTTTTATGTACCATGTAGCAACTATGTAAACCATCAATCCAAAAATTATGAAATAATTTGCACATATTCCTAAGGTCATGAATATTCCATTTTTGCAAAAACATTTAGGGTTGAACTCAATTTGAGTATAGAAGTAAACATAGGAAGCCTCTCTTGCATAGAAAATCAAATAGTTAAAATATGGATCAAATGAACTCAAATTTTGGTATAACTAGTTTGATTAAACTCCTGTGGTCACAAGAATCCTAAATATATAAAAATATTTAAGTTTTCTCATGGTTTGCATAAATTGTTCAATAGTCGAAGTTTCAATACTTGTATAATCCAAATAGACATAACTTTTGCAAACGAACTCAAAATTTGACGAAACCAAATCCTAGGACCTTGAAAAATAATACCCCTACTGGTTATGCAAAAATATCTTATGTTTGCACAAATTTGAATTAAGTCCATATTAGGCCTTAGTAAAACACTTATATGAAAAACCATCTCGGATAAAAGCAAAATATTGCGGAATCAACTTTAAAACACTCTTAGAGACATCCCTTGTTTATGCCTAAGGAATGAATAAATTATCCTATAAGGTGTAGCTAGTCACAAACTTAAATCAGAAACTAAACCTTTATTACATAGAATTTAGAAATATTTAAGCCTTTTCGGTAGCATATAAAATATCATGTTTATATGCAAGTTTTGTAAAGATTAGCCTACAAATACTCTTTAGGATATGGACTACTGTAATCTAGAGAAATATTCTTATTACAAGTTTCTGTTTATCTGAATCCTGCTAGTGCAATAACCCTAAGTGTTATGGTCGCTAAAGCTCTTTATATGAATAGTTAAACTTAAGAAATCTATAGATAAAATACTTGTGTCATAAGAATCATTGTGTAACCATATAGATGCACCTAGTAGCCTTATTTTGTAGACCCGAACATGTATAGATTACCTTGCATACAAAACATATAGGACTAAGAGTTAATCGTACACTTCACCTTACTAATCTGATTCCTTATAACGTAAATCTTAATACCATATAAGCTATTTCAGCAATGAATATAATGTCTCGTTCAAATCCTAAAATTTATGAAATTAGCTTAGAAATGCTTCCCAAAGTATAGACTACCCTATTCTAAAGAAATAATCTCATTTCGTCATGCTTTGCATATAAATCCTAATAGCAAAATAATCTTAAGTATTATGATTTCTAGACTTCATAATATGAATATACAACCTTAGTAATAATGAAGAAATCTGTAGTTAAAATATTTGTATCTTTAGAATTTTCTTAAAAACCACACATATATAACCAATAACCTAACTTAACAGATATAACATATTCAAAACAAACTCTTATGCAAAATCAATTAAGTATTAAGCACTATTCATACATAACACTCCACAAAGTGACTAATGTTTTT
This sequence comes from Guadua angustifolia, assembly GCA_036346375.1. NCBI lineage: Eukaryota > Viridiplantae > Streptophyta > Magnoliopsida > Poales > Poaceae > Guadua > Guadua angustifolia. The sequence goes on along the minus strand of CM070500.1, from coordinate 69,427,213 downwards.
ATTCTATTAATCCAAATAATTTTTGTATCTTGAATACGAAATTATAAATATAAAAGTACATAATGTTAGCTTCTTGAATTCGTAACACAAGAATGGATAATCTATAAAGGGAGTTGGGCATCGCTCACCATATGAATGTATGTGTGTGTGTATATATGTATAATCAATCAACTAAAATGTGAGATCATGAAATCATAAAACCCAAACCTTAAAATATTCTTGTTTCCTATAGTGAGTTTTTATTTGGTTTTCTGTCTGTCTTCTTTTTGTCTTTATTAAAGTTTGTTATTTGCTATATTTCCATTGAACAACGTGTAGAACCCGACGTCACTATCTCCGTCGTCGACTACGTCAGCTACGACGATGACTTCGTCAAAATTAGCAATTAAGCAAGTTGTTTATCAAATTGTTTTATGCATGCGCTTATTTTCTGTAAATTCGCTATTTTGTGGTAATGGTAGATATACCAGTTGTCTCATGAAACTTCCTTGATAAGTATGGACATGTGAACATTGATAACCATAGAATAGGGTTAGATAATATATGATGTCAACTTGGGTATATACGATTACATATTATTCATGCTTAGCCATACTTTATTAGCAGCGATGTAGATGATCATATCAAAATTGATTCTTGAGAATTTAAAAAGGTTGGCTATGACACTGTTGGTTACTGGTATTTTGATTAAAAACCCAAAATAAAACTATGGTTTTAACGTGAGTGATTATTGGCAATAGCCGGATGTGCAGATAGATTTGCACGTAGTGTAGGGTAAAGTATCACCCGTGTTGGATTAAGGGCCAAATATCGTGTTTTATGATCCAAGATAAATCTGTACAAACCAAAAGTGCTGGTATGAGATAGCCTTAAGTTATGTAGATTTAACTTTGTACATTTGAAGGCCGAAGTAGTACGGGCTCTCCTTTCAAAGTTTGCTCGATGGGGTGCCCTCACCGAGGTGTTGGGAACAACACCTACCAATACAACGGTGTATGCCATACTATGGGAAGTTCCATCATTTTCATACTCTGAGTTCTTCTATCATAATATGGTTTTAACGTCTCGGTGCTGGTGCAAAGTTAGGTCTATGTAATGTAACGGTTATGTCACGACTCTCTACGACACACCAAAGAAAGTGTGCCAATATCGATTACACAAAGAGTAAGTCATGTCTTGTGGGTAAAGCTGTACACCTCTACAGAGTGTAAATCTAATCGATTAGCCGTACCTGCGGTCATGGGAGTCTTAGTGAACTGACACTTGTTAGCTGTTTTATTATTTTTCAAAAGGGGTTGGTTTTACTTGATTTGCCACATGTTGGTGAAAACTATATTGTATCATGGTTGGCAGGATTATTGGATGATTTCATTGCTCATGAAGGACTGAGTATTACTTATGATTTACTTGCTTCTTATCAGTTAAATTTGCTCTTATAAATTCTGTTTGGAAATGTCAAATTGATTTACAAATTCAATATTGCTTTATGCAAATTAACCATAGAAGCCACCTTTGATTTAACCTGTATTACTGTATCTACAAATACCACCTTAAGTCTTACTAAGTACGAAAGTACTCAACCTTGCTTAATTAATCTATTATTTTAGATGGAAAAGATAGCGAGCCTTCAAAGACCTCTTATCGTCATAGGTTGCAGGATCTTCATTGAAGCGATCTTTTCTAGAGATTATGCCTTGTCAGTTGCCTGAGAGTTGAATAGACATACTATAAGACTTTGCTTCTTCTATGCTATATATATACTCTGAATTAAGTTTGCAATGTACAATTAGTTTTCTCGTTAATAATATGAGGTATGATTGTGATTCCAATTATTATAAATATGCGTACTAACTACTGATCATGGGACTAGTACTATACGCACATTAGATTTCTATTTTTGCATTTTATGTAAAAATAAGGATCGCTAGTACACACTCTTAAAACATTGGATGCTTACAAGAGTTCAAACAAATTTGGGCAAAACGTACCAATTGTTTGGGCTTCAGCTTCTTCTGGAGCCAACATTAAAAGTACGTAGCTTAGAGCCTAAAGCTAGAGCTGTAGCTCCACCAAACAGGCCCCTAGTCTTGAATGTAGATTAGTTAGCTAGGCTAGTTTTCCATGTGGGTCTCCTCTCAAGAGGAGGGTGAAGGAGATCAGGGCCAAGGGAATCTTAGATGATCTATTGACAGGCTATGTCATACGGAACGAGAAGAGTTTTAATTGAAGCATGAAACTAAAGAAGAGTATGGATGCAAGGCTGGATAAAATTGATGTGTCGGATTTCTTGGTAAACTTTGTCTGAAAAAGGAAGAAATGTGGAGCCACTGAGGATAATGTCGAAAACATCTTGAATCGCATGAAACGAATGGCCTAAAATGCCTCTGCAGATAGGCAGATAATTTATTCCTATTCGGGTTCCTGATTTTAAAGTAGGAACTAGGAAAGAGGGAAAAAAAACATGGACAACCTTTTGCAATACAACTTGGGCAACGACTGTGGTGCAATCAGCCCTCCCGTGCAATCACCGTGCAATCCAACTAAGAAAAGTTTCGAAAAATTCTGAAAAAAATCATGGATGTACATCTCATCTTACCCCATCTACATATAAAATTTCATGATCAAATTCGTCCTATGCTAGAAGTTACAAAAAAGACAAATTGATCATGAAATTTTATATGTAGATGGGGTAAGATGAGATGTACATCCATGATTTTTTTCAGAATTTTTCGAAACTTTTCTTAGTTGGATTGCACGGTGATTGCACGGGAGGGCTGATTGCACCACAGTCGTTGCCTACAACTTGTGAATCTAGACGAGCAAACGGTCTTGGATGCTAAGATATCACCACCATTTCTATAGGCTATTAGGCTTCATGCATATATGTGCTTGCCAACTAATACAGTGGAAGAACCTTAATTTGTTCAGAGACTTCAAGAACTTACAGATCTTGAAGATTGTCTGCTAAGCTAGAGATACCATCAAACATTATAAATTTGAGGGAATAGAACATCATAGAGAGAGAGAGAGAGAGAGAGAGAGAGAGATGCAATGGATTCGAATGTTATGGTGGCAATCTACATTTCTCCAATTAAGCACCTTAATTAACCGAAAGAGTGCCGATGGGGATTCAAATTCTTGAACAAACACCTCCAAGAACAAGCTACGTACGCACATACAAAACATGGAACTTTGAGGACATGCATGATGATCCGCAGATCGAAATCCATAGGATCATCAAACTCAAGCCCCAAAATTGAGGAAGCGGTATTGGTGGGTAAAGAGATTTTTGCTATATACTCTGTTGCATTCATGCTCGATTGGAAAATGGAACTGGAATTGGAGGCCGTCCATCCATCCAGGACCCTTGCAAGAAGCTAGCAGATGCTCATCAATCTTGGCCATGAGCTAGCTGCCATTGAACTCCTGGATCCTGGCCTTGTCGAGCATGGACCACATGACCTGTACGTCCTCGTACGCGCACGCCATCACCTCCCCGCGCAGTGTCGACCTCTCGGCATCGACAATGTGCTGCATCATCTCTGCAAAAACGCAAACAATGATCTATCAGTTTTAGATGTCAATGAACTGCATGGACGACATAAACTTTCATGGAAAATTATTCGGAGATGGATCGTCGATCGATGATGAGCATGCTAACCTGAACTCGGCTGCTGTGGCTTCTTTCCGTCCTTGTGTGGCGGACCGAAGATGGTGCAGGCTTTCCGGAACGGCGACGTGATGGTGCGCACCCAAGAACCACCCATATAAACGCGCGCACGAGCGCAGGAACAGAAGAAGGCTAGCACTGACAAATCCAAATGAACAGGGCCAATCTGTAGCTCGCTCGGTGTACTTATTTGTACTGCGAATCGCGGCAGAGGCAAGTGAAAAGGATAAAGGAGCTGGCCTGGCAAGAAACCATGGCGTAGCGTTTGTTATATTCTAGAGTAAAATTTATAAAAATATAGGTTTTTTTTACAGACTATGAAAAAAACTACAGGTTTTAGCTTTTATTTGGTAAAACTATAGATTTTAGCAAAACTTGTATCACAATACTATAGTATTTAGAATTGTCCATTTTTTTGTAACAGGTCTAACAGTGTGAGTCCATATGACAACCTCACGCGTGAGTAAAATAGGAAATGAGGGCGCGTGAGGCTGCCATAACACATTGTCCGACCTGTTAACGGTCAATTCTAAAATATATAGTTTTATGACATAAGTTCTTTAAAATATGTAGTTTTATAAAATAGAAAATAAAATTTATAGTTTTTTAGTAGTTTATTAAAAAATTTATAGTTTTATGGACTTTACTTCATATATTATGGTGATGACGAGGAAGAGCACGAGGTGATCAGTAACAAGCATGATGATGCCAAGTGATTGGAGGCGAGGGTACTGGGGTGGGGGGCAAGATCCGGGAGACAAGCGAGGTGCGCAGCCATGTTAAAAGCGCACAGTGGGTGCACGTGCTGTCTCGCTCGAAAGAGAGAGGGAACCATATGCATATATGAATGCAACAGTGGCCCGCATGATTGGGTGCCATGGACCACGGGAATTCGTCGTCTCCGCCGCCCCGCGCAACAGTGGATCGATCGTACTTTGGTGGCTCGCAGCGCATCACATCAAATCGGGCCCGACCGGCATGCATCGGCCACCAACCACCTTAATCATGCATGGAGTCCTCGACAACATGCATCATGCATGCAAAGTTGTGAACGTGAGGGCTGTTCGATCTCTACGCTACACAGCCGGATGCGCGCGTACATGTTTGTATGTGTGCGCTCTCAATTCGATCTCATGCATAATACTGTGGCAATTTGTCCAGCAATGTCCACATACGTACCTCCGTACTGCCGTGCCTAGATGTCTACTCCTTTTGGGTTGCGGTTGGTCGACCAAATGCATGTGCGTTTAGGTGCGCATGTCTCTAGCTAAATGCTTACATTTCGTATCAAAACGTTGCCATTTTTTCTCACCGAGCTCTTCCAGATCGAGACCGGTCCCCATCATCTCCCTTGGGAGAAGATTACGCTACTTACATCCCTGCAACTGGAACTCGCAATTAGAGGTGGGCACTGGGTCAGACCATTTTGAGCCAGCACGAGGCACGTCTGACCCAACTCGACCCACGATCAGACACAGAACAGTTCTAAACGGACCAAACCAGTATGACACGGTTGTCTGAGCCGTGTCGGTCCTGCCAATCGGGCATAATGGGTGGCCTAGCCCGGCACGGCCCGAAACAGCTCGTGCGTGCCTGCGTTGTATGTGTGGGTCAACAAATCAAGGAGTAAAGGAAGAAAACTCTAGATGGACTAGGGAAAAAGAAGGAAATCTATGCATGCGTTAGTATGTGTGGGTGAGCAAATTAAGGAGTAAATGTATGGCTGCATGCATGTGATTGTAAGGAGCAACAGAATCAAGGAAATCGAGAAGAATAAACATAATAGGATTTTGTTTCGATCAGAGAAAAAGGAAGTCCTAAACAAATAAAGAAAGAAATCAATCCGTGATCATTTTCTCTCGTAACAATAATATAAATGGGCCGGACCTGGGCTGGCACGGTATAAAACAGGCACGAAGAGCAAGCACGATAGACCGTCGCGGCCCGATACGGTTTAGGCCTGAAGCATGATGAACCTGTGTCAGATCAACCCGACCCGACATGACACCCACCTCTGCTCGCAATTACTCCACCCGTTCATTGTTCACTACTACGGAAAGGGCATTTAGTCCCGGTCCAAAACTGCTTTTAGTACCGGTTTTGAACCGTCGATAGCATCCGGGGCCCGATGCTCAAGGGCATCGATCCGGTTCACTCACTGTCTTGATGGAGTATCGAGACGGTTCAATTCACACGTGGCAGCGCATTGGGAACCCCTGAGGACCTCATCAGTACCGGTTAGTTTCTCCAACCGGTACTAATGTTTTGTATATATATAGGTCTATTTCTCCGGTAGCTATTATATATATGTGTGTGTTAAATCACAACTAATTAAAAGCACAGATAATCAATCATGCACTTTGCCTGATAATTAAATCACTGAACATTCATTAATAAATTTAATTACATCTAATGTATTAAAATATGTACACATATTTGTTCTTCTAATGTATTACAATATATATGTACACAACTTTATATATGTACACAACTTTAATTACAACTTTAGTATTTCTTTTCCTTCTATTCATCGGGATCTTTTACGCGCATCGCTCTTGCTAGTCAGTAGATGTAAACCACGACGATTCTTGGTCCTTATCGAAGGGCCCCACTGTTAAAGTTTGGTTAAGTGAAACTCGCCTTTTGGATTTACAACCTCATCGTAAATAAAGCCGACGAGTTGTTCTTGGATTGCTCTCACTCGTGCGGCGAGAGTTCGAACCTTGTTCCGCCAAATATTGAGGCACCTATCGTTAAGTCATTAACTAATCAATACTTGAATTTGTACAAGATATAAGGAGTACCTATACACAATTAAAGCTAGTAATTATATTTACTCACCCCTTGTTGCCTTTTAGCATGCGATCGCATGGCTCGGTTTGGGTGTGCATAAACTTCGCATACATAGTAGCCGCATAAATTGTTACCCGGTGGCTGAGTCAAGATCTGCGGTGGAAAAAGTTGAAAGCGTGAAATGGATGCAAAGAAATTAAGTTAACTAACTAAAAAGCTAGCATTATGATATACGTACATGAGAGGCAATTGCAATGTCAAATTTCTCCTTGAATCATACGTTTTTAGCACGGAACCGTGTGAATGCACTACACATGTGATTACTGAATTGTATGTACATGATTAGAATTTGTTTCAAATTGAAGGAAATAGAGCTAGTACGATAATGAAAGGAACAAGAATTAATACCGGTCGAGCATGTCGATAAAGTTTTGATACTTTTCAACTGGTCTCCTTTGCGAGTCCATAATTGTGATCGAGCTACGATCTAGCTCGATCATAAGAAGAATCGATGAAAACTATACATAGATGTGTCAGCGTAGATAACTAATTAGTTCTAACATCGTGTTATGAAAAAGGAGTAGAATGAGGTGGTGCGAAAACACGTACTCAAATGAGTAGGCTAGATATATCTTTGACTTATATCTTTGACCCATTAGCGCATTGAATATGTTATTCTCTGTTTAAGCTTGGGTGGTCTCTAACGGTTGTCTTGTTGATAACTCTGGGTCCATGAAGCCTATGTCGAAAATACGATCCTTTCGGCATCTTTGTATCTCCATGCTACATAAGAAATTAGTTAGGCTTGCAAGTTAGTATAGTATAAGGAAGTGCACGATAGTTTTTGCAAATAATTAAGACACTTACGAGTCTAGCAACCCATCAAGCTCACTTGAGGCGTCTATCTGGTATAGATCATATATGTAGTCGATCGACAACAAATTCACCTTCACATGAAAAAATCTTGTTCCTTAAACTTGACAAATGAACATCAGAGACCATGCTTGGTGGCGTCCAAGTACCATTCATGAAATTATGCATCTTTGTCGTTAGTCAAGGCTCCTCCTCCTCGACCAATGATCATCCATTTTAAATGACCATCTTACTTGGGCAACCTCAATCTTTTCGTGCCTAATATTTGATTTGCGGTAAGGCCGGTTTCATCGAAGAATTGTTGCATCTCCTTACTCTTCCCTCGGTGACATCTTCTTGGGGCATTCCTTACTCAATGTCTTTCGTAGTTTGATTGGCGAGGCATTTCTTTTTATCCTTCAAATTTTTAATAGTCATTAAACCTTTATAAAATTCTTACATGCGAGTTGAACCTTCTTCACTGGTGACTTGGGTCTAAGAAATTTAGTTACCTCTCCTTTTACCACCTTCTTGGTCTCCTCATCGTTCATATCATCTACCGCTTTGGAAGTTCACCGACTTCTTGGATTGGGTGGAGGACCCGTCTTCTTAGGAGCTCTTGGCGGTGGCTTCATTCCGTTGGTGGCGCCTTCTTGGGAGGAGCAGGGGTTCTTGTGGCGCTTATGTGCGCGGAGGTGGTGTAGGAGTCGGCGCCTTCTTGGGAGGAGGCGGGCTTCTTCGGGGCTTATATGTGCGAGGAGATGGTGTAGGAGGCGGGCTTCTTGTCGGGCTTATATGCGAGAAGGTGGTGTAAGGAGTCGGAGTTCTTGGGAGGAGACGGGTTTCTTCTCGGGCTTCTTCAGCGGAGAGGACAAGTCCATGTTATCTCGAAAAATTATGTACCGTTTACGCCCACAGGATGAAATTGTGTCTTGCCTCTCCTAGCCGTAGTCCGTCACCTCCAGAATTTCGAGGTCAAGGTCCTCGTACCTGGCGAACCTCCTCCACCGAGACCTTGGAGTATCTTAACCGTATCTGTTGGCCATGGATAAGCTGCCCGGCTCTAATGGGTGAGCCATACCATCGATGCGCCTTGAAGGTAAGGTTCAGCGCTTGGATATCAGCTCACAAGGTGTCCGTGTGTGATGTCGTCTCTGGATACTTGTCCAAGTCATACCTTCACCCACCGCAATGCTTGGTTGCCTGTTGCCGGGCCGATGATGTCTGGATTACTTGGAGGTTCTTGGCGAATCTCATTTGTTGGCTCAAGGCTAGCTGCACCTCTCTTGGATCTCTTCTTGCATTCTCTCATTTGTTTGATTCAAGCGTTCTTCAAGCGCACTAAAGTTGTTGTGTCTGTCGAGCCTTGCTCTCGCCTGAAACTCCTATAGGTCTCGGCGTCCCAGTGAAACCAACCTTCCACGGGACAACGCCGAGCGCCTCGTGTCGTCGAGGTGCTCTGGATTTTGCAAGGCCCTTGTTAGCTCGTCGTTCTCCTGTTTGGCACAAAGCTACCGGAAGTCTCCTCGATGGATGTACAAGCCTTCAGCCACATCTCTTAGCACCTCCCCAAACCAAAGCATTGCCGTTATCATCAAAGGCGCGCCGTGAGCATAGAACCAATGTTTTGCTCTGTCGGGCCAATCCGTTGTTGCGGTGCGATACCCTTCGCTAGCGAGTCTGTTCCCTCTTCTCCCATTTTGGTATTGCATGGCGGTAACCACGGGGCGAGTCGGTGGTGATAATTCTTCTTCGTGCATTCACTTATTCTTCTCACTCAAACTTTGACCTTCGTCAAAGTCTTGTATCTCACAAACGCATCCCGGTGATCTTGCAACTTTGGGTGCTTGTTGAAGTCGAGCGTTCGATTCTTCTTGATATACTCCGTGTTCAACTTCTTTTTATAAGTGCGGAATCGACCGCCATCTTCTTGAGAGTGTAACTCTTCACCTTCTCTTCGGTCCCTTGGGGAAGGTGAATGTCTCCTTCACATCGTTCCAAAGCATGTTCTTCGTATCTTGAGGACTGATCCCATTTTGCTATGCTAATTGCCACGTGGTCCCTAACGCACGCCGCATGCGAATTGAGCGGCCAAGCGCCCGAGGGTGCAAGAGGTCGGCCGTCCTCACCAACTTTGGTGATAACATGTCTTGCCTTCTTCTTCTTGCTTGGACCTCGTGGCGTGATTGCTGCTGGTTGACCGATCTGAAAGTATGGTACAATCATGAGCAGGTCGAGGATGTTGGCTTAGCATGGTAGTGGAACCGACAATCATGAATCTGTTGATTGTTACCTCGCCGGCCTCATCGTGCTCTGCTGACCTCATTGGCCTCGGTGGCGGTCTGAGGCTCATTGGCCTCGATGGCGGGTGCGAGCTCCGCCGAATCTCATGATCATCACTTCCATAATCAAACTTCTCATAAATTCTTCTTCGTCAATCGTCATTTCTTAGGCTAGAAGAAGCACTGAAAATAACGAAAATAGATCACATTTCATGTAAAGTGATAGTACTACTCAAAACGACTTGGAAGGCGGTAGGGAAGAGATGGTAGAGAGGATGGGCGGCGGACGCGAAGATGTTCCTAATGTAAATCAGCACAAGTATACTTATCGATGGAAATCAAGTGATCGATGTTGTGACCTCATGCTACAAACATGTGCACATGTAACTTTAAAATGATACATATACATCTCGAAATGAAAAAATAATATGAAAAAATTTATATATACTCAAGAATATATTTGTAATAAAAATAATGAATCATTCTTATTCCACACTAAAATGATTTAAAAAAAGCCCTGCAAGTTCAAGAAGCATGGATGTGGTCGAGGCGTCAGCCATTTGCAGGTAAACTCCGAAGCCATGAAGAAGAGGAGGGAGGAAGAAATGGACTTAGTTGATGTCTTCTTGACGTACCCTTGTCCATAGGCTTCCTCCGCTCCTCTTCTTCATTGATCTCTGACGCTTACTCCATGCCAAATGGCTCGATGCGGATGACTCGAGGCGAATCATTTTAGTGTGGAATAAGAATGATTCATTATTTTTATTAAGCAAATATATTCTTAAGAATATATGAATTTTTCATTTTATTTTGTACAATTAGGATCAAATTCATTATATACTGAGAGTTACAAAAAGAAAATTCGGACAAGTTTAAGATCTTTAAACTTGTCAGAATTTTCTCTTGTTTGTAATTCTCGGTATATAATGAATCTGAACTTAGAATAATTCACATGATACATATTCATTTGACATGATACATATACATTTCAAACTTCACATATACATAGAAATCTCACACATACATAAGTATTTGAAGATTTGCCTAATAATGACAAGTAAAAGGGACATCACAACTAGCATAGTGCTCAAGTTGTCAATTTGTGACAACATTACTTTAGTGAAAATGAAACAACTTTTCCAGCACTTGACAACTTAGAATAATTCACATGATACATATTCATTTGACATGATACATATACATTTCAAACTTCACATATACATAGAAATCTCACAATGTCATTTAAGCCTTTGAGCAGAGACATGATCTAATGTCACAAATATACAAGCTCATGAATAAGTATTTGAAGATTTGCCTAATAATGACAAGTAAAAGAGACATCGATATATATATATATATATATATATATATATATATATATATATATATAAACAACAATCTGACACAAGGAAATGATTCTAGGTGACAGAAATATAAAGCAAACACTGTGGTGAGCCTATCCGAGAATGCAAAAGGAGCATACAACTTACTAGCAGTAAAGATCATTTTGGGGTATTTGAGAAGGAGCATACAACTTACTAGCAAAAGGAGCATACAACTTACTATCCGAGAAACAAGCACAAAGTGTAACAACATGATTACAGTCATCACGAGCAAAATAACAAAATCTAAACCACAAAAGCGGCAAACCATTGCCAAAGAACGAGACTATCGGCATATAGAATAAATTGTCGGAACCGAAGCGGTAAAGGCACCCCAGAGCAAAAGAAGAACAAAAGCGAGTTGTCTTGAGATCGAGAACTCCGGCGCCACTATAAGCAATTTTGTTAACAATAAGCAAACACGAGACCACCACGAACTTGCAGACGCTCAACCATTATGAGCAGTAAAGATTCATAAGACAAATATATATATCGAGAATCACTAGATACCAATTGATCTATACAACTAAATGTCAAATCTTTGGAAAATTGTTGTTGTCACAAATGGTCTCAATCTGACCCAATCTTCATCGAACAATAATCCCACTCTTGCAAGGTCCCCAAGCCTCAAAGACTAGCCCCTTTGCAAGCTCTTGTGATTAGCAATCACAGAGAAAGCGAAAACTTACAAAGCACCAATCTGTGCAAGGACATGTATAGAGACAACCACGACATCTCAAACGCAGAACATAACCAAAACCAATCACTTTCGGTTGGGTAAGGAGGCACAAACCCTAGGGTTGGCGAAGGCCTAGGAGGGGAACATGGCGGAGGCAAGGCGCAGAGGCAAGGCCGGAGGCGAGGATTGGGCGTGGTGGGGTCGTCGGAGGCGAGGAGGACGGCGCGGTGGGTCGCTGGGCGCCCCGGATCGTCGAGGTCTTTGCAAAGCAGCGGAGGAGGAGGAGATTGGGGAACAATGGCGGGAGTAGAAAAATTGGGGAAGAGGCGGCGGGATGGGTTTATAGGTGCACCATCGGTCCGGTTGGTGTGTTAAGCAGGGATCGATGTCTCACATCGATCTTGCTGTTGGAGTATCCAACCGATCGATGTGAGACATCGATCGATTGAACACACCAACCGGGATCGATGGGTCACCTCAGCGCCGAGGAGGACCGAGGAGCCCTGACACTATCGGTCCGGTTGAAAACACCAACCGGGACTGATGTTAAAAGACTCAAAACAATTTAGCGCCCATACTAATCGACAAGAAATCTTCCTCCCCCTTGGCTAGCGTGGCGCTTGAGTTCATGAGCTCTCCCGTAGTGAGGTCTCGGGTTCGAGCCCCGCTCGTGCCCCCTAGCCCTTCTTTTTCGTCTTTCTTTTATTTCTTTTTTTTATTTGTTGTTTAACTACTGTTTCATTAAATAATTTGTAAAAATGCTTTTACCACTTTAGATTTATTTAGTCTTTTTTTAGATTTCTTTTTTGAATCTCTTGTTTAACTATTGTTTCATTAAATAATTTTTAAAAATGCTTTTACCACTTTAGATTCATTTAGCCTTTTTTGTAAGATTTCTTTTTTAAATCTCTTGTTTAACTATTGTTTCATTAAATAATTTTTAAAAATGCTTTTACCACTTCACAATATTTTTTAAATCTCTTGTTTAAAGTTTTTTCTTTACAATATTTTTTCCAACCATGTAATATAAATTAACATTATAGAAAATTGTAAGAAATAAAGTAATTTTTGCACTCTTATAATTCCATTGCAAGCTGTCACCTTGTTATATTAGTACAGAGGACTTTGAACAATATTGTTAGTCAAATATTAGTACAATTTGAGCAGAAAATCTGGAAAACCACTAGAGGAATGAGAAACTAGTATGTTAGTAGTCTATTACACCAAAAGCAATCCTTATTTGCTAACATACTTTGCTTTTACAAGTGATCCTTCATTATGATCGCGGCGTCGTGGGGAGATTCCTCTGTATCATTCAAGACACTAATGTCTCGCCCACCGTGAAAGGAGGCCGCTCGTCGAATCGATTATACTCTTCTTCGTCGTGGCGCCCTCAACTCAAACAATCCTTCTTTTACTGGAAGAACCACGTGGCGCCTTGGCGATCGCTCTTGCTAGTCTTCTCATACCTTTTTCGGTTTCTTGTCCATGTCCATCACATAGAATACTGTGTCACATCATTAGCGAAACACGAACAGTTCGTCCCTATAGGCTACTTGCTTGAGGTCCACAGTTGTCATACCGTACTTATCGATATCCACGGTGTCGGTTTAACCCATTGGCACCAAAGCAGAGGGACTTTTAATGGCCCGTACTCTAGCTCCCCAGATCTCCTCTATGAAACCATAGTAGGTGTCCATCTTTCCATTTTGTCAAATGCATCTATCTGGACGCCATTGTTTTGGTTGGTGCTCTTGCTATCTGAGTTGTCGTGTAAAATGTGTACCCATTTATCTCATACCCTTGAAATGATATGATTGTTGTGGGCGGTCCTCGAGCCAAGAGTTTCAATTGTTCATCGTCTATGCATGCGCTTGCCCATGATTGCTTTTGTAACCAAGCTGCGAAATGATCCATTTGCTCCACTGCGATCCACTTATCGACTTCTCTGGGTATTGGTAGCGTAGACTCATCTCGTGATCATAGATATCGGAGCCACTATAGTTGCTTGTTTCAATACCGTGAAATGTGCTTGTTTAAATGCAAGTAGATCGTCGCTATAGGACTCTTTTCTCCCTAAAGTCCCTTTTCCTCGTAGCCTCCCCTCATGGCGTGATCTGGACGCCAATCGGATTCAGATCATCTATGTAACTAACACAAAACTCGATCACCTCCTCTGTCTGCGACACCTGCATAATGCAAGATATACAGGCGAGACCGATTCTGAACATACTTCTTTAGGATACCCATGTACCTCTCGAAAGGAACATATTGTGGAGGAACACAGTCGAGAATTTCTATCTCTTTAACAATGTGGACCATGAGATGGACCATAATATCAAAGAAGGATGGAGGAAGATCATCTCAAGGCTAACGGACTATTGACCATGTCATCATGCAGACTAGATACCTTATTCGCTCGATGACCTTCTGCGACACAGCGTTGAAGAACGAACACGACTTTATGATTGTCCCTCGTACCCAATCTGGCGAATACCTCGCACCGCCTTTCGAACAAGCTGTGTCATCAACACATGACAATCATGGGATTTTATGTGTACGATTTTATTCTCTTTCATGTTTATGAGTCTCCTTATGTTCGAGGAGTATCCAGAAGGGACCTTCACACTGTTCAAGAACTTAATCATGTTTTTTTTCTCTTCCTTGCTCAGAGTGTAGCTCGCGGGGTGGATGTAATGTTGTCCTTTCTCTCTCTTTTCCGGATGAAGGTCGTTCCTGAGTCCCAATAGCTATAGGTCCTTTCGTGCTTGAAGTGTATCTTTTGACTTACCGTACATATCTAGGAAACCTAGTAGGTTCACGCAGACATTCTTCGTGATATGCATGAAGCCCAGTGAGTGGCGGACCTCTAAGTCTTTCCAGTAAGGTAAGTCCCAAAATATTGACTTCTTCTTCCAAATGGCCTTCGTGTGACCTTGTTGGTAGGAGACGGGTTTGCTACCAGGACCTTTCCAAATACTACTTTGGATCCTTTACAAAAGAAAATACAAGCGTCCCCATCGCGATGCATGGGCTTCTTACGTTTCTCTTACGTCCCATCAAAATTCTCACCCTTCCTCCATGAACGGGTCCTTCATATGGAGGAACCTCACGGTGGCCCATGTACACAACCTTTCGAGAGTTTTTAGGTACTTGCTGTCCGTATCCTCTAGCGGTGGATCGGGCTTTATATCCTTTGATAGATAGGCCCGATAGATTACCAAGTGCAGGCGGTCGTTGATGGTTACGAATAGCAATGCACGAGAGTGAAGTGCTCTCTTTTGTACTCATCCCATACACGTACACCATCGTTCCACGGTGTTAACAGATCTTCAACCAACGGTTTGAGGTACACATCAATGTCGTTTCGAGGTTGCCGGGCCTTGGATAAGCAATGGCATCATAATGTACTTCCGCTTCATACACGACCAAGGAGGAAGGTTGTAGATACATAGAGTCACGGGCCAAGTCTTTGGCTCGCTGCTCATATCGCCGAACGGGTTCATCCCATCCGTATTTAACCCAAACCTTATGTTCCTTGCATCCTCGGCAAAGTCCGGGTATGTTCTATTGACTTTCCTCCTTTAGGAGCCATCGACAACGTGCCTTAGCCTTCCGTCGTCCTTACGGTCTTCCTTGTGCGGCGCATCATCGGGCATGCGCTTTGTTCGCAAATAAGCGCTTCAACAGGGGATTACAGGAAATACCACACCACCTTAGCGGAGGTCTCTTCTTCTTCTGCTGCCCTCTACCTCACAGGTCATCACGCTGGTCTTATACCGCAAGTTTTGCACACGGACAAGCTTAGAATCCTCATACTCATTGCGATAAAGGATACAATCATTACGGCATGCATGTATCTTCTGTGCCTCCAACCCCAAAGGGCGACAACTTGTTTGGCATCGTCGTAGTTTGGGCGGTGTGTTCCCCTCTGGAAGTAACTTCTTTATGAGGCATAACAACTCGTCGAATCCTTATCGGACAATCCATTGGTCGCCTTCCATTGCATCGATTCTAGTGTGGTACGCAACTTTTATGGCCCTGTCGACGGTTTGGGTACAACAAGTGTTCCGTGGTCCTCCATAGTATTTGGAACTTTTCATAATGTCTTTCATCGATGTATTCTCCTCTCCATCACATGACATCTGGTCTAGGTCATCATCACCACACTCCCCAATGTATCTTGAAAGAACCATGTTGACCAGCGTCCGGGATATTGTTGTCTGCCTCTTCTTCTTCACCGTCTTCCTGTATAATCTCTTCTTCACCGTGCTTGGTCCAGCAGGTATAGTTTGACATGAAACCTCTTGTGAGCAAATGAAAGTGAAGGTGGCTGGATTTTGGCCACTCCTTCTCATTCTTGTAGTCTATGCATGGACAACATATGTAGCCCGACGTCGTGTGTGCATCGGCCGCATGAAGAAAATCTTGCAAACCCTGCAAGAACTCGAGGAGCGTCGATCCATGTACATCCATCGCCGGTCCATCTACATTATGTTACATCAAGATAACTGTTACCTCATTTTCCGATAATGAATTGTTGAACCAAAACCTAAATATTAGCTAGATCCACACCTTCAATCCGAGCTAAATAATAATCCAAGCAAAATATAAACCCACACAACAAGTTTTTGCAACCTACAAAAAGAATTGGTCGATCGAGTCGGATTCAAAATTAAGAACAAAATTCACACGACTTTGTTTGCAAATTCTGTTGAAATTGTAACACCCTAAAATTTCTAAATTATTATTCAATCATTTATTTTTATTTTTTCTAAATCTCTAGCACTTAATTAATGATGTTTTCAAAAATAATTTCTTGATGGAAATTAAAACCAAAATTATACTAGAAGTAATTTTCTAAGTTTAAAATATTCCAAAGTATTTTTGAAAACTTTTCTCAAATATTGAACTCATTTTATATTTTCTATAAAGCCATTCATATTTCGATATTATTTTAATTAGCAAATGAATTTAAATTTCTTCTTTTCCACATAACCATTGCCATTTGAAGATCCCAAACTCCATGATTTCCATGCACCATTCTCCCCGACTACGTGCAACCAAACCTCATCCTTCATCGACCGATGGAACTAAAACCTAAATTTAAGCTAGATCCACACATTAAAGGTGAGCTACATTATAATCCAAGCAAATTCTAAGCTTACACAACAAGTTTTTGTATCCTATTTGAAAAGATCAAGCTAGATCTCTACATTCATATTAATCTTTCATCAATCATGGGAAAAGATCAAATTTTTTCATAATTCAAGCAAAAAGAGGCTCCATTTAACACCAAATGATGTGAGGAATGATGTTACTAACCTTAGTTACCTTGGTTGCGAGAAAAATGACCAAAATTTTGAAATTTGGGTAGCACCTCCCTCTACATTCATAATCTTTGATCAATCATGGGAAAAGATCAAATTTTCTTCATAATTCAAGCAAAAAGAGGCTCCATTTAACACCAAATGAAGTGAGGAATGATATTACTAACCTTAGCTACCTTGGTTGTGAGTAAAATGACCAAAATTTTGAAATTTTGGGCAGCACCTCCCTCCTTCAAGCTCTTGGCGAAGCTTCAAGTTCTTTTCAAGACCTTTGGAATGATCTGGGTCCGCGAGAGCGGGAGGAGGAAGAAGTTTAATTGGGACTCGATGCGGTTGAAGACCGAACCGTCTTGATGAGATAACATCATTACGGTTGGTGTCACGAATCGGTACTATTTAGTGGGTGCTAAATAGTACCGGTTCGTGAAACCAACCGTCTCGATTGATCTCATCGATCGGTTCGTGTCTTCAACCGTATTATCGCTTCCGCGAGTTCTGTAGCCATTGAGCCGGATGATCTAAATATCGATCCGGTTAAATACTCAGATCTTGATGGGCGGTAGGAAAGGTCGGTTCTGTAGTAGTGGTTACTTCGTATTTTAGAATACGCGACCAGCAACTGCAAATCATAATTACCCCTCATTCATTTTTTTTCACTTCTCGTTTTAGAACGCATGCATGTGCGGTCTATTTTGGAAAATTTGACCACAAATACACAAAGGTGTTTAGATTTGTTATATGAAAAATATACTAAGATATTTATCATAATAAATACTAAAATATCGTTATATTTTTAATAACCATTTCAAACATAGAAAAATAATAGTCAGGAGGAATTGAAGACCATGTCAATACTAAAACACTACTACAAAACCGGCTTTTGATCTGAGCCCATCAATATCGGTTGAGCCTGTAACCGGATTGATAGTTACAACGATCCGGTTCAGCGGCTCTGTGGCTGCGGGGAGCTCGATCTGGGTTCAAGACAAGACGTCTTGATGATCTAACATCGATGCCGGTTTGTGTCCTTAACCGGTACTATTTAGCGGGGGCACATTAGTGCGGTTCGTGACACGAACCGCATCGACAGTTAGATCATCGATGACGGTCGGTGCCTCCAACCCGATCGAGCTCAATTTAAACTCCTTCGTCCTCCTGCTCTCTGCCCAACCAAAAGCAGTTCGGTCTTGCGACAAAACATGAGAGCTTGACTAAGAGCTTCAAGGGAGGGGAGGTGCTGCCCAAATTTCAAACTTTTGGTTATTTTACTCGAAACCAAGGTAACTAAGGTTAGTAACATCATTTCTCACTACATTTGGTGTTAAATGGAGCCTCTTCTTTGCTTAAAATATGAAGAAAATTTGATCTTTTTCCATAATCGATGAAAGATTATGAATGTAGAGATATAGCTCGATCTTTTCAAGTAGGTTGCAAAAACTTATTCTATAAGCTTAGAATTTGCTTGGATTATAATGTAGCTCGCATTGAAGGTGTGGATCTAGCTCAAATTTATATTTTGGTTCCATCGATCGATGAAGAATTTTGAATCTAGACTCTGATGGACTAATTCTTTTTGTAGGTTGCAAAAACTTATTGTGCAAGTTTAGATTTTGCTTGGATTATGATGTAGCTCAAATTGAAGGTGTGGATTTAGTTAATATTTAGCTTTTGATTCTATCAATCGATGAAGAATTTTGAAT
Source organism: Guadua angustifolia (assembly GCA_036346375.1). Taxonomy (NCBI): domain Eukaryota; kingdom Viridiplantae; phylum Streptophyta; class Magnoliopsida; order Poales; family Poaceae; genus Guadua; species Guadua angustifolia. The sequence goes on along the minus strand of CM070500.1, from coordinate 69,408,525 downwards.
CTAGATTTTGCTTGACCAATTCTTTTAGTAGGTTGTAAAAACTTGTCGAGTATGAATACCAGAGCAAATAATCATTTTCTAGAAAAATATGTAATGAAATATAGTCCTTTTAAAAACATGTAATGAAATAAAGTCGTTTTAAAAATATAGTACATCTTAAAATAACAATTTCTATAGAAAAAATATGTGATGAAATATTGTCATTTTAAAAATATTATCTTTTTAAAGAAATTTCACCTAAAATTAAATTTACCAACCTAAAATTTTAAATAATTTTTAAATAAAGAAAATATTAGTTTAATTTGGATTTTGGGAAATGTCCAACAATTCATTTTCAGAAAATGAGCTAACAGTTATCTTGATGTAACATAATGTAGATGGACCGGCGATGGATGTATATGGACCGACGCTCCTCGGAGTTCTTGCAGGGTTTGCATGATTTTCTTCGTGTGGCCGATGCATACACGACGCTAGGCTACATATGCTGTCCATGCATAGACTGCAAGAATGTGAAGGAGTGGCCAAAATCCAGCCACCTTCACTTCCATTTGCTCACAAGAGGTTTCATGTTAAACTATACCTGTTGGACCAAGCACGGTGAAGAAGAGATTATACAGAAAGTCGGTGAAGAAGAAGAGGGGGACAACAATATCCCGAACGCTGGCCAACACGGTTCTTTCGAAGATATATTGGGGGAGTTTGATGATGATGACCTAGACCAGATTCTGCTTGATAGAGAGGGAGAATACATCGATAAAAGACATTACGAAAAGTTCCAGTGCCTTTGGGAGGACCACGGAACACTGTTGTAACCAAACTATCAACAGGGCCATAAAAAGTTGCGTACCACACTAGAACTGAAGCAATGGAAGGTGTCCAATGGATTGTCTGATAAGAGATTTGACGAGTTGTTATGCTTCATAAAGAAGTTACTTCTAGAGGGGAACACACTACCCGAAACTACGTACGATGCCAAACAAGTTGTCTGCCCTTTGGGGTTGGAGGTACAGAAGATACATACATGTCGTAATGATTGTATCCTTTATCGCAATGAGTACGAGGATTTGGAAGCTTGTCCGGTATGCAAAACTTCGCGGTATAAGACCAAGCGTGATGACCCAAGTGAGGTAGAGGTGCAGCGTAAGAAGAAGAGACCCCCTGCTAAGGTGGTGTGGTATTTCCCTGTAATCCCCTGGTTGAATCATTTATTTGCGAACAAAGCACATGCCTAGATGATGCGTTGGTACAAAGAAGACCGTAAGGACGATGGAAGGCTAAGGCACCCTGCTGATAGCTCCCAGTGGAGGAAAGTCGATAGAACATACCTGGACTTTGCTGAGAATGCAAGGAACATAAAGTTTGGGTTGAGTACGGATGGGATGAACCCGTTCGTGAAATGAGCAAGCGCGATCCTGACACTTGGCCCGTGACTCTATGTATCTACAACCTTCCTCCTTGGCTGTGTATGAAGCGGAAGTACATTATGATACCATTACTTATCCAAGGCCCCAAGCAACCTGGAAATAACATCGATGTGTACCTCAAACCGTTGGTTGAAGATCTGCTAACACTGTGGAATGATGGTGTACGTGTATGGGATGAGTACAAAAAAGAGCACTTCACTCTACGTGCATTGCTATTCGTAACCATCAACGACTGGCCTGCACTTGGTAACCTGTCGGGCCTATCTATCAAAGGATATAAAGCCTGCATCCACTGCTTAGAGGATACGGACAATAAGTACCTAAAAAACTCTCGAAAGATTGTGTACATGGACCACCGTAGGTTCCTCCATATGAAGGATCCATTACAAAGGAAGGGTGAGAATTTTGATGGAACAGAAGAGAAACGTAAGAAGCCCCTGCATCGCAGTGGGACGCTTGTATTTTCTTTGGTAAAGGGTCTGAAAGTAGTATTTGAAAAAGGTCTTGGTAGCAAACCAGTCTCGACTAAACAAGGTCACACAAAACCCATTTGGAAGAAGTCAATATTTTGGGACTTACCTTACTAAAAAGACTTAGAGGTTCGCCACTCACTGGACTTCATGCATATCACGAAGAATGTCTGTGTGAACCTGCTAGGCTTCCTAGATATGTACGGCAAATCAAAAGATACACTTCAAGCACGAAAGTACCTACAACTATTGGGACTCAGGAACGACCTACATCCGGAAAAGAGAGAGAACAGACAGCATTACCTCCACCCCGCGAGCTACACTCTGAGCAAGGAAGAGAAAAAAAACATGATTAAGTTCTTGAACAGTGTGAAGGTCCCTTCTGGATACTCCTCGAATATAAGAAGACTCATAAACACGAAAGAAAATAAAATCGTACACCTATAATCCCTTGATTGTCACATATTGATGACACAGTTGCTCCCAGTGGCGATGCGAGGTATTCTGCCAGACTGGGTATAAGGGATAATCATAAAGTTGTGTTTGTTCTTCAATGTGATGTCGCAAAAGATCATCGAGCCGAATAAGGTATCTAATCTGCAGGATGACGTGGTCGATAGTCTGGTTAACCTTGAGATGATCTTCCCTCTATCCTTCTTTGATATTATGGTCCATCTTATGGTCCACATTGTTAAAGAGATAGAAATTCTCGGACCCGTGTTCCTTCACAATATGTTCCCTTTCGAGAGGTACATGGGTGTCCTAAAGAAGTATGTTCGTAACCGATCTCACCCAAAAGGCTGCATTGCGCAGGGTGTTGGTACAGAGGAGGTGATTGAGTTTTGTGTTAATTACATTGATGATCTAATCCGATTGGCGTCCCTGTATCACGCCATGAGGGGAGGCTATGGGAAAAAGGGACTCTAGGGAGAAAAGAATCGTATAGCGACGATTTACTTTCATTTAAACAAGCACATTTCACGGTATTGAAACAAGTAACTGTAGTGACTCCATATATCTATGATCACAAGATGAGTCTACACGACTAATATCCACAGAAGTCAAATAAGTGGATTGCAGTCTAGCAAATGGATCATTTCGATGGTTGGTTACAAAAGCAACTGTTGGGCAACCAAACTGACGATGAACAGTTGAAAATCTTGGCTCGGGGACTATCCACAACAATCGTATTATTCCAAGGATATGAGATAAATGGGTACATATTTTACATGATAGCCCAGGATAGCAAGAGCACCAACCAAAACAGTGACGTCTGTATAGATGCCTTGGACAAAAATGGAAAGATGGACACCTACTATGGTTTTATAGAGGAGATCTGGGAGCTCGAGTATGGATCTTTAAAAGTCCCTCTATTTCGGTGCCAATGGGTCAAACTGACAGCTGTGGAGATCGATGAGTACAGTATGACAACCGTGGACCTCAAGCAAGTGGCCTATAGGGACGAACCGTTCGTGCTTGCTAATGATGTGACACAGGTATTCTATGTGATGAACATAGATAGCAAACCGAAAAAGCAGAAGGAGAAGACTAGCAGTAGCGATAAGCCAAGGCACCACGTGGTTCTTTCAGGTAAAAGAAGGATTGTCGGAGTTGAGGGCGTCATAGACGAAGAAGAGTATAATCAGTTCGACGTGCTACCTCCTTTCACGGTGGACGTAGACATTAGTGTCCTGAATGATACAGAGGAATCTCCCTACGTACGCCGCGTTCATAATGAAGAATCACTTGTAAAAACAAAGTATGTTAGCAGCTAAGGATCCAAATGTGTAGGTTTTCTTTTTCCCTTCATTCGTCTCACGTAGAGGGAGTAGTTCTTCCTATGCATCGCCCCTGACTGAACCATCGGTGCTAGGGTACGTGATCCAGGGATCAATGAAGAAAAGGAGTGCGAACATGTCCATAGACATGGCATGACGAAGAGGAGACAGTAGCCACGGCCTTCTTCATCGAACCTGACATACTGGAGTGTGTGATTTGCTTCATGCCATACGAAGCTCAAGTGTTCATGGCAAGTGTCTAGCTTGAGATTTCTTCATCATACACTGTAGTGTCTTGATTTCTCCAATATACAAGCATGGAGATGCTTACACTTTGTTCATACACTAGCACAATTAATCACTCTGCTAATTAGTATTATCTTTTGTCTTAATGATCAGTGTAGGAACGGACATCCTGCCTGTGCGAACTGCTATATCAGCATGAACCAAACAAGCTTCAGCTGTAGTGAGCCCATTGGCGACATCAGGTGCCGGCTGTTGGAGAAGGTCCTGGCTGGCTTGACCAGCCCCTGTAAGTTCAAGAAGCATGGTTGCTAGGAGAGTGTCTGGTACACTGAGAGGCAGAGCCACAAGGCGACATGCTTGGTTGACATGGAAGGTCTAAATTGATGTCTTGTGTCCGTGGATGGATTGCTTTGCTTTCTTTTGGTGTAATAGACTACTAACATACTAGTTTCTCATCCCTCTAGTGGTTCTCCTGTTTGCAGATTTTTTGTCCAAATTCTCTGATGACAACAACAATTCATTGTTGAGTATTAGTTGTACAATTTGGATTTTTTTTTAAATTATACATTTTTTATTCAAAATTTCAAAAATATACCACCAAAAAAATTATAGAAATATACCCACATGCTTGGTTGGATGGGCGTGAAACTAAATTAAAATAAGCAGGCGACAGGAGGCGAGTCACCTGACCTCCTGTCGCTTGGATGAAATGGCGACAGGAGTAATCGGCGGATGCAATGGCGACAGGAGGCGCGCCCCTATCGCCCGATGAAATGGCACAAGGATGTTTTTATAAGCCTGTCGCCCAGCACTGTAGCCATTTGGGCTCGGTTTAGAATTTGAGAAAGAGAGAGAGAGAGGAAGAGGAAGAGGGGGAAGAGGAGAGGAGAGAAAAGGAGGAAGAGGGAGGGATTCTACGTGACTGTTTGGAGGTAAATTTCTGTTGTTTACTTTTTTTAGCAGTAAATTATGGTATATTAGAAATAGTTTTAGATCTAGGTAATTTGATATGTTACGGACAGACTTAGCGAATTTAGATATTTTTTACGGATAGGAGTATGTCGATATAGATTCATAGAAATGTAGTTAGATGTAGGTAATCTATATGTTGTTAGGAATGTAGATATTTTTTACGGATAGAAGTATGTCGATATATATTTTTAGGAATTTAGATGTTTTTTACGGATAGAAGTACGTCGATATATATTTTAGGAATTTAGATGTTTTTTACGGATATAACTACGTCGATATATATTCTTAGGAATTTAGATGTTTTTTATGGATAGAAGTACACCGATATATATTTTAGGAATTTAGATGTTTTTTACGGATAGAACTACGTCGATATATATTCTTAGGAATTTAGATGTTTTTTACGGTTAGATATATTTTTGTAGCATGTAGGTATAGTTATGTTAGGTGTCACAGTATTTTTTACGAAAAATAATTAATTCATGGGTAAATGAATGGATTCGCAGATATGACAGAACGAGTTCCATTTAGAATCTATTATGGAGAGGGGGTTATAATCCATGGTTTGGAGGGTGCAAATCTAAGTAACATGCAGTATGTGGATAGAAGTTTGAGTAGGGTCGAGGAGCGCACATTTATACGTGTTGAAATGGTTGTATTATACTTTTCGGATGGAACAAGAGAAGTGCGAGTTGAAGGTATTTTGCTTATGTAGTATCTGAAAGCGACCCTATTCTTTGGAAGCTAGTTGAGTGAAGGAACCGCATCGTGGAGATCATATGTGAGGCGAACAGCAACGGGATGGAATCGGGTGCTTTTAGTGCAAGCATATGAGAGGATGTTGCCCCAATGGTTGAATGACTGGTGAGTGTAGTCGACCTCAAAATGAGCTCGGTTTGGTGACACCAAAATTGGGGATCTAGCCAGAGCGACATATTCAACAATGCAACGATGACATCATTTGCCAAAGTGGTGAACAGGTTGAGTTTCGGGAGGATGATGAAAATGTTGGCCAAAAAGCGCAGGGACTGGTAGACAAAGGTGAGCAAAATGATGAAATAACAGCTAGGATGGAAGAAGAAGACCGTGAGTACAGCAGAGCAGAAGAGGAGGATGACGATGAGTCGGATGAGGAAGATGGAGGTATGGAGCCGCTTGTGCCGGTAGGAGTGGAGCCTTGACAATTTGATAAGCTGGTTGTCAATGAAAGCAACGATATACCTTGGCAGTATAGTGATAATGAGGTTAGGCCTAACAGTATGTACCCGACAAAAGAAGCTGTGCAGGATGCCATAAAAGATTGGGCTCTATCATTAAGAAGGACTTTCAGGGTTAAGAAATCCACCCCAACCTGCTACGACGTGGTGTGTGAGATCCATGGGTGTCCGTGGAGAGTGCACGCGTACAAGCCCAAATGGGTCACCCATTGGCTATGTTCGAAGGTTGAGTAGCATACATGTATGACTAAGGAAACAGTGATGGCTCACAGGAACCTGTCATCCGGGTATGTCGCGAACATCATGTACACAGAGATAGTGCAGAACCTGAGTTTTGAGCCCCATGCTATTATCCGAGCTATCGAGAACAGATATCAGTACACAATTAGCTATGGGAAGGCGTGGAGGGCGAAACAGAAGGCATTAGAAATGAGGTTTGGGAAGTTTGAAGACTCGTACCATAACTTGCCCGCACTGCTCAGTTGCATTCAGGGAAGAAATCATGGGACTTACTATGATTATCAAGATTGTCCGTCAATCAAGTGGCCAACTAAAAGGCATCTGAGGAGAGTGTTCTTCGCATTCAGAGCTTGCATTAAGGCATTCTATCACTGTCGTCCATTGTTGTGTGTGGACGGCACATTCTTGACCGGAAAATACAGAGGGCAAATATTGACAGCTGTGTGCGTCGATGGGAACAACCAGATTCTGCCTGTTTCCTTTGCCTTCGTAGAAAGCGAGAACTACGAGAGTTGGCTATAGTTCCTACGAAACTTGAAGATCGGGGTGGTCAAAACTTCGTCCAGATATGTGCGTCTTTGCATAGCGGGCATCTTTGGCTTGCTTAGTGCTATCAACGGTTGCAAGCAGGGAAGAGGAGCCATTCCAATGGCACGACTTGCGAGTCGATGGTGCATGAGGCATTTGGGTGCAAACTTCTATAAGCAATTCAAGAACAAGCAACTGATGAACATGTTCAAGAGACTATGTAACCACAACCAGGAGAGCAAGTTCCGAACTCTATGGAAAAATCTTGATGACCTGACAAGGAAACACAAGGAGCAGACGAACAACACTAGTGCCAGTGGAATACAGGAGCAGCGGAGCCTCTTTTCCCCCTGCCAACAGAGGATGAGGCGACTAACCATCGTCGGAGGCAAATGCCAATCAAATGTTTCTCGGACTGGATCAAGCACGAACCGAAAGAGAAGTGGTCACTGTTATATGACACACATGGTGCCAGATACGGTGTAATGACCACTAACTTTGCAGAAGTTTACAACTGGGTAATGCGAGTGATGAGGTGTCTTCCGTTGGTAGAAATTGTTGAGGGAGTGCTGAGGGGTACAACCAAGTACTTTGTGGACAGGCATGCAACTGCTGACATAGTAATGAGAGATGAGAAGTTCTTGTACTCTTCGATGATCACTAAATACATGGATGAGAAGAGTCAGAAGGCGGCCAAATATAGAGCTATCAAAGTTGGTGCATGGACCTTTGCGCGAGGTGATCTGCGGGGATAAAGAAAGGCGTGGAACCAACGGAGGTTGTCACCAGAGTGCATCTTCTGGTGAGTGCAAATGCTCATGCAACAAGCCATACCTTTTGCATAGGCCATGTTCTCATGTCATAGCCGCATGTGCTTTATTTGGAATGCAACTTTGGTACATACCTATCTGAATATTTTATGAAGGAAATGGTGATGGCAACTTGGGCGAGGAGCTTTATGGTTATGGGGTTGTGGGTTCTTTCACCACAACTCCTAGTGTTGATGAAAGGTTACGGGTCCACGATTTTGATGCGAGAAGAGGAAGCGAGCGTCGAAAAACAAGGTGTATAAGAAATGACATGGATGAGTCAAAAGCAGGCAAACGCGTGAAGAAATGCTCATTGTGCAACCAACGAGGACATACGTTCAAGAACTGCTGTAACATCCCCAAAATTCTAATAAAGTAAAAAATATATATTTTGAATTTGAAAATATATATTTCTGAGTTTCTTGACGTTATCAGTTTTATTTGAATTTCCCTTGGAGTTTTGCATTGCATGAAAAATCCAATGGAGAGAATTTAAGAATGAAAAAGAGAAAAAGGCAAAAAAAAAATGTAAAAAGTAAAAATTTAGAAAAATTGCCATGAGAACCCTGATCATTCAATTAAATTATTTTAGCTACCAAGGGAGATTTTATGCATAAAATAATGAAGAAGTAAAATGAAAAGATAACTTTTAAATTCAAAATAATATATTGTCGGAATTCACATGAAATAATGGAATCACAAATGGAGTTGAAAAATTTATAGAAGTATTCTGAGATCAAATACTTTTGAAAAACAAAGTTTGAAAAATAATATGATTCAATTGATCTCAATCAAAAATTAGAATTCGAAACCGGAAATTTGTTAGTCGCCGACGTGTGGGCCATTCGTTCTTTTCCGTTCGTTGGCACATTTGAGAATTCGATCCTTGGCGATGGTCCCGAGCTTCTTCTTAGAACTCATCATACTGGTCTCCGATTCGTTCCTTGGCAATCCCGTTCGCACCATCGAGAACTCTCCGAAGTAGGAGTCTGACCCACTACCAAGCCATTCATTGCATCTCAGAGACTACCAGGCGCAGTGCTCTACTTCCCCGCATTTCTCCCCTTTCCTCCTCAAGCCAGGCGCAAGAAACCCCCTCCTATTTCCTCCATTGCCGAGGCTCTGAGCTCAAAGCGCGAAGCGAAATGCAAGCGATTTAATGGTCCTCCTTCCAATTCCTCTGAGCCGAAGCATCCTCATACACTACTGATTGAAAGCCCTCAACAATACTTGAGCTCCCCCATGAGAAATTCATTGCTCCCATCGCCCTTCTTCCCAGTCCGCCAGCGGTGGCCCAACCAGCGCTTCTCGAGCGAATCATTGCCAAAATGGTATGCCCTAGCCTCACTGATGCTCACGCTGCTACCCATTCAAACCGAGTCTCACTTGTTCTTCTTCTCCGATGAGCTCCCACCATTGCCGCCGCCCCTCCTCGGATGCGCACCACCCTGCTGCACCTCTGGCCGAATCGGTAACACCTCCGGATGCGCATCGCCAAGCTCTTCACCCCCGTGCTGTCGCCCTCGCCGGAAGATCACCGGAGCACCCTCGCCGCCGTGCCCTAGAAAGTCCCCTGCTCTCTGTCTCTGCACGGTGGGGCAGGGCTGTCAGAAGCTCTGGTGGAAGAAGAAGAGTGCAGAAGACGTTTTCTCTGTGGGTAAAGTGTAATCCCCTTTTTGCATTCAAATTTCTGGGCAAAGTACATCCAGTTTTTAGTAACTTGTGTATTTTTAGTCACAAACCAGTGAAATAAATTTATATATTTATCTAAAATCAGGAAGATTATAGATATGCAAAAATATTAAAAGTTTGAACTGCAAAACAATTATTTGGATTAAACCTTGATTATAATGCTAACATAGTTTTTAATGAGAATTTGTGTGTAATAAGCCATGAAATGATGAAATCAATATTCATGGGATTTTAGGATCAGAATGTATCCGAATATACAAAATACATAATTCTTGAGTCACAAAACAATTAGAGAAATTAAATTTAAGGACAAACATTATTATGAATGTTGTTGTATTCAAAGAAATGTAATTCCAAAAATCATTAACTAAATTTATATGTGTTCTGGAATTTTAATAAACTCAATCCTGAAAATATGTTTAATTCTTGAACTAAGTTTATATATTGCATTGCGATCATTAATAAACCTTAGTAGGAACATTAGCAAAATAATAGCATGATAGCTCATAAGATGGTAATGTAATTTGTATTAGATTCCTAAAAGCAGTAGGGGCTTGTCCATATAAAAATACTTAGAATCGGACTTAAGTTGTATTCTTTTAATAGAAGAAAATGTTAATTATAACCATAAGTAAATAGTTAATCTATTGCAATTAAAGTTAAAATAATGCCAAACCAGCTCTAAAACAATTCTAGGATTGCTACCTGCTAACACCTGAAAAATGAATCAAAGATCATGTATATTGTAGTTGCAATCACAATATAAAGTTGGCCGATTTAGTGATTCGCATTGTGATCATTTAGACTACTTCAGCAGTAGATAGAATAACTCGTCTAAACACTAAAATATGTGAAACTAGTTTAGAAAAACTGTACAAAGTTTATACTACCATGATCTGTCAAAACAATCTTATTCCGTTAAGGTTCGCATATTAATATTGTTAGTACAAAACCCTTAAGTGTTAACCTTTTGTTTCGCATTCCTGCCGATTCCGATTAACGTCAACTTAACAATACCACTTAAGCCTTTTCAACAATGAGTACAATGTTTCATCTAAATGCTAACGCATATGAAATTGACCCTGTAGCACCCTCCAAAGTATAGACTACCCAAATAGGAAAAGATAATCTCATTTCATCGTGATTTGCATATTAATCTTAATAGCTGAATAACCCTAAGTAATCACATTGCTTTAGGCCTTAATGCGAATGAATAAACTTTAGGTAATAATGAAGGAATCCGTAGTTAAGTTATTTTTATCACCAGAACCTTCTAAAATACCATATAAATTAGTCCAATAGCCTGAATCAATAGATTTAACTTGCGTAAAGCTAATTCTAAGCAAAATCAATTAAAGATAAAGAACAAATCATTCATAATCCAACATGATCATTTAAGCCTTTTCGTTAACTCGCAAAGCAACTCATCTAAATCCGAATTTAGTACAGAACAGCTTAGAAATGATCTTCAAGATGTAATCTGCAGTAATCTAAAGAAATATTCTTATTTCATCTTTCTTTGACTCTGAATCCTAATAGAGTAAAACACGTAAGTAATAAGAATTGGCAGAACTCATATTGTGAATAGTAAATCAATGAAGCTTTGCAGCTAAGGATTAATTCTATCAATCCAAACAATCTTTGCATCTTGAATTCGTAAAATAAGATTAATAAATTCATAAAGAGCAATCCCTATTTCTTGTGAAGAATTTTACTTGTTCTTTCTATCTATTCTCTTTTGCTCTTATTGAAGTCTTTTGTTTGCGTTGTTTCCGTTGATCGACGTGTAGAACCCGACGTCTCTATCTTCTTCATCGTCGTCGTCAACCGAATCCTCGTCTTCGTCGTAAGCGTCATTAAGCAAGGCAAGCATCCTTTGACCATATTGAGCCCAGTATTTTATATTCCTTTTTGTGCATCAAATTGTTTTATGCACGCGTTTACTTTATGTAAATTGCTATATTGTGGTTTGGTAGATATACCTGTCGTCACATGAATCTCCTTTGATGATTATGAACATGTGAACCTTGATAACCATAGGTTACGGAATAGGCACTACTTAATGTCATCTTGGGTATACACGATCATATTATTCATGCTTAGCCATGCTTTAGAATCAGCAATGTACATGATCAAATCAATATTTGTTTTCCTGAAAACATTGAAAATGTCACTGTTGGTTGCGGGTACTTTGATTAAAAACCCAAAAGAAAACTATGCTTTGATGCGGGTGATTATTGGCAATAGCCGGATGTGCGAATGGAATTGCACGTAGTGTAGGGTGGAGTATCGCCCGTGTCAGTTTAAGGACCGAGCAATGGGACGCTATTGATCCGAGATTTCCGTGCAACCACAAGGGTGAGGATGGGTTAGCCATAGTTGTTATGTTAATTAGACATGGCTTTGTACATTGGTAGGCGGGAGCTTGCACAGATTCGGTCGGTCTACTCGACAGGTTTCTACTTGCTAATGCAGCGGTGTGCATACTGCCGTGTTTAGAAAGCGTTGTGTTGGGTGTGTGAATGTGGATCCACGGCTTGGGTGTGTGTTTCTAGTTCTCTGGCGGGGTTAACGTCCGGGCTGGTCAAAGCCATGTCTAGGTAATGTAATGACTATGTATGGTCTTCTTGACGTCACACCTAAGGAAGTGTGTCGGGCAAAGGTTGATCATTCCTTGTGGGTAAAGTTGTACACCTCTGCAGAGTTTAAATCTAATCGATTAGCCGTGCTCGCGGTCATGAGCACTCGGTGAAGTCATTCCAATGTTAAATGTTTTATTATTTCTCAAATGGGTTGGTATCATTTGTTTTGCAAATTGTGATTTATGTCAAAGGGCCGATATTGATGGAATTTCAGGAATGTGAATGATTCGTCGCTCACGTCATGGAGGACTGTGAGTGTTATTATGTTTTATTTATTTGTTATCAATCAATCTTGCTTTTACAAATACCGTTTGCAAATAACTTGATTTCAAATTCAAATTCGCTTTATGCAAATCAACTGTAGTAGCCTCGTTTGAAATGACCTGCATGTATTATAGGTTTTGCTCAAGTCTTGCTGAGTATGTAAAATACTCACCCTTGCCTAATTATATTGTAGGTGGTTTAGTAAGCGCAGCTTCGAAGTTGTTCATCGCAGGTTGCGGGTTTTTCTTCGGCGTGTTCTATCTGGAGTTTATGCCTGGTCAGTTGCCTGCGGGATCGGTTGGGCAAACTACGGGTTATTGCTTCTTTGCTGCTATAATCTCTGAGTTGTAATATTTCTTTATATTATCGTTTCCGCTTAATTATTATATTGTGTGGTTGTGATTTCCAATTGTTGTAAGCATGTGAGTGCTAGCTACTGATCCAGGGAATAGCACAGTAATCACATGGAGGTTCCTGTTCATCAGAACGGGGTCTCACAACTGCGAAGCACAAAATGATGAAGACGAAGGAGGAGATGGTCACCCGACGGTGGGGTAAGGATCGTCCTCTACGAGGACTGCTGCACGACACGATCGCACCAGATGACAAGCAATTTGCATTATCATATGTCATATATCAAATTTATATTTCATCAATGTAACGTGTGTTGTATGAACTCTGTTTTATACCTAGCTGTTGTGAGTGTTGTGTCTTAACAAATTGTTGGAATTGTTTCGATATATTGTAATGAGCTTCTCTGTTTTTTATGTGCGTATTTGTTTCAATATATTGTTGTGATGCTTGTGTAGTTCTACGTACTCTTTTGTTTACATATGTGTTTCAGTTCTAACTTTCATTTTTGTAATTTATAGGTATGGCTCACCAGCATAGAGATGACGAGTGGCCGTTCGAGTTCTTTGGACCGATTAAATCGATCGTGGTCACCGTCTTTCGCTCGCCACTCTTGTCCCGAGAGGAGGAGGGACCCTGTGCAGCTGGGCGTCCTTCGACCTAGGACAGCGCAGCACTCCTGGGCGCTCGATCCGCGTTGGATCCCCAAGTAACATATCATTACTTAAATTTGTAAACATGTTTGTTCTAGCACCATGACTAGTGCAGCACTGATATTAATTACATGTTTTTGTTTCTTAGGCTTCGAGCTTCAGGGTTGCTGCCCCTCGCCTGGATGGTAGAGCACTTGGGATGCCAGTTCCCGTACGACCGATCGCTGATCACCGCTTTGGTGGATCGGTGGAGGCCGGAGACGCACACCTTCCATCTCCCTATTAGGGAGATGATGATCACTTTGCAGGACGTCTCCTACCTCCTCGGCCTCCTGATCGCCGGTGAGGCTGTGGTGCCCCAGGATGTCGACCCGGAGTGGCGCCAGGAGCTGCTGCAAAGGTTCGCGGGTGTACTACCAACTGCCGTGTACAGAGCCTTCGACCACCCGCACATACCGACACTGCGCTAGCTTGGACAGTTCGTGGTACGCAAGTAGCCTTTAAAACTAAATTGTGTATGTACTGCTTAAAATAACATGTGAGATTTATTTTACAGCGTGAGCATATCGTTTGCTACAGGCTCGCAGGGACGGTTCTTCTCACGTACAGCTCCACTTGCTCCTGACGACTACGAGGACCAGGGTGATGATGACGAGCAGGAGGACTACAGGGAGGACCCTGTAGCGAGGTACCTCGTCCACACATATGAGCCTTCATCATCACAGCTGCACGGAGCGCCACCACCGACGCAGCCTACTCAGCCACAGTAAGCGACACCTCCAGCCAAGCCACAGAGGGCACACCGCGCGCCGTCACAGTTGACGTACTCGTAGGGCCAGGTTCGGAGGAGGCAGAAGAGGGGTTGACAGTAGTTTCTTTTGATTTTTATTATTGATAGTATATTATTTACTTAGTTTATCTTTCGAAATATGTTGTACAAACAATTGTATTTGCATTCTTTATAATTTTAATCTTATGTACTTAGTTAATCCTTTCATCAGCTTTGTCACACACCTAGTAGCTTTGTCGGTGAAACGACAAAGACGCACCCGCTTTTCGGTGAAACGACAAAGACTGTTGCACCCGCTTTTCGGTGAAGCGACAAAGACGCTGCACCTGCACCGACGGTGTGGCCACGATTTTCACGGTTTCGTGGTCGCGAGTGCCTTTTCTGATTTTCGCAACTTCATGCCGGGGCAATGCCCGACTAGGTCGCCTGTAGATAAGTGGTAGCCCACGTTGTGTAGATCACTCGTGATTTTTTTCATAATTTTTGGGCAATATCCGGTGGGCCCCGTGAGGCTAGAAAACCCCTAAGTGGCCACGATTTTCGCGGTTTCGTGGCCGCGAGTGCCTTTTCTGATTTTCGCAACTTCGTGCCTGGGTAATGCCCGGCTAGGTCGCCCGTAGATAAGTGGTAGCCCACGTTGCGTAGATCACACGTAATTTTTGGGTCGTCCACTATCCAGAAAATATGGGTCGGGAAACGGATATCGGGTATTCGAAAATTCGGATATCCGGATTGTCTAATGTTTGATGTTTGTCTCATGTGGTATTGTGGTCTCCTCAGTCCTCACCCAAGTCACCCGTGACTCTGAGCACCCAGCCCCCTCTCTCAACCCTAGTCTCAAACTTTCAGATCTGGATCAGACCTCCCTTCCCCAGCACGGCAGCACCGGTGGCCGGCGCTCCCCGCCCCCTGGCCGGCGGTCCTCGGCGGCTAGCGGCCTAGCGCTCCCCTCCCCAGTCCCCATGACCAGCGGCGCTCTCATCTTCTCCCGGCGGCGCTCCCCAACCCCCGGCCTCCCCACGAGTCTCCGGCCTCCCCACGAGTCTCCAGCGGCCTGAGGGCTTCGGCTTCCCCACAAGTCTCCGGCGCCCTGAGGGCTTTGGCTTCCCCACGCCCCTCCGCCGCCGGCTGGAGGTCTCTAGCGCCCACCCCGCCACCCTCCTCCGGTTGTCTGGTGAAGGAGCTCGAGCCACCGACATAGCCCCTCCAGATCCAGTAACCACCCGCCGCCGGTAAGCTCTAGGTCCAGATCCACGACGCATCTGTGAAAATTGATGAATTTGTCTATGTTTAACCATTATTACTTGTGCAATGCAAAATTCTGTAATGATGAATTTGTCTATGTTTAACCATTATTTCTGTAGTGACCACCATTAATGTTGAGAGTTGAATCTAGCGGTGAATTCACGACAAGCAAATGTCGATTAAGAACTTTAGAATTAGATACATCCTATCACTTGATGCATAACCTTAGTCTTGTGGCAGTTCTCCTCCAAGCTATTTCCCAACATCTTTGGAGTTAGTGTTTGCTTGACCTAACACATTCAGACTTGCCGAATCATGGTGAAGTGGTCTTGAACAATTTGTGTGGGGAAACTATTTCCTCATCTTGAATTATTCACTTGAAGGTAGTGCCATTAATAATCTGGATGCAAGTCTAGATATCTAATCTGGTTTGTCTATTTAGATTCGATTGATTTTTCTTTCGTATGCATTTGGTCACATCTAACCACTATTTTTGTTATTACCAGCAGCTCTGTTGAATTGAAACTAGTTATGACCTCAACAAGGAAGAAATGACTAATTAAGAACTTTACATGCATCTTTTTTGCTTGGTAAATTTTCAGTCCTACTAGATGCTGAAAAAATCAGGAAGTACTAGTAGTTGTTAGCAGCATTGATTGTCAGTTAGCTTAAGTACTTCGACAAGCTATCTAATTTCAATGATTTTTTCCTATTCTAGTAAGAACATGGCATCTGAATCAAGTGCTACTGCAAGTAAAAGTGTAAGTGTATCATCGATGACACCAAGTCAAATTTGTTCCAAGCATGGGTAGTGGGCCTAGTGGCACAGGAGATACAAACCCTGATGCTATGGTGGACGTGGAAGGGACAGATGATGAGCCTCAAGTAAAGAGACAGAAGAAGAGTACATCATGTGTTTGGGATCACTACACCAAGTATTTAGTAACAACTACGCAAGAAGGGAAAAATGTTGTCCAAGAGTGGGCCAAATGCAACCATTGTGTTTACAAGGCTAGACGCGAGAGTGCCAATGGTACAAAGGTATTCTGGAACCATTTGAAGAACAAACATAACTTGAAGCCAGGCCAATAGCAGCTCATACTAGAAAAGATTCATGAGGATGGTTCAAATGTGGTTGAGCCTTACAGGTATGACCAAGAAATCAGCTTGAGAAAATTTTATTTGGCCATAATCATGCATGAGTATCCTTTCAATATTGTTGAGCATGAATATTTTGTTGAGTTCATCAAATCTCTGCGTCCCAGTTTTCCAATCAAGAGTCGTGTCACTGTTAGGAAGGAACTAATAGATATCTTTGTAGAAGAAAAGAATAAGTTGCTTGAATGTTTTAAATCTGTTCGGTGCCGCTTTAGCACAACTATGGATATGTGGACATCAAATTAGAACAAAGGATATATGTGTGTCACCATCCATTGGATTGATGACAATTGGTGCATTCAGAAAAGAATTATCAATTTCATGCATGTAGGAGGTCGGCACACGAGTGCTAAGTTGTCTGAAGCATTTATTGCTAGCATTATGAGATGGTATATTGAGAAGAAACTATTTTCTTTAACTTTGGACAATGCATCATCAAATGAAGTGTGTGTTAAAGATGTAATTGCTGAACTGAAAACACAAAGTCCCCTAATATGTGATGGGATGTTCTTCCATGCAAGATGTGGTAATCACATATTAAATCTTGTTGCTAGAGATGGTCTGCAAGAAATTGCATCTGCAGTTCATCATATTCGATCATTTGTAGCAGCTGTAAAGGGCTCTCCATTGCAGTGGGAGGAGTTTCATAAATGTGCATCTCAATGTCAGTTGGATACAAAGAGGGGTGTCTCATTAGATGTTGCAACGAGGTGGAATTCCACTTACCTTATGTTGTGGGATGCTCTATATTATAGGAAAGCTTTTGAGCGGCTTGTGTGCATGGAGCCGTAGGTATGAGAATATAGCTCCATCGGCTTGCTGAATGGGAAAAGGCATTGACACTTTGTAAGTGTTTAAAGAAATTCCATGGCGTCCAGAGCTATTCTCGGTACTTTATATCCAACGACAAATATGTTTTATCCATGTTTGTGTGACATTAAGCTTTGATTTCGAGTGGTGTGCTAGCACCGATACCATTATTAGTAAGATGGCATTTTCTATGCATGCTAAGTTTGAAAAGTAATCTTGGAAGAAGTCAAACATTGCTCTTCTTTGTGGCTTGCTTTCTTGACCCTAGGAGAAAGAGGAAGTGTATAGAATTCTAAATGAAAAAGTTTCACAGTCAGGTGTTGTATGAAGTTGAACTTGAAGAATTTACTAAGGTTGTCAAGCAGTTGTATAATGCCTATGCTTCTTCTTACTCAAAGAGTATTAGTGCACCTAGTGTGACTTCTAAACCAAAAGAGGGTTTTTTGGAAGAAGAAAATGATGAACTTGAGAGCTTCTTGTATGATACACATGAGATTGATCGAGATGATGCAAATGACCTGGATAAATACATGGCAGAACCACCACTAAGGCTTGTTAAATCCAATCACAAATTTGATATTTTATCATGGTGGAAAAATCAGCAAGATGTATATCCTATTCTATCACAAGTTGCTCGTGATGTATTAGCCATGCAAGTGTCAATCGTTATACGAATCTGCGTTGATCTTTGGTGGCCATGTCATTGATCCATTTCGCACCGCTTAGACCATGAGATTGTAGAGGCATTGATCTGTACTAAGGATTGGGTAAAAGCATCTAGAAAAGGTGATAGATTTTATTGTTTCTCGTTCTGTAATATAATTGTGTAAGAAAGTCTATTATTTAATAATAAATGTTTCTTTAAAATTTTCAGATTCTGGTAACAAGGTTGCATCTATAATTAATGATCTTGAGGTTGTGAAAACCCTTATTGCGAATACGGTGACTATGCTATGGCACTCTTTACTTCTTTACTTAGCATTTGCTTCTAACTTATAAGTTTACTTACATTTGGTATAACAAAATTGTAGGATGAAGAAGAAATACCTGATGATGAGGATTGAGGAGTCCAGGTAAGTGATTCTCATTTGTGACAGATACGGTTATTAGTTGTAATTGTTATATGTATCTAACTAGAGAACAGGACTGTTGTTTTTTTTGTTTGGGGTGTTTGACTTATTTGTTTGGACCTTTGGATGTTTCATAAAAGAAAGAAAACGAAATATTTGATTCCTAAGGGTAGATATCGATGATTCTGATTATTTAGCTTTTTATGTTAAGAATTGTAGTAATATATAAAACTATGGTTATATCTATGAAGCAAAAGTTCTAATGCAGTGCATGTGGTGAACATATATAGGAACCATTGTTTACTATGTTCAGCAGAGACAAGAAGCATTACCATGCAAAGTACTCATGACAATTGACAAAGATAGTTTATCCATTAGGTTGTACAATTTTCTTCAGTTCAGACTTGAGGTGCATGCTTGATTGCTTTCAGGGAAGCTCATACGCACTCAGATTTTCTTTGAAGTTTGCAGCTAAACAACAGCATATTTTATTTCTCTGAGCTCTGAAATGCAACGCGCATTAATTCTGGACTGAAATCACCTGCCATGGCATCAAACCGCTAATCACATTTCTATTCATCTTTCCACATTTCGTTGTGAATACATAATAATCTTGTATGCACTATTTGATGCCTTGCTAATAGAAATTTTCTTGTAGGCACTGTTCTCTTCCTATCAAGTTGCGCACACAATGGCACAATGCAATGGGGTGAATCTGTTGATGCTCAATTGCTGATGGGAATGAATCTGTTGAATCAGCCTGATGGGAATGAAATATTCATTTTTCTATTGTTCATCGTGATGTAGACATGTCTTGTTATTGTCTTATGTGTGAGCAGTTCATTAAACTTTTTCTATTGTTCATCGTGATGTAGACATGTCTTTGTTATTGTCTTATGTGTGAGCAGTTCATTAAACTCTATATTAGACAATAGATTTGAATTATTCTCATGTATTCGTGTGGTTTGATTCAACATATATTATTTTATATATGTGTGCATTATCCATTTCCGAATTATCCGTTTCCGATCCGAATCCGTCATATATCCGACCCATATCCGTATCCTAAACTATCCAGATTCGTATCCGGATCCGGCTAGCCCGTATCCGGTTCCGAATTTAGGAAAAAAATATGGGTTAGGATACAGGAAGAGCAATATCCGACCGTATCCGATCCGTTTTCACCCCTACTTAGTACCCATCCCTGATGATTCTCACCCCAATTTTTGCTTTCAACCGTAGAGTATGTTGTGGTTTTTACGACGACGACTGGTTTTTTTATCTCTAGAACAACAATTAACAAAAGAGGGTTCAACTTGAAGGTTATAACCTACTAGACAGACACATTTCGATCAGTTCTAAGATCAGAACCGACCATGATATATGTACTATCACGATCGGTTCCATCCTTAGAAATCGATCGTGATGACCATCTTCATCACTATTAGTTCTAATGTCAGAACTGATAGTGATAAATATAATATAGTTCTTAGGTCAGAATGATAGTGATGTTTTGCACCATATTTCTTACCCACGCTGGATCATCTATCACTATCGGTTTTTCCTAAAAAGTTGAGAACCGACTCACATGAAGAGATAGTGTTATATTATTCTGTAGTAGTGAGAAGACCTTAGGGCTTTTTCATGTTTATTATCATATGTGCCATAACTTCTGCAATAGAGGTTTTTCGGTTCTCTCTGAAGTTCCATAGCTCTAGCATAGTGCCCATTTATTTAACACCAATAACTAGTTGACTTCTAGTCATATCATTTAATCCCTACAAATGCGATCATTTTGTTGTGAAAAGAGTGTCTTTGTATATTATCAGTAATCATGTCAAATTAAATACTAGAAACCTTTATATTACCTTTATAAGTTCAGCTTTGGTTTCTTCTAGCTTTACAATCGCACTGCACTTCTTAATGATGAGTGCCTTAATAAGGGATTCAATATATTACGATTTGTCATTTTATGTCTTTCAATTTTTTTGATATCATATATCTTTTTTATTTACTCAGAATTTTCTTCACTTCTATTTTGCTCTATTACATCAGACTTTTCCTTCAATTATTCTATCTCTACCTCAATTTTTTTTAGCATCCAACAACTTTTCTATGTCAAATACCCTGTTTATAGGCTCAATTTTAACTGTAGAACTGACATACATCATTAACATTAACAAAGAGAAAAAAAAGTCCCCATCGAGTTGATCTCATGTCAGTAGATGTGGGATGGGAGCTACTTTCGAAGAGCAAGAACATTAATGAAGAGAGAAGTGCAAAATATAAAAAACATAGGGATTGAGATTGTACATAAGTGTGGTTGCCTCTCTCTTGCAATCAAGGTTATTTCTAGTGTTCTGGCAAGCAAAGATCAAATAGAGAATGAGTGGAAAAAGATTATGAGCAAAAATGCTTGGTCCCCAAGCAAGCTTCCTGTAACACCCCAATTTTTGCTTTTCTTGCATTTAAATGGTAATTTGAATTTTTGGGAATTTCTGGAATTTATTTGGATTTATTTTGAATTAAGCCATTTATCAAATAAATTAAATAATAGAAAAGTTAAAATAAAATTTTGCTGAAAATATTTTATTTGAGTCACAAATGTCCTAAAATATTTATGAGAATTTTTCCAGAATTTTTCTAGTATTTTTGAAGCCCCAAAAGAATTATTTGATTTTAGGAATTATTTTTAATCGAAAAGGAATTAAAATCCGGATGAATAGTGTTGGGCGAAATCAGGCGGCCCGTTTGAAAACCCTAAGCGCTGTGGTCGTCCGATTTTGATCCGACGGTCCACGTCGCGCCACGTCACCTCAAACCGAAGTCATCATGGGACTCATGCCACTTGCAGAGTGTAGAGCCTCGGTTTCGCGCGTTCCACGGACGTCGAGGGGCTATTTATTGCGCCGCCACCGTGTCGTGAACCTCACCTCACGCCGCACCGACCGTACCCTCACTTCTTGAGAGCGCCGCCCGCCCGCCACGACCTCGCCAAGTCCGGCCGTCGCCACACTTCTTGAGCCGTTCGCGTCGCCGGTGATACTCCGTCGTCGCCGTTGGTCCTTAGAGTCCTCTCGTCGAGCCGCGTCGGGGCGTTACTTCTTTCGCGCCGGAGAAGCACGGAACGCCGCCGCCACGTCTTCGTCTCCGTCTCGGTCGAAGCTGCGCCATATAGCGTCGCCGAAGTTCATGAGCCGCCCGGTACGGACGATCATCATCCGGCCGAGGTGAGCCACGTCGCCTTAGGAACGATGAACCCCATCTTCTAACCTCCGCCGTTAGATGTAGATCTAAGGGCGGCCGTAGTCCACGTCGCTCCTCCTTTGTGCATGAGACGCCGACAAAGCGAGCCCGCATGTCGATCGCACCGCCGACGATCGGCGTGCGCGTGTCGCGACGACGCGGACCCACATGTCGATCGCCGCGAAACAGCTTTATTCACACGAGACGCCGACAAGACGGGCCCACTCGTCACCCGCCGCGCCGCGCGTGTGGCGTCACCCCGACGTCATGCCGGCGCCACGGTGGGACCCACTTGTCGAGAGATAAGCGAAGTCGTCTCGGCGTCCACGATGGCGTCATCTTGGCGTCATCACGGAGCCGGTCAGGGCTGACGTCAGCAAGGCCACGTGTCACTCTCTGGTGGCGACACGTGTCACAGATGACGCAATAATTGATTTTTCGAAAAAGAAAATATTTATTTAATTCGGTATATTGATTTTAAATATATTTTGAAACTTCAAATGCTTATAACTTTTGCGTTTTAACTCCGATTTGAGTGATTCCAATTTCTATAAATTTGTAAAATTGTGATCTTTCTGTTTATGAATTTTAATTGAATTTTTGAGCACTGTTTGCCCACTGTTTATTTATTTTATTGTTTGTGTTTACGTTGCGCGTAGACGTTGAAGTGCCCGAAGGTTTCGAGGGAGAGGTTCTGACCCAGGAGCAAGCTTAGGAGCCAGAATCAGTACTTTTTGAAGGCAAGTTGTGTTTGATCATGTTGAACCTATTAGAGCAAATTATTTTGATTTAAACTATTGCATGCTAATTTGATAGAAATGACTTTGAATAAGTTTGGGATTAGTTAAATGCCTAGTTGCTGTATGCCACCTTGTCATATATAATTGTTGGCCATGAATCTTTTGTCACCCTAGGATATGGATTAATAGTTGGACTTTTATAATTTGCCAACATGGGTTGAGTAGACCGAAGTGGTATGCTTAGCCCTGCCACGTGGACGTTTCATGATTTTGGAATACCAAAGTGAATACTGACTTAATGAGATATTGAACATGCTTTGTGAATGAGACATGTGTTATTGAGTTGATGATGGCACGTGGTGCAATGGTAAAGAACTGGGGTGGGAAAATGATTTAGGCGGGGCAAATGGCAAGATTGTTTACGGTGGGCCAAGAGTGGCAAGCTAGGCGGTCGATTTGGTTTTATTGGTTTTGGATAATTGAGATCACACTTGGTTAGTCTTGCCTCGGTCAACTAAGGACTTAACCTTGCGAGCATTTGAGCCTGAGTCTCTCATCTGACCACAAGCTCCGTAATGGGACGGACTTAGTGAGTAAACCGGGAAATCTATTCTTTGGTCTTGTCGTGGTGGTGTGAGGCAGGAGAAGCGGAATGAGAACTCACATGGCGCAAGAGGGGGCCACAGGTGTGGTAACCAGTCCCTCCGGTGTTGAAACCTTAGCGAGGCGATCTTAGGTTTAGATGGAACTTTGGAAAAGCCGTTATGGTTATTTGCCTTGGTGGTATTTGTTGTATCTTGTGGGTAAAGTGTATAACCTCTGCGAGTGTACAACCTATTGAATAGCCGTGCTCACGGTATTGAGCATCGCTCGGTGATTACTGTCAAGGGTTAGATTTTCATGAAAATGAATTGTTTATGGAAAATGCTTGGGTTGGTAATGAGGAACTTGACATAGGATGGAAATGTGATTTCTGATTGAAATATTGTGAAAGCTACTATTCTTATTCTTGTTTTCTTGCTTTGCAATCCATTCTTGTTTATCTTGAATCTTTGTCAGCTCATGAACCATAGCCTATCCTTTGTACTAAGCCATGCATGTAGAATATTAGAATTGCATTACATGCATGACTTGTTGAGTGCTCAAAGTACTCACCCACAACAATACAACCGGTTGAAGAAGAAGCAAACCACTCGGGAGGAGGAGTATCGAGGAGCCGACAAACTAGGGAGCGAGCCCGGTCGATTACTGTAGCAAATTGGTTGGCGCCACGAGTTTATTTTATTTCATTGCATTTGAATATTTTAATAAGTTTTAAGCCTGAGGCGTATCTTTGTAACTTGACCATAAGGTCGATCAACTAGTTTGAGTATTTAATCAAAGTACTTATTATTTCGTTGGTTATGACCGTGATATGTACCAATGTTGAGGCTGTGTGCACTAAGCGTGATCTGGACTAGTGCTGAATACCGAGGGTCGGATTTGCAAAATCGGGTCCCGACAGAGGTGGTATCGAGCCAGGTTGGTATGTAGGGTGGCCCTTAGTTAGAATGGTCGTAGTGAGGATAAAACTATTTTCTAAAAGCTAAAATGTGCCAAGATGATAATGCAATCTCGACTTACCCCTTCTCTTCTTTCATACCCCTTGCTGAATTCAACACATATTCGCTTTGATTAAAATATCTGAGTTTCACGTGAGTGTCCTTTGGCAGATGAGGATGATCCACTCTTTTGGTGAGCGCACTGGAGGGTACGCCGCGGAGCTTTGGCGTATGATGCAGCTGCTTGGAGGATATGACAGGCCGATCTACCGAGGGACTACTGTGGATCGGGCAGGACTGGATATTGCCTGGGATGTCACTATCACGGTTTACGCTCGGGATAGGGCAAGGGCGAGCCGTCGTATCCGTATCACAGCCAGGAGGTTGTCATTTGACGCTGGGATTCAGGAGACATCGCGTCTGGCGATGAGGCAGATTGCTCGTACCTACCCCAGGGAGTTGGATGGCACAAGATGTTTCGTCACCACCACGCAGAGACACTCGCTACAACCGAGAGCCCATCGAGGAGGAGGATGCCACGATCACCCACCTGGCCAGATATGTCATCGCTCAAGAGGATGTTATCGACGAGACGGTTCAGGAGCTGCAGAGGTCTCGTGACGAGTTCACGCAGCAAGGGCTCATCTGTTGCAGACTTGTGAGTACTTGGCCCACTCTATTCAGAGGATTGGGAGCTGGAGACACGGCAGACGGACGAGCCGGGCGGTCTTTGGAGCTACGACCAGACTCGGAGGAGCCCTGGCGAGAGCCGCAACGAGCGAGAGCAGTGGAAGTGAAGTCGGAGCAAGTGGAAGTGAAGCCCGAGCCTGTGGAGGTCAGCGAGAGCAGTGGAGGTTGAGCTGTCAGGAGGCGCATCCAGCGGAGGATCGTTGGGATAGGTTTGTACCAAGCACCAGCACACCGCGGTGTATCCACCGAGGAGTTCGGTGGGGTTGGCTCGAGTGGCGTTAGGGTTAGTAGTTGAGACTCTGCGACGAGTCGCGTCTTGGAATAAGAGTCACCCTTAGGCGTTTGACTCAGAGTGTTAGTTCGATTTGCTTCTTTCATGCTTGTGAGTGATCGGTATGTGTTGCATGGCCCATAGGCATTGTGAGCAACCATACCTCGATATTAATAAAGTAATAAAGTCAGATTTTGTGTTACACCTTTGTCCCGTATAAGTACTCCATTACTTGTCTATTCTTACTTCCTCTCGTCTCTAAACCATGGAGCAATCGGCAGATGGTGAACACTCGAGGAAACCAAGGAGGAAATGGGAGCGGTTCTCGCTCAGCTGGAAAGATCGATGGGGAAGGACAAGGACCCCAACCAGCACCGCCAGATTGATATGCGAACTTTGGAGCCTTTATTGCTGCACTGCAGACCCGTTAATGCATGCCATGATGCGGCGAGATCACGAGTCCTTCGCCCAAGCCGCCGCCGCCCAAGCTAACGAGTCAACCCGGTCACGAGAGACCACACTCGAGGCTATCGAATTCATGAGGACACGACCGCCTACATTTTCGGAAATGCCAATCCATTGGAGGCGATGATTGGTGAGGGCGATAGAGAAAGTTGCACATTACCCAATGTGAAGGAAATGAGAGGGTACTCTATGCCTCTCATCAGCTTGAAGGAACCGCAGCTGAATGGTGGGAAAACTACTGCGGTGCTCATGAGCACCCGCAGGACATCAGCTGGGAGGAGTTCACGATCGCTTTCCGGCAGTACCATGTGCCCGAAGGCATCATGGAGCTGAAAAAGGAGGAGTTTAGGGCACTGAAGCAGGGCAATCAATCAGTGTCCGAGTATCTGAATAAGTTCACATACCGCACGCTACTTTTGAGAGCGTAGCAGCGGATAAGGCCAGGTAGTCTCGATTCATGAAAGGACTGAATTCAGGGCTGCAGGTGGGACTCATAACCCACACTTTTCCTGATTTTCAGGAGCTAGTGAACAAAAGGCGATATTGGAGGACAAGCGCAAGGAGCCGGAGGACAACCGAAGCCTTGAGATGGCACAAAGCGAGGAGCACGCCGAGGCGCGGCGGTTGAGGTTACACCAAACCAGTTCTTGATTTCAGCCAAGGAATGTGATGGCAGCGCCACCACGGTACCAAGACTGCGGACAAAATTTCGAGACACCAACACCGGTTGGGAATGCAGTTGCGAGGAGCGGCGATCGGCAGTTAAACGTTGTTTTATCTATCACGAGCTAGGGCATTTTGCAAATTATTGTCCTAAGAAGGGAGGAGGAGTGACACCGTTCGCTTCAACCTTGGGACTACTCCAACGAAGACACCTGCGCTAGGAGCAAGTCATGGAGTTACACAATCTGGAGCTGCCACGCAGACTGTGGTAAGAGGCAGAGTCAATCATGTCACCGCCGATGCAGTGCAGAATACATCGGATGTCGTACTGGGTAAGTTACTTGTCAACTCGATTACACCTGCTTGATTTTATTTGATTATGGAGCTTCGCATTCGTTGATATCTCGGATTTTTCTTTGTGAACAATGGGTTGAAAATGGTGAACCTTAGGCATGTATTGCTAGTACAATCCGGGATCGAACTCCGATCGATGTAGGATGTTCGGGGTAAAGTTGCTTATAGATGGAGCGGAGTTCCTAGCAAACTTAGTAGTGTTAGATACCCGGACCTTAGATGTTATTTTGGGAATGGATTGGTTGTCTAAGCACAAGGTTGTGTTAGGCGTGGACGAAGAGTCATATCGATCAAGAGTCCTTGTGGGAGAAAAGTAGAGTTTCAAGCCCTTTGCCGTTCGGGATGGACAGTTGATGGTCAATAGTGTGAAGGCCGTCGGCATAGAAGACGTACCGGTTGTCGAGAATACGGGATGTGTTTCGGAGGATTTACAGGATACCACGAGCGAGGGACATAGAGTTTGTAATTGAGTTAGTACCGGAACGACCCGATAGCTAAGAGACCTTATCGGATGTCAGCCGATGAGCTAGTGGAAATGAAGAAGCGAGATAGAGGAGTTAATGGATAAAGGGATTTATTAGACCAAGTTAAATCGCGCCATGGGGAGCACCGGTTCTATTTGTCAAGAAGAAGGGCGGAGTTCTGGGATGTGTGTGGATTCGAAACCTTGAATGAAGTCACTATAAAGAATAAGTATCCGCTACCGGGATCGATGATCTGTTTGACCGATTGAGAGGAGCCGGAGTTTTCTCCAAGATTGACCTCGATCGAGGTTATCACCGGTGAAGATTCGATCGGAGGATGTGCGAAAACGACATTTTCGTCAAGATATGGACATTACGAGTTCACAGTTATGTCTTTCGGTTTGACAAATGCACTGCATATTTCATGAACATGATGAACAAGGTTTTCATGGAATACTGGATAAGTTCGTTGTTGTGTTCATAGATGACATTCTAGTTTACTCCAAGACCGGGGAAGAGCATGCGAGCATCCGAAGCTAGTTCGGAGAGGTTAAGAAGCGACAACTTTTAGCTAAGTTTAGCAAGTGTGACTTACGGAAGAACAAGGTGGAATTTCTTGGACATGTGGTGACCGCCGAAGGAGTCGCATGATTGACCCAAGTAAGGTGGAAGCAAGTGTTGCATTGGGAGCCACCCAAAATGGTGACTCAAATTTGTAGTTTCCTTGGAATGGCGGTTTTACCGCCGATTTATTGAAGGATTTTCAACGATTGCGAGACCTCTTACGCAATTGTTGAAAAGAAAAAAAGTTCGCATGGGCGCGAGAATGTGGCGGAGTTTCGAGTTGAAGAAACGTTTGACAACGGCGCGGTGTTAGTACTACGGATTTAAGCGAGTTTTGATATATCTTGTGATGCATCGCGCCAAGGACTAGGATGCGTGTTAATGCGAAACGAAAAGGTCGTTGCGTATCGTCAAAGGCGATTGAGGCCGCATGAGGAGAACTACCCACACATGACTTGGAGTTAGCGGTAGTAGTGCATGCTTTGAAGTTATGGAGGCACTATCGATTGGAAGCAGATGTGAGGTGTACATCGACCATAAGAGTCTTAAATATATATTTACACAATCGGACCTGAACATGAGGCAGAGAAGATGGTTGGAACTAATTAAGGATTACAATCTGGGGATTCATTATCACCCTGGGAAAGCCAACGTGGTGGCCGATGCTTTAAGCCGAAAAAGCCATTCGGTGAACATGTTGGTGGAAGCAAGTCAAGTTGAGTTATGCAAGGAATTTCAGAAACTGAAGCTGGAAGTTGTGCCTAAAGGATTTATAGCCGCTTTAGAAGTGAAGCCTACCCTGGAAGATCAGATCCGAGAAGGACAGAAGGACGATGTCAAGATTCAGAGGATTAAGTTGAAAATGGAGGAAGGCAAGGCAAAGGATTTCAAGCTGGATGAGCAAGGTACATTATGGATCAAGAAGCGCATTTGCGTCATCGCACAAGAAGGAACTCAAACGGTGATTACGGAGGAAGCTCATGACTCAAGTACTCGATTCATCCGGAAGCGCTAAGATGTACCAAGACACGAAGGAAAGATTTTGGTGGCCAAGCATGAAGCGTGAAGTTGCGAGCATGTTGCGTTGTGCGACATATGCCAAAGAGTCAAAGCAATGCATCAAAGGCGGCGAGGGTTGCTCTGACCATTGAAGATACGAGTGGAAATGGGAGGAAATCGGAATGGACTTTATTCTTGGTCTCCGAGGACCCAGACGGTATGACTCCATATGGGTTATAGTGGACCGGTTGACCAAGGTCGCCCACTTCATACCGGTGAAAACTACCTACTCGAGGGGACCGCTTAGCGATTTGTATATGTCAAGAATTGTGTATCCGCATGGAGTTAGAAGAAAATTTTATCAGACGAGAGGTAGCCGGTTTACCTCAAGATTTTGGGATAAGTTGCATGAGGCCCTAGGAACCGCCTGAACTTGATCGCATATCACCCACATGCATGATGGGCAAGCGGAAAGAGTTAATCGAATCTTGGAGGACATGTTGAGGGCATGTGCATTGGCTTATACAACCGTGGGATAAGTGTTTGCCATATGCCGAAGTTTAGCTATAACAATGACTACCGAGCAAGTTTGCGAGATGTCGCCATTTGAAGCGCTATATGGAAGACCACGTCGAACGCCGTTGAACTGGAATGAGACCGGAGAAGCGTCATATGTTGGGCGGACATTCTTCGAGAAGTCAAGAGCGAGATAGCCATGATCGGGGAAAGGTTGAAAATTGCACAATCAAGGCGAAGAGTTCTGCCGATAATCGCCGCGAGGATTTGAGCTTTGAGCCGAAGATTTTGTGTATCTCAGAGTTACACCACTCAGAGGAGTTAAGAGGTTCCACACTAAAGGGAAGTTAGCACCAAGATATGTTGGTCCGTTCAAGATCCTAAGTCGTAGAGGCGAAGTAGCGTGTCGATTTGGAGTCTGCATGATCTTTAGCAGAGTGCATGATGTGTTCCACGTGTCACAATTAAAGAAATGCCTCAAAGTGCCGAAGAGCAAATGCCGTTAGAGTCGTCGAGTGCAGGAGGATTTGACCTATAAAGAGTACCCGGTAAAGATCTTGGATACGATGGACCGAGAAGCGAGAAATAAATCGACCCGCCTGCAGAGTTCGATTGGAGTAACCATTCCGAGAGCGAAGCAACCTGGGAGCGTGAAGAAGACCTGAAGAAGGAATTTCCCAACCTATTCCTTAGTCAGCCCTGAATCTCGGGGTCGAGATTCCGTTAAGGGGGGGAGGTTTGTAACACCCCAATTTTTGCTTTTCTTGCATTTAAATGGTAATTTGAATTTTTGGGAATTTCTGGAATTTATTTGGATTTATTTGGATTTATTTTGAATTAAGCCATTTATCAAATAAATTAAATAATAGAAAAGTTAAAATAAAATTTTGCTGAAAATATTTTATTCGAGTCACAAATGTCCTAAAATATTTATGAGAATTTTTCCAGAATTTTTCTAGTATTTTTGAAGCCCCAAAAGAATTATTTGATTTTCGGGAATTATTTTTAATCGAAAAGGAATTAAAAATCCGGATGAATAGTGTTGGGCCGACTACTGTGCGGCCCGTTTCGGAAAACCCTAGCGCTGTGGCCGTCTGATTTTGATCCGACGGTCCACGTCGCGCCACGTCACCTCAAACCCGAGTCACCGCCGGACTCCGCCGCCACACCGTGTGGGCCTCGGTTTCCGCGCGTTTCACGGACGTCGAGGGGGCTATTTATTGCGCCGCCACCCGTGTCGTGAACCTCACCTCACGCCGCACCCGACCGTACCCCTCACTTCGCCCGAGACGCCGCCGCCACGCCGCACGACCTCGCCGAAGTCCCGAAGCCGTCCGCCACACTTCTTCGAGCCGTTCCGCCGTCGCCGGTGATACTCCGTCGTCGCCGTTGGTCCCTTGGAGTCCCTCTCGTCGAGCCGCGTCGGGAGCGTTACTTCTTCGCGCCGGAGAAGCACGGGAACGCCGTCGGCCACGTCTTCGTCTCCGTCTCCGGTCGAACTGCGCCGCCGCAACGTCGCCGAGTTTCGCGAGCTTCGCCAGCCGGACGATCATCATCCGACCGCTGAGGTGAGCCCACGTCGCCTTAGGAACAGTGAACCCCATCTTCTAACCTCCGCCGTTAGATGTAGATCTAAGGGCAGCCGTAGTGCCACGTCGCTCCTCCTTTGTGCATGAGGCGCCGACAAAGCGGCCCGCATGTCGGTCGCGCGACGCGATCGGCACGCGTGTCGCGACGACGCAGACCCACATGTCGATCGCCGCGAGCATCGCATTCACACGAGACGCTGACAGCACGGGCCCACTCGTCGGCCCGCGACGCACTGCGGCGTGTGGCGTCACCCCGACGTCACGGTGGGACCCACTTGTCGAGAGATAGCCGAAGTCGTGGCCGGCGTCACGATGACGTCATCTTGGCGTCATCACGGGAGCGGTCGGTGGCGTCGGCGAGAACCCGCGTGTCACTCTCTGGTGGCGACCGTGTCACAGATGACGCAATAATTGATTTTCGAAAAAGAAAATATTTATTTAATTCGGTATATTGATTTTAAATATATTTTGAAACTTCAAATGCTTATAACTTTTGCGTTTTAACTCCGATTTGAGTGATTCCAATTTCTATAAATTTGTAAAATTGTGATCTTTCTGTTTATGAATTTTAATTGAATTTTTGAGCATTGTTTGCCCACTGTTTATTTATTTTATTGTTTGTGTTTACGTTGCGCGTAGACGTTGAAGTGCCCGAAGGTTTCGAGGGAGAGGTTCTGACCCAGGAGCAAGCTCAGGAGCCAGAATCAGTATTTTTTGAAGGCAAGTTGTGTTTGATCATGTTGAACCTATTAGAGCAAATTATTTTGATTTAAACTATTGCATGCTAATTTGATAGAAATGACTTTGAATAAGTTTGGGATTAGTTAAATGCCTAGTTGCTGTATGCCACCTTGTCATATATAATTGTAGGCCATGAATCTTTTGTCACCCTAGGATATGGATTAATAGTTGGACTTTTATAATTTGCCAACATGGGTTGAGTAGACCGAAGTGGTATGCTTAGCCACGCCACGTGGACGTTCATGATTTTGGAATACCAAAGTGAATCTTGACTTAATGAGATATTGAACATGCTTTGTGAATGAGACATGTGTTATTGAGTTGATGATGGCACGTGGTGCAATGGTAAAGAACTGGGGTGGGAAAATGATTTAGATTGGGGCAAATGGCAAGATTGTTTACGGTGGGCCAAGAGTGGCAAGGCGGGCGGTCGATTTGGTTTTATTGGTTTTGGATAATTGAGATCACACTTGGTTAGTCTTTGCCTCGGTCAACTAAGGACTTAACCTTGCGAGCATTTGAACTGAGTCTCTCATCTGACCACAAGCTCCGTAATGGGACGGACTTAGTGAGTAAACCGGGAAATCTATTCTTTGGTCTTGTCGTGGTGGTGTGAGGCCGAGAAGCGGAATGAGAACTCACATGGCGCAAGAGGGGGCCACAGGTGTGGTAACCAGTCCCTCGGTGTTGAAACCTTAGCGCAAGCGATCTTGGGTTTTGATGGAACTTTGGAAAAGCCGTTATGGTTATTTGCCTTGGTGGTATTTGTTGTATCTTGTGGGTAAAGTGTATAACCTCTGCGAGTGTACAACCTATTGAATAGCCGTGCTCACGGTATTGAGCATCGCTCGGTGATTACTGTCAAGGGTTAGATTTTCATGAAAATGAATTGTTTATGGAAAATGCTTGGGTTGGTAATGAGGAACTTGACATAGGATGGAAATGTGATTTACAATTGAAATATTGTGAAAGCTACTGTTCTTATTCTTGCTTTTCTTGCTTTGCAATCCATTCTTGTTTATCTTGAATCTTTGTCTTGCTCATGAACCATAGCCTATCCTTTGTACTAAGCCATGCATGTAGAATATTAGAATTGCATTACATGCATGACTTCTTTGAGTGCTCAAAGTACTCACCCACAACAACACAACTTCAGTTGAAGAAGAAGCAAACCCCGCTCGGGAGGAGGAGTATCGGAGGAGCCGACAAACTAGGAGCGAGCCCGGTCGGTTACTGTGGCAAATTGGTTGGCGCCACGAGTTTATTTTATTTCATTGCATTTGAATATTTTAATAAGTCTTAGCCTGCGAGGCGTATCTTTGTAACTTGACCATAAGGTCGATCAACTAGTTTGAGTATTTAATCAAAGTACTTATTATTTCGTTGGTTATGACTGTGATATGTACCAATGTTGAGACTGTGTGCACTAGCGTGATTCTGGACTAGTGCTGAATACACAGAGGGTCCGGATTTGCAAAATCGGGTCCCGACACTTCCTAATGAAATAGAATGTGCTTTATATCTAAGCTATAATGAGTTACCACATCATCTGAAGCAATATTTCTTTTATCGTGTTATGTATCTTGAAGATCCTACCATTCACCGTGATGATCTAGTCTGGTTATGGGTCGCTGAAGGCTTTGTAGAAGAGCAACAAGAACAACTACTAGAAGATACAATAGAAGAATACTGTAATGAGCTGATCCATCGGAATCTCCTCTAACCAGATGGTTCATATTGTTGACCATAATGAAAGAGGCATTATTATGCATTAAAGGGAAATCATTAATAGGAACAATATAACTAAACATCTAAATTTTGACCAATTGATTGATCGATTGAAAATACATGAATGAGGCTCAAATATTCTTAGCAACAATATAATCAAAGAATAAATGATAAGTAATGTCCAAACAATACAATCAAAGAATAAATGATGAATGACGGCTCAAGGAGACCTTAGGGCTCAAGGAAGAGACGGCAATGGGCTCAAGGGAGGAGGTGGCGATGGGCTCAAGGAGGAGGTGGTGACGTGCTCGATTGAAGAGGAGGCGCGCGACGGGCTTGGGGTGGCAGCGTCGAGGACATACGGGCGGCAGCAGCGGGCTCAAGAAGGAGGCCGAGGTCGTCTATAAGATTTTATTTAGGTGAGGAGTGCGACGGGCACAAACCCTGGTACGATATATAACAGGGAAGTATTATCATGAATGGTTCTATTTTAAACCGTATGTAATTAGACTAATATCACAGACGGTTTGTGATACAAACCGTCTGTGATATTTCTTAGCATGTTTTGTAACTTTGATGAACGTGCTAGTTAAACCGTCTGTGTTTAATTAGCTTTAACATAGACACCGTCTATAATGACATATCTTATATATACCTTGTGTAGTAGTGTAACCATAGTGTTTGCTCGAAAGGTGGCGTGAGCTTCAGAGGAAGACTATTTGTCGATGGGAATCACATCCTCTGCTGTAGTGCAGCAACGACACTAACAATCTGCCTTTTGAGGCTGTTGGGTCGAAATTCAACGGTAGAAAATTGAGATACCTTCAATTTCTCATGATAAATTCTTAATTTGCCACCCTTCTGGATCCTTATCACTCGAATCTTTATCCAATGGACACAAAGCTCCGAAGTCCGAACGGCACATCTGCACGTTAGCATGCTTCCAACCTTGTCAATGGCTACACATGTTCCCCCTGCCCCACGATAAATAAATCCGATTCCTTTCTGTCCCCCAACACGAACTCTTTTCATCACATGACATGTCCATACTACGGAATCAATTTAGATACAAGCTACTTTAAAATTTCCACTTTTGAGATATGCCACTACAAAATTTATTTTTCAAAATATACCACTGTTAAGTTTACAAACGTATAGATATGGCATTATGGACAAAAGTGCCTATATCCTTTTGCTTTATCACCCACCCTTCCCGTTCCTAGAGGTGGGCGTCGTGCCGTGCCGGGCCAGCCCGGCATGGGCCCATCGTGCTTCGTGTCTAAACCGTGCCGGACCGCGATGGCCCGTCGTGCCCGTCGTGTTGTGCCGGGCCAGCCTAACTCACCTTTAGCGAGCCCAAGCATGGCCCATTTGCGCTTCGTGCCGTGCCGGCCCAAGTCCAGCCCATTTGCACTGTTGTGATGAGAAGAAAGGAACCAAAGATACATGGAGTTAAGACAGTGGACACAAATATTATAGAAAAAAGAACTAAAATTTATTTAATCTTAGAACGATGGGGATGTGCTGAACACGAGCGAGAGAGAGGGCAACGAGAGAGTAAGGAAGAGAGACAATGGAGATTGAGAGAGACGGATGAGTAACGGAGAAATTGAGAGAGACAGGTAAGAGATAGAGCTGACATGTCTCTCTCAGGTGTCAGCGGTGGTGTGGCGTTCATACTGTTGGGTACGTTCATAACGCTCACGCTCTGTGGGTTGATGATCTTCATATTGAGCTTTTTCTTCATGCCTTGGGTCATCGGGCTTGACACGGCCCATGCTATAGTGTCGTGCCTGTGCCGGGTCGTGCCGCCCATCGTGCTTAGTTCTTGAGCTCGACACGGCCTGTACTACAGTGTCGTGCTTGGCTGGGCTTCGAATCGTGCTATGCTCATCGTGCCTCAGGCCAGCCCAAAAGAGCCCGACCCGAGTGCCCACCTCTACCCATTCCCTACCACCTCAACTGCCTTCCATGGTCGCCCACCACCTACATGTCCTTGTCGTCACCCCACCAATCAGGGCCACCTGCCCCCACCTCTGTCCCATTCCCCCTATGGTCGACGAGGAGAGGAGGAGAAGGTGTCCGGCTTGTCCAGGCCTTTTCACATTTGTCCGGCACTGCTCCTAGGTCAAAGGTGCAGGCAACGATGGTCTTGAAGAAGAAGATGGTGGCGTGTGTCGAGCGGTGACAAGAGGAACAACTCCAATAACGATGTCCATGGGGAGAAGACGAAGCCTTCGAGCTTATTCATGCCAACAATTGGCATCAGCGTCACGGTCAGGGCAAAGGAGTGAGAGGCATGAGACATGTGGAGAAATAGAGATCGGGAATGAGAGAAAAGAGAGATGGAGAGGCGGTGATGGCGGCCATGGTAGTGGATGTGGAGAATAACAGGAGGTAGGAAGGAGAGACATTATGGTCTTAAATTATTCATAACAGTATATTTTAAAGAATTTGCACTCTGTAGTGGTATATTTTAAATAATGAATTTCATAGTGATATATCTCAAAAGTGAGAACTTTATAATAGCGTATACCTAAGTAACCCTAAAAATATTCGGAAGCAAGCTCACAACAATGTCGTCAGCTCTCAGGATCGTGTTCTTGTTGCTGGATGAGTTCGGTTTATTTTGACTCGAAACCCCATTCTATGCGTGTTGCTTGGATTCCTCCTAGTCCTCCTTCTTCCACGATAGTAGTACTGCTGCAAGTTGCAGCTTGCCACTGTTGGCAAGTGGCTCCTGCATAATGTTTTAATTGCAGTGGATGATTCTGTTGGTCTGTTCATCGTACTTCGAACTGTAAGTGTTAAAAGTACGCTAGAACACATGCATGTGTGCTACTTTTATGTTATCAATGTGTTTTTCTGATCGGGGCATGCATCGTTGGAGCTCTCAACTGCGTGGTCATCCAAGTCCGTGAGTTCAGGTTGAGAGCTCTTGAGAGCTCCAACAAGCAGCAGCTGTCTCTGGAATTGAGCTGCGTGGCGGCGGCGGCGGGTCATCTAAGTCCGTGAGTTCAAGTTGAGAGTTCTAACAATTGATATCAGAATCTAAGTTCTTAATCAAAATCAGATTCTTGATCTATTTGCCCGAGACGATATCGGGTGAGATGGCGAAGGAGAGTTCCGCTGTCTTGCTGCATTATCCGATACTCTCGAAGAACAATTATGCAGCATAGGCAATCAAGATGAAGGTGTACCTAATGGCTCAAGGACTGTGGGACGTGTGAGATCATGTGATGAAAAATTGGTTGAATGGTGAAATTGGCATTGTAAAGTGATTTTGATTATAGCATGTGTGGTGCTTGTGCATGTGCTATGTTGATATGATTATTATGCTGGTGATAGCATGATGGATTTTGTTTGATGTAATGCACTCATGTGAGTGGTTGCATGGATTGATTTTGAGTCAAGTCGTGGACTTGTGTTCGGATGTGTTGTTTGTTTATTCGTGTGCAGGTGTTGCTCGAGGGCGAACGTGGTCGATGACGGGACCGGAACTAGGTTCATGGAGGCGAGGTTCGGGACTAGGTTCGAGGAGGAATCGAGGTCTTGGTGGTCGAGGATGTCATGCGGGACGTTCGGGCTGAGAACGGTGCACACGAAGGCTGGTTAGTCACGTGAGTGCGGCAGCGGAGACGTCTGGCGTGCATGTGTGAATTTTGGGTTGTATGCATATATTGGGCCATGTGTTAATGGGCCAAGTGGATATGCATACATGTGTTAGAGTTTTGAGTCGTATAAAAACCCTGAAAAACCTAATCAATGAGATCGATTGCTTTTCTGGCGGCTGGGACGTAGCCGTTTTTCATGCGATGCTTTTTGCTGGCTCCGGTGGCTGGCTCTCCTTGTTTTTCTGAGGTGCGGCTGCATGCGACGTTAGCGCTTGATTGTGATTGCACGCATGCATGAAGGCAAGGGATTAAGGAGAGTAGAAGCTTGCATCGATCTGGTGATTCATGCAAATAAAGGAGACGGCGCATGCATGCATGAAAAGGAGACGTCCGAGCGCTGCAGTAATTTCGGTGCTACAGTACCCATGTTGCTACAGTAAATCGCGGATTACTGTTTACGCATGATGCGCTATGGTACCGATTTCTGACCCTGTTTGCCCAATTTTGATTTAGTAGATTGAATCATTGTCCTTTTTATTCAACAAGTTTAATTTTGATTTGATCCATCTAAAACCTTCTTAGGGCATTAATTTAGTGTTCCTCAAAGTTTTGTTGGTTAATCTTTTGTAGATTGTGATTAATCACGAAATTAGGGTTTGCTTGATTTTCGTCATATTCTGTCACAGCAAGCTTGCAGGATTTATAACTTTTGATCCGTAGATCCGATCGACCTGATTCTTTTTTTGTTAGATGCGTATTGGAATCTAGTTTCTTCTGTTCAAATTTAAGGTCAATCCGACAGCTAGATCTCCGGGAATTCACAATTTACCGAACGCATATACTCTGTTTTGTTGAATACGAAGCAATTATTTGAGTCCGAATTAGGGTGAATTTTTAGTAGATCAAAAATTTGATTTTAGCTTCCGCGCAATCATTCACCCCCCCTCTGATTGCTAGTTTAGTACATATCGATCCTACAGGACGTGATCGTGGATGGCAAAGTCGATGAGCGCAAGGATCAAATGGCTTTGGTGGCTATCTACGGAGGCATCTCGGAGGAAACGATCTTCCTACTGGCCGAACAGGAGATAGCCAAAGATGCGTGGAAGGCATTGAAGATGATGCACTTTGGCGCCGATCGTGTGAAGGAGGTAAAGGTGCAGACCCTCAAAGCTGAGTTTGAGGGGCTACGTATGACGGAGATGGAGTCGGTCGATGATTTCGCCATCCAGTTGGCGACGATCGTCAACAAAATCAGACGACTTGGCGACAAGATGGAGTGCTATGTGGTAAAAAAATTCCTTCGTGCAACCTCTGGTAGGTTCCTATAAATCGTCTCCACCATTTAGCAGTTCGACGACCTCAAAGTGATGACGACAGAGGAGTTGATCAGTCACTTGAAGGCACATGAGAAACGGATTAAGGGATCTGATGGTGGTGGAGAAGAACACCTACTCTTGACGAGCGCCGAGTGGGAGGCCCGATCATCGAGGCGCGACGATGAGGGCTCCTCCATTGCTCGAAAGGCGATGGTCGACGAGGCCGCAAAAATCGAAGATTTGATAAGGAAAAAGTGAGGTGCTATAATTGTAATGATTATAGGTATTTCGCTTCGGAGTGCCACAAGTAGAAAAGGTAGAAAAAGTGCTCCTTGTTGACGTTCGAAGTGACACGAACCAATACTACTTTTATGCAGTCTCAAGTAAGAAAGTTAAGTCGGGGGCGTTGAAGAAGAGTGTTCGCCGTCCTATGTCGAGTCTGTCAAAGTTGACTCCAGGGCGTTGAAGAGGTGTGTTCGCCGTCTAAAGTCAAGTCCGTTGAAGATAAGTTCGGGATGTAGAGGAGATGTGTTCTCCATCCTGTATCTATTATGAGTTAGGCAAATCATAGTTTAGATTGATTGCCTCAATGAGTAAGAGTCGGTGTGTCAAGATTAGGAGGGAAAATGTTAGATACTAATCTTGACATGTTGAAGTTTGAGTTTGTTAGTTAGTTGCTTTGAGTTAGTTGTGCATGCAGAGTAGTAGTGCTGCAGATGGACTCGGCAGAATCTGTGGTTATTAGTTTGCATGCAGGATAGAAAGTTTGTTTAACAATCTGAAGCATCCAATCTATATTTAACGCTGGCTGCTGGTAAGGGGTGTTCAGCAGATTTCAGGGGCAGAGAGAGAAGAGATGGAGGGTGAGGTGGGAGGGTTTAAACGTAAAAACAATAGCCAGCGTTGAATATAGATTGAGTGCATTAGATCGTTTGATTATACGTTTACACATATATAAATGATTACACTGAATATTTCTCCCTCAAGGAAATGGGCTATTTTATCTTGGTGATTCATAAAATACTCATCTATTCTCATCCCCATCTTCTTCACGGGGTCACCCAAAAAAAACAGGAAACCATCTCTCTCTAGTATCTACGAAAGATTCCATCTCGGCAGAAGCGCACGGCTGGGGCCTGCGGAAGCTTCGCCGGTGAACGATGGAGCCATGGAGGCGAGGCCACGGAGGCAGCGTGCATCGGCGTCCTTCCTCGATTCGGTTGCGACGGGCCTCGATTTGGCTGCAGACGGCTTCCATCCATGGCATGGTGACGGGCATCCATCTGGTGCGGTACGTAGGCCTCCATTCGGTGGCGGAAGGGTTTTGGCGGCCACAGATCGAGGCAGGAGACGGCGCACGGCAAGCTACTTCTCTCTCCCCTCGCTCATTGCCTCGGCCCTACGGACGAGGAGCTGCTCTGGAACGCGTCCTTCGCGCCGTGGGTACCTGTTCCGGCGCGTCCCCAAGGTGGCGTTCATGTTCCTCACGCGCGGCCCGCTACCGCTG
Organism: Guadua angustifolia; assembly: GCA_036346375.1. Lineage (NCBI taxonomy): Eukaryota > Viridiplantae > Streptophyta > Magnoliopsida > Poales > Poaceae > Guadua > Guadua angustifolia. Next base: position 69,369,155 of record CM070500.1, on the reverse strand, counting down.
GCGCCGCTCTGGGAGCGCCTCTTTCGGGGGCACGAGGGCCGCCACTATTCCATCTACGTCCATGTGCTGCCGTCCTACCACGCCAACTTCACCTCCGACTCTATCTTCCACCGCCGCGAAATCTCCAGTATGGCTAGCTCGCATGGAGGTGAGGTGGCGACCAAGGTGTGGATGGAAGCGAGGCGGCACGCCCGGGAGGTGAGGCGACGGGCTACGGCCAGGTACCTCCCCCGCCCATCCCTGGCCGCGCGCCTTCCCCCGGCCGCGTGCCCAGCCGCGTGTTGCGGGTCGGCATGCCGGCCGAAGTGCTGTGTGGGCCGTGCCGGCCCGACGGCTCGTCTCGTCGTGCTGTGCTGGGCTGCTTACCTAATTAGCAGACCCGTACAACTCTGTAGCGAATGAGCCATGTTATAGTATTATACCGGGCTCTAAATTAAACTGGACTGAGCGTATCTTATGTCGACCCAAAATGGCCCGATCTAGTGCCCACCTACTGAGGTCGGCAGTCGGCACCACCCCGGGACCCTGCGTGCTCGCCCCTTGCGCGCACCTGCGTGCAGGCCAGCCACACCCTCCAGCCGTTTTCCCTCGGCTCGGCTCTCATCTGCACGCTCGCTGGTCCAGCTCTGCTACTTGCGCGGGCGTGCGCAGGCCTCGCTCGGTTGTGCCGCCCGGGCCACTCCCACTGGGCTCGGTTCCAGCCGCTTGCTGGCCTGGCCTTGCGCCATGAGCTAGCTATTCGATTATCTGCTAATCCCCTTTTCTAACCTAGGGTTTGGTACTCCCTGGGTCTGAGATTGTTTTCTAATTTCGACATTTTTATTGCGTTCTATGCTGCATGGTAAAGGTGAGTTTCTTGGGTCTCGGATGAAATCTTTGGCTAGCACGAGGGTTGGATGGTGTCATGGCGAAACCCTTAGCTTGCTGTGCGTCAGGGGAACACGTGTGAACTATTGGGGACGAACGGACCCCCGTGTGATTTGCTAACTAAGACCACTGCATCTCTACTGTCATTTCATATTCTAGCTCACAATTTCTATTGCTATTCTCTAGTGACGCTACTGGAATGGCGAGGTACCAAGAAAATTACCTGCACTGTAACAGATGTTGGTGGGGTGTGTTGTGCTGTTAGTGATGATGTAGCCGATAGCGATGTCGTAAAGGTCGCTGGCTTTGATTTGGACCTACTCACCTATTTGCCTCCTGGCTCCTGGCGCTTGAGGCCTTCTTGGTGTGCTTGAAAGCTTCTGGTTGAGCTTCTTGCTCCCTTCTGCTTACTGGATTGTGGCTTGGTTGGCTTGCTTGAGCCTCCTCACTGCTGGCTCCTAAGTGCTGGTTGCTAGCCTTAACACTAGTTCTTGCTTGTCCTCTCCTCTGTCGTGTGTTGGTTGATGGTGTTGATGTGGTTTGGCTCTAAGCTTGAGCTTTTGTATGGGAAACGCTCTGGGGTTTGCTTATATGTGAGATGTTCTGGTGGCTTACTAGCTTACGAGTAAATTCTCTAGATTAATGCGTTGTCGCTTAAGCACAGTGCCTCCATGTCTATTCCTTTGACTGTGCAAGATTTGCTATTTACTAAGGGTACAATTCAAATTCTACTGCATGATATTTTTAAAATATGCACGTCTACTACTTAAAACAGACTTGTAAAATTGTCGAGTAATGCTAGTAAATTGCCAGAGGTGCCGAGTTGGCCCTCAGATAATATCTGGTATCTCAATGAGTGATATCAAATTATTTCGGACTGACGGCAACTCTAACTCAATTTAAATTTATTAAATTCTATACTGCATTATTAATTTATTTTCTTTACTAATGACTGTAATATTTTTATTGATTTGCAGGTTGGTGAAATAAGATTTTAGAAGACAGAAGAATTTTTATTTCTTCTTTTGTAATTATTCATTTTGTAATCGCATTGTAATTGTAAATTAAATTTTATTTAATGCAATTCTTTTAGTTGAACAGCTCTGTAATAATTACTATATGTAATGAATCAATGTTGCCTGATTGTGTTTAATGACTAAACTTTGGTTAACAAAATTTTATGGCTGTTTCAACCATCTTTATTAATGTTTTCAAATGCTTTCATGTAACTACAGATATCATCGCTGTACGTATTGAAAAATGTATATTAAAATTGAAAACCTTAATTTGAACTCGGATGGATACATGGTTTGTGAATGAATTGATGAGGGGGTAAGTGGATTCTGATATGATGTTTGGCTCATCCGACGAAAGGAGCTATGAATGTGTTCATATATTATGTACAGTGGGTAGAGGGTGTCGATTAGAAGGTGTAAAGTTTCGTCGGTGGGACTCTCTACATAGGTTATAATATAAGGTTAAACAAGTACACTCATGCAATGAGTTGTATTCCAGTATCAACTATAGTGAGTGAAATCGGTCAGAAAAGATTATCCTACGAATATATTATGATATTCACATTGGGTATGAGTAGATATCTAGTACACAAATCTGGGTATGCCGGAAGGCCCATAGAGACCCGTGATTACATTGGCGGTATATTGAAGCCATAGGTAGAGTTACTGCCGACTTAAGGTTGAAGTACAACTATTATATGCGAGTGTGGTGGGATAGCCTGGGATAGGGTCCTGCATTCGAGTAACAGGATTGAAGATCTAATGCTGAATCAGTGATAAATGTTCAGGGGCCTCATAGGATGTGGTTGCTATAGCTAAAAATGGTATGAATCTGCGTAGGGTTAAAATCGTGAATTCTTGTTTGTTTCCTAGATTGGAGGCTACGGAAACTAAGTCTGCCTCATATAGTGCTAGTAGCTATTTTAGAAATTAAAATACCGAACCCTTAACTTAAACCAAAAACCTAATTTCAGTAAAAAAATGGATTTTAAGGGAATGTGAGCATTGGCTGGTTATGAGAGAAAATTCATTACTGCATTTGTTGTTAATGCTTGCTGAGTACCCTTACTCACTCTTGTTTAAATTCCCCTTTGCCTAGAAGGTGAGTCCTATAGATCCATCCACGAGGCGTGGTGTGAGGTCTACCCATAGAACCAGGACTAGGACCTACATGAGGACTACTACGACAACAACTTCTACTAGGAGGGCTAGGGGATATGATTGGCCTTATCAGTGTTTTGGGCAATCTTTAGGGTAATTAGATGCTTATAATATATTTTTTGTATTTGGACCTGTTGTATAATTATACAATGGTCACATAGCTCTATATGGTTTGGTTTGTAATATATTTACATTTAGTCTCTAATTATTGTTTTACTGCAATACTCTGAATACGGTATCATAACTGATAAAGTATCTGGTCGCCCGATATTTTGTTAGCTATTATGCCGAGATTCATGTAATTTTTTTGGTGTGATGACAGTGCTACTGTTGTTACTCTAGATTAATTATGTGGGTCGCCACTGGCTTGCATTCGCATGCATACAAAGATTCAAGAGGAGAGATAGTGATGGGGACGACGATCCCGATCTTTCGGTGAGATGATGATACGTCGATTTGGGGGTGTTGATGGCACCGAATTTAGGGCTTTCTTCCAAACAGGTTGGGAGCTTCACAATCGCAATGCCAAATCCACACAGATACAAGATCCAATGATCAGTAGTTCCTGCAAGAAATCGAGAACCCGCAAGAACAAAGAATGAAGCAATCTGAAAATATAGTATTAAGATTCAAAGAAACAAGTTGAGGTTCTGTTTCTCGGCTCGGGCGGTCTAGTCGACACGCGCAAACACGAGGAGGGACACACACGGGGTCTACCAAACACAACAAAACCTAAAAAATGAAAAACAGGGGTGAAAACCTAATATAAAGGGGTACCCACATAAGGGGGGTGCCCAAGAGGATCTTGGCGGCCGAGAGGGCGCCGGCCAAGGGGTGAAACCCTAAGAGTACATGGGCCTTGGGCCCAAAAGAAAGGTGGCGCAGCACCCGGGATTTCTGCTCCGTGAGATTGTTCTGTGATTTCCCGTTGCTCCAGGAGAAATTTGGCCTTAGGCCCAGATCCATTGGAAAGGTTATCACGATACTGTAACACCCCAGTTTTGGTGTTTCTCTCGAAAATTTAATTTAAAATAAATTAATTCAAATTTGGTTGTTATTTGGTTATTTACCTAATCTGGCATCCATATCCTTCCGAAATTGGAGTTCAATCCTTCACCGTCTGCAAAGTTAAAATTTCAAATTTCGGTCCTTACTCGAAATTCCACCTACATCCCAAAATGCTCCAAAAATATCAAAATCCATTGAATTAGGTTCCAAATATTCTAAAATGATTTTGAGAATTCTTCCAAGATTTATAGAATCCCTCTGGTATTTTATCTCTCACGCTTTCATCAAATTCATTTTATTTGTCCCGAAATAATCTAAATTCCAAAGTTCATCCAAAAATAGAAAAATTAATTTTATTGGGTTCCATTTTATTCTTTAGGATTTTTAGGATCTTTTCGGCATTTTTAAGTCTTGTTATCTATTTTATCTCGCGCGCTTTAAAATCTGCACTGTTCATCGTCTTCAACCTCCAGCCAGCACTGTTCATGTCCAGCCCCTTTTGCAAGCCAATCTTCAAATGCTCATATCTTTTGCAATTCGCAACGAAATCAAGTGAGGTCAGTTGCAAAACGACCGTGTCATCAAGGACTTCAATTTTCCTGCAATTACCCCCTCTGAAATCAAATGAAACGGTCACTGCAATCAATTCTTTGCCGTTTCTTGTTTTAGCCATAACTCTTCCGTTTCTCCACCTCCCCGGACGTGCAAGTACTCAAAAGTTACGTCTTGCTGTCTTTTATCCTGTGCTCACCTTGCCCCATCGGTCCAGTGCCGTTTCCCTTTCCAAAACTCGAGAAAACCCAACGCCCGGCGCACTCCAAAGACACCGGCGAGTCATCTTTTGCTCCGGTGAGTTTCTAGGTAAACCAACCACCTCACTTTGTGCCCCTTGCTTCCATGAACACAACCATTCAATCGGATTTGATTTTCGTTGCAGTTTGACCCCAGATTTTGAGTTTGTTCGTCATCGGCCGTCGCTCCGTTCGTCGTCGATTTCTTCCGTTTGGGTACAAACCAATTCAATTCTTCGCACCCATAGACTCCCCTTGATGCTAGCTATCCTGTGCTCACCTTAGTTTCGAGAAATTTCGCGTTTTAGAGTGGTTCTGGCCGTCGTGCCGTCGGTCCTTTTTGGCGTTGCCGGAATCGTCGCCGTCGTGCCTTGTCGACCTCGCATGTGCTTGCCGTCGTGCCCATCACCTTCGCCGCACCTCATTGCACCCACCGCCCCTCGTGGCCGTCCCGCCACTGCAGGTAACGCCGCCACCTTCTTTGCCGTGCCACCCGTCTTGCCCGCGCTGGCCGCCCTCATGCCGCCGGCCGCCGCCGACCGACCACCGCGCCACCCTCACAAATTGCTGCGCGCCCTTGCCCTCCCCTCTAGCCATATGTTGCTCCCTCCATTGTTCTCTGTACACAGACAAATGGAGAAGAAGCACATGAGCATATGACAAGTGGGACACGTATGGAAGACACTGAAGAAAATCAGGAACATGGAGAAAAAGAAAAGATGCCAAAGGAATATTTCGTTTTTCATTTTTCCAATCCGACAACATTCAAATAATTGTTTCTCCTCCGTCGTAACTCCGAATCGAGTCATTCCAATTGCTAAATTCATCTAAAATCATGCTCTATCTACCAGTATTTTTATTATAATTTTTAGTGCTTTTAGAATTTATTTTATTCTTGTGTCGCTCCGTTTTGCGTAGTCAAGAGGCGTTGTTGCCGCCGCCGAGGACGATCTCCATTTCGAACGAGGCGCCCCATTGTCCGCCATCTTAAGGCAAGTCTTCCTTGACGCATTTTGTACCCAGTTTTGTAAATGCTTTTGTAACGGCTTCTTTAAACATGCATTGCTATTTACATAAAAGAATGATATTAACGTTAGACTATTGACTATACTTGTTGTTTATACCTCCTTGATATTGTATCCGTGAACCTTTGTCGCCTTAGAACAAGTATTCCACCATAGTAATTATTCTTGATTAAATAATCTTTGATTAGAATGGAAATTGGAGCTAGAACCCAGTATTTATTGGAGATTACATGGATATTAGTGTTGATGGGGATTAATAATTATTATAGTGATCTAAGAATGTTGATGATTGAAATATTGTGAAGTTGGATTGTTAATATTTGTGGAAAGTTATTATTGAGGAGCTGATTAAGAAAATAAATATTGGTTGAAATATGGATGGTGATAATCATGTGTGAATTGGTTGATTAATATGGAATATGCGTGATTGGTTAAGATTAATTGGTTATGATCATAAGAACTACCATTGTCAATGGATTAAAGTAGATGATTTTGAGAGTAATATTTGGGTGGTTTAGTAAATAATATTATGAAGTATTCTCGCTGCACTTAATAGATAATAGTGAGAATCATACTTATGGATTAAATAGATAATGTTGAGAATCATACTCAGTGGATTTAACAAGCATTCTTGGTGGTTTAGTAGATGATTATGTGAAGTATTCTCGGTGAATTAATGTAGATGATGTTGTGAATCATACTTGGTGGATTTAGTGAATGATATTGTGAAGTTTTTTTTCGTGGATTAAGTGGATGATAAGATTGATCAATACAAGAATGATGGATAAATCAATAATGTAATTTATAGTTCTAGGAAGATATTTCATATTCAGTGATAATTGTAGCTTAATATGATTTTGGAGTCATGATTACTTTTGATATAGACTTCACTTGTTGGAATATCATATTGGGTTGGATTATGCAAGTGCCATGATAATAATGTGAGATCTTGGTGACTTCATGATTTTAGAAGTTTACATAATTGATTATAATAATTTTTATCAACACTGAGAATTGAAGTTTATTAAATAACTATTGGTGGAATAGAGTAGTTCGGTAGAAATGCTTATGCTTGCAAACGGTCAGTATACACCTATGGGTGGGGATTCTTTATAAACCCTTGCAAACTTGTGATGGAAAATATAGGCAAAAGGTATTGCCATTTGTTTGTAAAATAAAAATAAAAAGGAAAATGGTTTAGATTAGGGCGAGAATGGTTTGTCGGCGAGTGCGAGACAAAGCACTTGTCTTGGTTTATGAAGCCGCCTAGTCAAATTAAGGACCGACTCTTATGATTGTCCATTCTTAGCACAACAATACAACCACATGTCAAATGGGCTCTGACCTGGCAGAATAATTTGTAGAAACCTAACTTAGACTCACCAGATGGTGGAATGTGGGTGCCAGATGGAGGCAAGTCGTATTTTCCCACACGGCGCAAGAGGGGGCTCACTACAAGAAACAGGGAAAAATTCGTGGGCCAAAAACCCACGAATTTAGGCAAAACCCCATGAATTTAAGTTAAATTCGTGGGCAAACCGTCGAATTTAGTTCACAAGTTTAGAAACCTAACTTAGACTCACCAGATGGTGGAATGTGGGTGCCAGATGGAGGCAAGTCGTATTTTCCCACACGGCGCAAAAGGGGGCTCACTACAAGAAACAGGGAAAAATTCGTGGGCCAAAAACCCACGAATTTAGGCAAAACCCCATGAATTTAAGTTAAATTCGTGGGCAAACCGTCGAATTTAGTTCACGAATTTAACTTGATGAAATTTAACTGTTAAATTCATGGGCTAGAAAAAACCACGAATTTAACTTAAATTCGTGGGCTGAAAAAACCCACGAATTTATCAGACATTTATACAATATATATATATATATATCCATATCGATATCACACTCAATACATATAACCATATCGATCACGCATATATATATCGAAATGCATCTCATTCAACACAACCATCTTCACATTCAATCTTATTCAACACATCGCAATATTACCTCTACTAAAAGATTGAAACCAACCTTGTAACTCTTTAAAACAGGATTAAAACTAAGTCACCAAAATATACAAAATTTCGGCATGACCTCTCTAATAAATAGGACATCCACTCAGCAGAAAAAAAAAATTTGCAGTTATAATATATATATCAATCTCTCAAACCAAAAGAAGACATTTTAGCAGATCCTTAGATAATCAATCACACATCCAACGGCAATTTGTAAACTACACAATGATGTACAACACATTACAACCGCAAAACACACCCTCCTAATCTGCGGCAAAGATATATGGCACATGGATCATGGCAACCACCTTTCCTTCATCCATTTCTTTGCTGAAAGTACATTCTTGAGATAATTTTTAGACTTCTCCAAGAAGCTTTTGAAGGCATCGGTGAGATAAGATACTACACGCAGATAGGCCTTGAAGAGCCTTTGAATGAGAACAAGCGGCAAAAGAAGGCAACTTATAGGGTTCGATCGGTTGCATTGAACTTTCAATAGCTCGGATCTCGTCAAGAACGTCTTACGCTTTAGATGTATCATTGCCGTGTCTTTTGGGTAGCCACCACCTAATGTAATTTGTTAGATCAATTTTCCTCTCTAAGCCAAAGCTTCCCACAAATTTCCCATCCGCGTGATATCCTTGCTGCAATTTAAATAGGAAAAAACTAGTTACACATGGCAACTTCTATCATACGTAAGTTTGTTAAATGGAGCAAGAGTGTAGAAGTATTTATAGACTCACCACAACTAAGGCTCATGTAGTCATTGCCAAGTAATTGTCCCAAAGAAGCATCCCATCGGAATTATGGAGCTGCTGCATGACAATGCACACCAAACATAAAGCTTAAACAATGAGCAGAATGTCTTTTTAGTATCAGAGATGCCATGAAACTTCAATAGAAAATTTGATTTTTTTCTATTACAACATTTGTGATTATGAAGTCTATATTGACATTGCACACACCTTCCAAAAACTTCTATCGTATGTATCCAGTGAACCAGTTTTAGTAGTCCCATTAAAAATTAACCTTTAATCTTGACATTTGGTGGATAGTTGATTTGTTGGAACTAAATAAAAATCCTCTTTGTATCACTTGTGTCTAAGTAATAACATTTTTCCTAAATTAAATGTCTCTTGTGGCATGGATTGGCCTGAATTGCCAATGCATCCGCTTCGATTCATGGTACAAAATATTTTATAAATAGCTACTCAAAATCCTATAACAAACCTTTCTTATCCTACCACGTAGTGAGTTTTGCATAGATTTTTACATGTAATCTATTTTCTCTCCGTGGAATATTTTTTGCAGAGAATATTATGTTTTGGTTGTTTCTACAACATGGTGATGTTTTCCCATGATAAGAGGATATATGTGACCCCATAAAGAATGAAGGTATAGCATATCAAATTTTAGTTAAATACAAGACTCGTGAGGAGAAATAAATTGTTAACAATGCAAATTTATCACCATATGATATGGTGAGTTCGGTGTATGTACAATTGAGTGATAAGTGATTACAGGAAGGAATTTATGTTTAGTATCGTTGCAATTATGTTGGCGTCTTGGCTAAGCTAAAATATTTATTTTCGAGACTAAGCCCATTTTTGCCTAAATTTCATAATATTTTTCAAAGTTACCAAAATTTGTTAGTTACGTAGTTAATAAACTCTAACTAAAGAGATAAATCGGCATGTAAGCTATCTTCCTCTAAAAAAATCGCTAAGCTATCATGAATGCAAAACCACACATGGGATAAAGAAGCTAAATTGAAATTTTATTTTGTTTACCAAACAGGTTACTAACGTTTACTTAGTAGTTTTATACAGCTTTTTCTACCTTCAAGATTTCGCGAGAAAAGCACAAAGCAGACAAAAAAGGTTACTAATTAATATCTTGGATGAGGCCACCAAATTCAACAAAGCTTTACATAGTTGGTTTGCCAGAAATATTTCTAGAAACGAAGCACAACACCACCATCCTAAGCAAAACATGGGCGGTTTGAACAAGATGGAAATAAATAATTTGGACACGGAACCCCTTTTACAGGGTTTCATCACAAAAGTATATTTGGCTATGTGAGTAAAACAACCAAGACGGACACTCCTAGGGTCGCTTGCAAATGCAGAATCGAATCGGTCCAATGCCTGCCATGCCTCGCCATCAGACGGATGCACCATCATATCCGGGTCTCGGTCCTCACGTTTACCTACTTTGTGCCACCGCATATGTTTATTGTTTCTTTTGACATGTACTGACCGTTTAAGCCTATCCGTGATCGGCATGTACCGAAAGTGTTTAGTCGCGACCTTTGTAGTCAGCGATACCCCTTCCTCATCTACCACCTCAACGAATCTACACTTACATAATGCATACAATGAGTATCCTTGTCATGATCCTTCCAGAATAGCATGCAATTATTCTCGCACACATCAATCTTCTGGTAATTCATCCCGAGGCCGGCCATCAACTTTTTCGATTGGTACAAATCCTTTGGCATCTTATGGTTAGGCGAAAGGACATCATTCATAAGTTCAAGCAAAGCGTTGAAGCATTTGTTCGAAAAGTTGAACTTCGATTTCATCGACATAAGCCATGTAACCGCTTGCAGGACGGTCACATTGGTCAAGTCATGCAGCTTCGCATCCGAGGCGTCAAGGAGCCTATAGAATTCCTTAACCTCCTCCGACTGTGACCCCTCCCCCGAGTTAAATTCAATCCCCCTGCCCAGATCATCCAGCATCTCTTCCATCCGGTAGTGATCCTCCCCATGGTCCGACTCAATGGCCTGCCCTGCGGCCTCTCCATGACGGTGCCACACCAAATAGTTAGGCATGAACCTGTTTTTGCAAATGTGATACTGCACTATATCCTTGCTGTAGTAGCTGTTATTCTCGCAGAGAGTACATGGGCAATACACATATTCAGCTCCTCCAGCGAATGCTTGCTTCAAGAAAGCATCTGTGATCTGCCCCCATTCCCTTGTGTGCCCCCATCACTCCTCCATCCGTCATACATCGCCCTTCGATCGTCACCCATTCTCAAAGCTAAACAAATGAAACGATGTCAACGTACGACCGTGGCTTAGGTGACAAAGACAACCCTGTTAGGAAAGATGTGTTCTAAACCCACCCAAGAATGGAGGCTATTGCATACGACCTGTGACGTGAGCTACGAACCAAACGAAATTTAATGACATAACCCATTTGTTCTCCAAGCGCACGCTGATCTTTGGTGCGTCGGAGAACAACGAGGTTATCGGCCGAAATCATGTTCGGATCGCCGCACGCCACAGCCCCATGCAACAACCAACATTCTCGGGCTGTCCAAAATCTGTTGGACAATTCGAAACCGCGCACCTCACAAGCAAATGTGAGATCGCCATTCCCAACAGGTGACGCCTAGGCTCTCTACTTGTTAAGCGCAAACCCTAAACTCTAACGTTATATACAACATCGTGAGAGAATTAAAATATATATACCATATGCGTGAATATAAAATGAGATGAAATAACTTCAAACGAATTAATCATTACGGTTCTTGAAATGTACAAAATTTCGGCATGACCTCTCTAGTAAATAGGACATCCACTCAGCAGACAAAAAAACATTTGCAGTTATAATATATATATCAATCTCTCAAACCAGAAGGAGACATTCTAGTAGATGCTTAGATAAGCATGTCAGTGAATTGTCAAATGTGACAAAGAGGAGTTGGTCATAGACCGATTGCTGTTCTAAGGAGTAGATACTCCAAATATCTGCGTAAATAGCAAGGAAATATATCATAATCCCATATCCCTAACAGTTAAGCTACAAGTAAACTGCCTTGCAGGCTGAGTGGGAAAGTCAATATGGATATGAACAAAGGCCATAAAGGTGAGATTTGAATTTGATAGGCAAGTTCCAAGAATTGACATTTCCAGCCTTAACAACATTCCACGACTAGTACAAGAATTGACAATTTGATACTTCTAGCTTTAACAACATAATGTTCCACAACTACTAAGATAAGACCAATAGATATTTCAAACTGCAATTTTCTGACAATTACCTATGTGAGAAGAAACAGGAAACCTAGAAGGTATGTTCAGCCAAACTTCTTCAAGCTGAAGCAATCTGCAAGGAGATAAATACTTGGTCATTTGGATGCCATGTGTCAAGAATAACATTTACTTTACTTGGCAATGTATATTAGGTTTAAAGAGCAACATATTTCAAGTGTGTAATAGGTGAAACAAAGCATGTCTATATCAGGATAATTATGACAAATATAACAATAATTGGGTGTAGCTACAATTTTGTAATGATATCAAATTATTCAAGAAATATAAGTACACTAGTAAGGCAAACAGAATGTAATGGGTGACAGAGAGCATATTTAGATTGGAATAATTATGAGCAACAACTCACAGACAGAAGGCTAATGTTCCTTAGGTTGTTTCAGTCAAGCGGTGCTTGCTTGATTCTGAGATGACATTCTTTTTTCCACACATGTGATTGTGAGACCCTAACTAACAGCAGGGAACTGTTCAGTCAATTGACATCCTACCGGCATGTCATAAGTGTTAAGAACTCAGAAATCTGGGCTGTGAAGCATAACCAAACAACTAAAGCCAGAAACAAGTTACGAAAATTTGCAGTGTACATTACGAATGTGAATATAAATGATGTTAAGTATGATATGATGGAAATGCTGTACAAATGTTCCAACTTCCTTCAACAAAAACATATCCAACAGAATAGGTGCCAGGTAGATTAACCATGCCCAACACTAGGATAAACATAAAATAATCAGGTAATTCTCTCGATGTAAAGAGGTTAAATCAAAGGAGCTTTGCCACTGGGCGCTCGCCCCCGAGGAGGGGAGGGGATGAAAAGTACAAAACAAAGGATACGCTGGGGACTCTAGCTCGCTAATAGCAAGTGAAAATTATAGAAACAAAGTGGTCATATGATTAGGGATTTGTTTTGACTAAAATCTCAGACTTTGTACCCATTAGAGATGCAGTACATCTGGTTGTATGTATGATTCACTTTGCCCAAACAGAATCATAGAATGAAATTGTAGAAACCTAGATAATGTACTAGATTTTTAAAATGATAAGCGCTTTTCATATGTACACAATGATTTAAGTCTCTACTTATAAAGGTTATGCAAGCAATGGATCACCTATTCTGAGAACGATTCATGGGCTCAAAGGTATATTCATGCACAACATTAGCGCAAATGGGGGATGGGGGTGGCGGCGGCGAAGTCGTCATGGGGTCCGGGATGGGGCGGCGGGCGGGCGAGAGGTGGGAGCAAGGGAGGGGAGGGCGTGAGCGGAGCGACATGGCAAGTGTGGCGCAGGCGGTGGGTCGCGTGAGAGCAGCAGGGCGCGGGTCGCGGAGAGCATGGGGCGGGGTGCATGAGAGGAGCGTGTGAGAGGAGCGAAGAGAGAGAGAGACACGCCCGCGCTGCCCTAATTAGTTCGTACATAAATTCGTGGGTGTTTTTTTGCCCACGAATTTAATTAAATTCGTGAGCATAAATAAATTCGTGGTTTTTTTACAAACCGACGAATTTAAATATGTAAATTCGTGGGTTTTTTTGGCCCAAGAATTTTAAAAAACCCACGAATTTTTCACTGTTTCTTGTAGTGGCTTCTATACTGGGCAGATGGAACCCTAATAGTGGTGAAACCTTAGCGGGTGAGTCGGGTTAGATGTATATATTGTAAAGGCCTTGTCATGATCTCTCTGCCGACACACCAAAGAAAGTGTGTTAATTGCATGGCACCAAGAGTCGATCATGTCTTGTGGGTAAAGTGTACAATCTCTGCAGAGGGTTAAAACTATTCGAATAGCCGTGCCTACGGTCAAGGGCGGGCAAAGAATGCTTTGCATATTGGTAGTCTTTTGGTTTTGTTTTCAAAAATGAACTTTGGGATTCGGGAGTGGTTAGAACTCTCGGATGTGCCTCTGGCGGCTAGAGCCAGTCAGGTAGTTGAACCTATTTTGTAATCTTTAGCGGAAAGAGCCAATGGGTGGATTGAACCCTGATCTTTTTGAAATGTGGCAGATAGAGCCTGTATACTAGTGATTGGTGGCTAGAACCTTCACTAGAGATATAATTATTTCAATAGATACAAATAATTGATAAATCTGCTTTACAAAAATTTATTACAAGTAAAGTTTATTGAAAATGTGGCTTTATGCAAAAGAACCATAATAAGCCTTCTTTGATATAGCCTTCATCATACATTTTACCAAGACTTGCGGAGTACTTTATGTACTCACATGCTACACTCAAATCATCTCTCGAAGGTTGAAGGCATCGAAGGAGATCACACGACTAGGACGCGCCCCACTCGATTGCTGTGGGCATATGGTTGGAGTCATCACTTGGAGTTTTCGTCTTCCGCTGTAGTTATTCAAGTTGTTCAGCCTGTTAAGGCGGTTTTGGTAAACCTCGACCATAAGGTTATTGTTCTTATTTGATGTTATTTATTACTTCAATATATAATCCTGATATGGTCATTGATTTACCACTGTTTTGACTGTGTATACTAGCTTTGATCTGGGACTAGTATAGTAATACACAGGAGATTCCAGATCGTCAATCTGGGGTCTCATAGATACCTTTCAAACGGGTGGTCGCACACTGAAAACGGAGTCCGGGAGCCCGAGTTATGCCCATTTGAATCTTCTTTGCTCTGGATGGCGAACCGGACTCGGTGACGAATTGGGCTTGATCATGGGCCTTCCTTGGCGCGTGGGCTGTTGTCGGTGGATGTTCTTGATGTGCTGGTCCAGCAAAGGTGGGTGGAAAGGCCTTGCTTCCGGATTAAGCCCTCCAGGCGTCGTAGACGAAGTAGTGGCTGAAACAGCGACGGTCGGGGATGAAGTGGCGGTCGTAGGGGAAGAAAGGGCGGCGGTTGTATCCTTGGTTGGGATGTCCTCATCATCCTCGCCTTCTTGAATTGGAGTTGTCCTCGACTCCTTCTCATGTTCCTGAAAAAGGTTAGTGACAACAGAAGACAAAGCAACAGATAATGGCATTGGTTCTATACTATCCATGTTATCTTGTGAGAGAACTTTTGTAACCAACAATACTTTACCCTTCAACTTAAGATCAGGTTTTTGAGCAACTGGTGTAGTTGAATGGGTTGATTTACTAGCTACACTTTGAATTCCACTCTCTTCTTTTTCTCTTTGAGCTCTTTTAACATCAATGTTTCTCAGTTCTGTAGGGCTCATGGGTTTCAAAATAATTTTCCTTCCCTTATACAAGAAAGTATACTCATTGGTCCTACCATGATGTATAGCATCCATATCATAGATCCAAGGTCTACCCAATAAAAGAGAGCAAGCATCCATGGGTACAACATCGCAAACAACATTATCATGATAAGAACCAATGGAGATAGGTACTCGAACGGTTTTAGTTACATGAACCTTACCAGTGGAATTGAGACATTCAATTTCATACTGTTGAGGAAGTGGATTTGTGGGCAAGGCAAGCTTCTCGACCATGTCTACACTAGCAAGATTGTTGCAGCTACCTCCATCAACAACGACATGCTGTAGCGCTCATTCACCACACACCTTGTCCGAAAGATAGTATGGCGTTGATTTTGTTCATCGCGTGCAAGCTGTGCGCTAAGCACACGGGTGACAACAAGAGCCAGATATTTCTCGGATGCTGCAGAAGTGATAATCTCTTCTTCTGGCTCTGCAGTGTTAGTGGCAACAAGAGCATATTCATTTTCATCAATGTCACTAGCACTAGTGTATTCACCATTTTCTCTGATTATTAGAGCACGTTGATTAGGGCAGTCTCGCATCACGTGCCCCATTCCTTTGCATCGAAAGCATTGTGTTTCCCGCGTTCGACCGGTGGAGGCAACTGAGGAAGCACTCATGGCGGGTGCTTGAAGTGGGACTGACTTGTTTGCCTCCGGAATGCGTGATGGTGTCGAAGTAGTTGGAACAGCGGGTGTAGGTACACGTCCAGGTATGGAAGATGATGCCTTGGTATGGATCTGGACCGACTTAGATGTGGAAGAGCCTCCAAAATTACCTCACGTCGTCGATCGTCGACCCTGCACTTCCCTTTCTGCTTTCAAAGCAAGATGGTACAAACGAGTGATAGAATTGTATTCTTTATAATCAAGTATATCCTGTATCTCTCGGTTAAGCCCACCCAAAAACCTAGCCATTTTTGCATCTTCACTCTCTTCTAACCCACAACGCAACATGCCAATTTGCAATTCCTGATAATATTCCTCAACCGTTTTATCACCTTGATTAAAGCGCTGCATTTTATTCAATAAGTCACCAACATAGTATGTAGGAAAAAATCTAGCCCTCATGACACGCTTCAACCCATCCCAAGTTGTAGGTACATCATGGTTGGCTCTACAAAGTTCTTTCCACCAAATAGATGCAAAACCAGTAAATTCACTAGTGGCAGCGTGAACCCTTCTACGCTCAGAGAAGTCATAGCAAGAAAATTTTTGATCTACTGCCAACTCCCAATCTAGATAAGCATCAGGATTATAAGTACCATCAAAAGGAAGCATAGTAAATTTCATTTTTGCCATAAAATCATCACGTTCTTCCCTTTGATCATGTTGATTTCTAGCCATAGCTTGCCTGTTATTGCGGAGTCGACGATGAGGTTGGTCGTTGTTCACATTTACCCTGTAGTTGTCCTCGGTATCAGCGGCGTAGTTGTTCTCCTCTTGATCCACCCCATTTGAAGGAACAGGGACCATCGGTTGTGCGCCGTGTTGGCCCAAAGCATGACCAGCGGCACCATTGTTGGGGGCAGCACCTTGAAGAAGTTGTACTAGCTGTGCTTGAAGCTCATTGAGGGGTGCCAATTGCGCCTGAATCGCATCAAGAGTGTCACGAGTTCGCATCTCATGCTGATTGTGCATCCTCTCGAAATGAGTGACCCAACGCCGTTCTTTTGGCGTGAGGCGGTCCTCATGTTCACTCCCACTGCCAACGTTGCTCCCATGATTGCTTGGAATATTAGTAGAAACAAAGAAACTTTCACACAGATATGAAAGCTCCTATGAACTACTAGGTGGTATGAAATGGCAAGCCTCACACACGCTCAAGCTTCTACCAAGTTCTTACAAGTCCTCGATGTGGCAAGCGATTGCAAATTCCAGAACCTGTGTGGTTAGAAGATGGTGAAGCTTGGACAGACAATAATATGTAGCAAAGGAGGAACTAGTACTACTGAACCAAAGTAAGCTGAAAAGTCGTTCAAAATCAGTACAGTGCTAGTCCTAGGCTAGACCATACAAGAGACGCGAGCCTAAACACCAATGATGCCACAGAGACTCAATGAGAACGTTCTCAACACAAAGTAAGTAGCTAGGGCTCCTCTTTTTTTTCTTTTTTTTGTGTGGGAGCCCTAAAACTGAATAACAGACTTAAAAGGACTCCAAACAACACTCACCACACACACTTTTTTTTGACTAGGGGTATAAAGGTAATTAAAACATACTCTCTCTCTCTACACTTTGATTTGTGCACCAAAATTTGACGGATTGGCAAATGCAGCAAAATGGTGCGGAGAGGGCAGATAGGTGGCTCGGCTCTGATTTTTTTTCCTTCTTCTTTTTTTTATTAGAGGTCCGAACCAACCTCTTCTCTGTTCTGGAACCGAAACCAACTCTAGTAGACCCGAAGCTTATCTGGTAGCAATCGAAACAAATCTAGCAGGGAGTCTGGCGTGAGTTATATAGCAAGAGCTGATTGATTCCTTCACGGTTTGTTGCCTTCTTTGGTTTGATTCCTTCTCGGTTTGGATGAGAAGTTGCGCTATTTTGGAGGGGAAGGTGTATGCTGTTGGCTATATATGGAAATTTTTTGTGAATTTTGGATGAATACAGATTGGAATTGTGGGGCATTCTGGTGGGATGCTCTAGGGTTTGCAGGATGCAGGTGACAGCACAACAGAAACACGAAGAACACGACGCTGTGACGAAAACGTGAATAGAACTCGAAACTCTAAGGGAATTAGACTCTAAAACCAGCAAAGACACGACTATGCAACCGACGATTCAACAAACCAAGAATAAGTAGTAAAAGTTAGGGTACAAATTAGCTTGGACAGAAGGACAAATCTTTCTTTTGTGGGGCAAATTTTCTGGACTCTAGGTAGAAAACGAAATTGAGGGAAGATCTCACCGAGCAACCTTGAGCTCTGATACCAACTTGATGGGGACGGCGATCCCGATCTTTCGGTGAGATGATGATATGTCGATTTGGGGGTGTTGATGGCACCGAATTTAGGGCTTCCTTCCAAACAGGTTGGGAGCTTCACAATCGCAATGCCAAATCCACACAAACACAAGATCCAATGATCAGTAGTTCCTGCAAGAAATCGATAACCCGCAAGAACAAAGTATGAAGCAATCTGAAAATATAGTATTGAGATTCAAAGAAACAAGTTGAGGTTCTATTTCTCGGTTTGGGCGGTCTAGTCGACACGCGCAAACATGAGGAGGGACGCACACGGGGTCTACCAAACACAACAAAACCTAAAAAATGAAGAACATGGGTGAAAACCTAATATAAAGGGTACCCACACAAGGGGCGCCAAGAGGATCTGCAGCCAGAGAGAGGCGCCGCCAACGGGTGAAACCCTAAGAGTACATGGGCCTTGGGCCCAAAAGAAAGGTGGCGCAGCACCCGGGATTTCTGCTCTGTGAGATTGTTCTGTGATTTCCTGTTGCTCCAGGAGATATTTGGCCTTAGGACCAGATCCATTGGAAAGGTTATCTCGATACCTTTCAAATGGGTGGTTGCACACTGAAAACGGAGTCAGAGAGCCCGAGTTATGCCCATTTGAAGTACTGCTGCTCCTGGATGGCTGAACCGGACTCGGTGACGAATTGGGCTTGATCATGGATCATGGGCCTTCCTTGGCGCGTGGGCTATCGTCGATGGATGTTCTTGACGTGCTAGTCCAGCAAAGATGGGTGGAAAGGCCTTGCTTCCGGATTAAGCCCTCCAGGCGTCGTAGACGAAGTAGCAGCTGAAACAGCGACGATCGGGGACGAAGTGGCGGTCGTAGGGAAAGAAAGGGCAGCGGTTGTATCCTTGGTTGGGATGTCCTCATCAGATAGGTAATATTGTAATTCTTGTTGAAGTTTATGTGTCTGCACTAACTTTTTTGCAAAAATATTTAGATTGGTCGCATGGAAATGTTGTGTTGATTAATTGCTAAAATTATTTCTATAATATTATAGTTTTGACTTTTAATAATATAACTAGTCATAGGCCCCCATGTTGTTGTGATTGACTGTAAAAATGAACAACTTGAACGGTATACTTTTTTGCGGCGCAGCCAAAACCGAAGGATTGATCAAATATTCCTTAATATTTTCAAAAGCTCTCTGCTAATCGGCTCCCCATAAAAATCCTTGATTGTCTTCCAATTTCAACAGTGGAGTAAATGCACTAATATGGCCAGATAGATTTGAAATAAATCATTGCAAATAATTAATCTTGCCAATCAACTTCTGTAAATCATTTTTACATGTCGGCGGCTTGGTTTTGGCTATAGCTTTGACTTTTTCGTAATGGACTTCAATTCCTCTTTCATGAACCATGAAGCTCAAAAACTGTTCAGCCGACATGCCAAAAGCACACTTGTACGGATTCATTTTTAAGCTGTGTGCTCCTGTATTCTTGAACATTGTTTCCAAATCGATTAAATGCTGCAAGTCTTCTTTGGACTTGACAACAACATCATCGATGTAACTTTCCACAATATGGCTGATTAAATCATGAAAAATCAAATTCATAGCACACTAATATGTTGCACTAGCATTTTTCAAGCCGAACATCATTACTGTCCACTCAAATAACCCTAAGGCACTAGGGCACCTAAAGGCGATTTTTGGTATATTGGTTTCTACCATGAATATCTGATTATATCCAGCATTACCATCAAGAAAACTAATGATCTTATTTCCTGATGCAGTGTCCATATATCGGGTATTCATCCTTTAGTGTAGCTTTGTTTAAGTCCCTAAAATTGACACACACCCTAAGTTTACCATTTTTCTTGATAATAGGAATGATGTTGGAACCCACTCAGCATAGTGGTAAGGCCTGATAAACTTGGCCTCTAGTTACCATTCGATTTCTTTTTTTATAATATTGTACAAAGTAGGATTAAATCATCTAGGAGATTTTTTAAATGGCTAATAACTTGGTTTTATATGTAGCCGATGTTCAACAAGTTGTCGGTTTAAACCAGGCATCTCACGATACTCTCAAGCAAAACAATATTTGTAATCTCTTAAAATCTTAACCAACTTTTCCGTATAATTTGCGGATAAGTTTGAACTAATAAAAGTTGCTCTTTTTCTTCACTATCACCTATATCGACTTCTTCTAACAAATCCGTCGATGTAAAACCCTAGACTAATTTATTAATTTCTTGAAAATCTTCAATGGCCTCATAGTTATCCATCAATTACCGATAGCTTTGCGTTTTGTCTTGTAAAGCCTTCATTGCTGATTTGGACTACATCGGTGCAAGATTACATCAGTCCAATCAAGTGTACTTGGCCTCACGTTGATCAAAATAAGCCTAGTCTTGTTGATGCATATGAAATCATAATCGGCCAAAGCTTTACCCGATATACATTCAGCTTCCTCATGTTGCCAATTCACATCTGAACTGGCCATGGCAATATGAGCCGATGTATCTGCTTGAATGACTTCAACCTCATCCCTATTCCACTGAACGAGCATTTGGTTCATAGTCAACAATATACAGTAATTAGCATGAATCCAATCTCGCCCAAGCAGGACACTGTAGTTACCTTTGGTGCCGACTACAAAGAAAACAGTCAGCAATGTTTTGCTGCCGACTGTTAATTCCATCATAATAACCCCCTTTGTCTCAGTGGGATCGCCTGTGAAATCATCTAAAACCATATTAGTTTTAATAAGATCTTCATTGGACTTATCCAACTTTTTGTAGGTAGTGTATGGCATTAAGTTGACAGTTGCTCCGCCATCAACAAGTATCCTTGATATTGGCTTACTGTTAAAGTTCCCTTTTAGGTATAACGGCTTTAGATACCGATGAGCATCGTGAGGCTTCTCAAAGACTACATCTTGAGCACCTAAGCAAAGTTGAGCAAATGTCTCCTTGGCCGATATAGTTATTATTTTGTACTCGGTCGATAATATAAATACCATATTGATGTCCATCGGTGGAATGTCATCCCACATCATAGGTGAACCTAACTCATCAGCTAAATCAAATTCTTCTTCAACTAGCTCCTATTTTGCTCCACTCCTTTTTAACACTTTTAATTGGCCGAAGGTCATTGAAAACTTGATCTCTCTATTTTTCTTGTTCGGATTCCCTCATCTCTCGGGTTATTAGCCACTGAAGTCGTCTGTGTTGTGATTGGCTAAGACCCAAAGGACACCACCTCAGCTTTGGTTCAATCGTCTTTCTTATTTTTCCAGCCAGATCAACTTGAGCTGTGGAGCTTGACCCTTCTTTTGCTTTTACTTGGGCCTGATTTGGTGCGGAAATCGTTTCATAGATCAGCCTTCTCTAACTTTTATCATAATAGTCTTAGACCGACTTAGATATTTTGTCTTGAGCTGATCGCCTTGGCTAGTCATCTTGAGGGTAATGTTCCATCGGGCATGTGTACAGCGATGGCAAAGCCGATCCCCTCTCCCAAAAAAATTGCAAGAAGAGACATCGCTGGTGAACTCTCTCCAAATTATCAGGACAATATAGGTTGTCTAGACAACGCACAAGATAACATGGCCTATTGTTTCTTCTTTAGTATTTTTCAAGCAATTGGGAAAAGTTGGCTTGGGTTTCTGAATCGGCTATCGTGGTGGTGAGAAGTTTTCTATCTTACACCATCTGCCAATTTGCATGTCACCTTTGGGTTTAACGGTCCTTGCGCTTTTTCCTTCATGGTCGATCTCTATCTGCAGTGAAACGACTGTAATTTTTAGGGTCTCCTTGCTGCTAGAAGTCGATTGAATATTAACATATTGAGCAACCTTTGACCCTTCATCTTGCATTAGCTCTTTTCCTTTTCTAGAGCATTGAACCATGTTTATTAAAAAAGGATTGGCATTGACTTACATCGTCGGCTCCTCCACAACTTGAGTCATCCATCTTTATATTTGCTTGTATTTATTGTCAAAAAATATTAAAATTGTTAGTATTATGAGAAAAAGAATGATGCCACTTGCAATACCTTCACTTTTTAATCTCATCAGCCAATGCTATGACATATTCCTCAGGAAACCATATAATCTTTTTCTTGTAATAGTAGGTCAAAAATGCGATCACACTTAGAGATACCAAAAGGCGTATTTTATTTTTTGGTTTTTCTTAGTTCGCTTAAGCTAAGAACAGACACTACTATACAAAAGCTCATCACAGACGGTTCGGAATACTCATCACTAACAGTTTGTGAACCATCTGCAAAAATATGTTAGTGATAAGAAGGCACATCACTGACAGTTTTCAAACCATCAGTAAAACTAATATCAGAGACAATTCTATCTACGAACCGTCTGTGATAATCTTTTTTCTTAGACGGTTCTACGATAAAACCGTTTCTGATGGTAGGTAATCACAGATGGTTTTTATTTAGAACCATCTTTGATAAAATTATCACAAACAGTTCTTAAATAAAACCGTCTGTGATATCCTTTTCCCTCCTAACTCTCTTGGCAGAACTTCTATGATTAGTATCTGATGTTCAAAATTTTATTCTTCTTAGATATTTATGCAATGACATAAGACACAACTGGTTATAGATTTTATAATTCAATATCAAAACATCCTATATGCATTGAGGCAACAGTTTGTCTGATGAGAGGGTCATCAAATACGAACATTTATGCCCTAAGCAATTGCATCTAGAGTACCACAAAGATTTTTATCGTGCGACCAAATTTCCTAAATTTCGCAAGGCGCAGCATCGCACGACACAAGGTAACGCATACCCTGGATAGTATATATTATAACAGGAGAGCCAAAGCAAAAGGCGAACGAGGGCAAACAAATCTTAAGTCTTAATACCCTTACTAAAAAAGGTGATGGCAAAGTCATTTAGCATAGTTTCACGTGTTTAGGGTGTTACATTGCAGTACAAGATGGTGACAGTGCTATGAGCAAGTTTTCTTGAAGTCCATATTAACATTGTGCCCTAAGTTGATCTGAATCGTTGAATCCGAGCAGTTGGTTGATTCATCGAAGACGCACACCTCTTTGGACTTTCCATACTTAGGCCATCTCCAACAGTATTCCTAAATCTGGATCCCTATATTTCTATATATATAATTTTCTAAAAAGATTCCTTCCTTATATCTCTTCTCTCCCCAACAGCATTTCCCAAATCCCACTTCCTATTTTCTCCATCCTATATTATAATGATATTTCATAACCGCCATATGACCAACATTTATTTTTTAGCAGGGAAAATTCGAACAACTATTTTTAAAAACAAAAATTTAAAATTCATTTTAGTAGGAATTTAAAATTTGAACGGCTATTTGTAAATACGGGAATTTAAAATTTGAAACTAACCGAAAAATGTTGTGTCATTATGACAAAATGATAGGTCGCGCTACATGATCAAATGACCCAATTCCATTTGATTCTAGCATCACTGACAAAGAAGACACTTGAGTGGCCACCAATAAGAAGATCTCTCATGTCAAACCGCCAATATCCTTTGCGAGTAACAGGAACATATGTATGGCTCCCCTTGTAGTGTTTTTGTAAGCGTGGGAGGTTTCTGAGTTTGACTCTCAGCGCATTTGTATTATTTTATTTTTTTTCCTTTCAAAACCAACACTATTTGGTTTATTTTGTCCCATGTCATCATTTTAAGACAATAGAAGTATAGAACCGATTCAAATGAGCAAATCAAAAGAGAAGTTAGACAGTTGTCAACTAGATTGGAACACAACTGAGCACATTCCCAAATAGCATTTTTCAAAGAGAAGAATACTATCAAAAAGTTGATACACGCTACATAATCAGAATGCAGAAAACTGCAAGCTAACATATTCATCCATTAGAGTTGAAAAATGATCTGCAACAGCTATGCTAACAGCCTTGGCTAATCGGCAGTCTACTTTGCAGTATAGGTTATATGCGCCACTATACCAATAGGCAATGCATTGCAACCTTTTTTTGGAGTCAACAAGATTTGATGTTCAGATAACATATTCCTCATTTTGACATACTGCTCATACAAAGAAAACTAATGCATTAGAAATATTACCGGCTTTGATAAATTCACATCTGCAACATAGATTAATTCACAACAACTACCAGTAACAGAAATTTTACCAAGTCATCGACTAGAACATCGACTAGAACATTGCCACATTCCAAAGCCCCTTCGAATCATGAATCGATCACATGGAACATGAAAGGATAGCAAGAATTAGTGAGAGTAATAGAACTGGTACATCCGCGGTGGTTCGATCTTTCACCACTTCAGGAAGAGTCAGTGAGAGTTGTGGAATCTTTCTCCATTTGATTACTATCCTGAGCCCACAACCCAAACCAGGAAGAGTCAATCTGGATCATTCTTCAAAAGTAGCATGGGAATTCAAAGTTCACCAAATGAAAAGACTCCACAACTCCTCCATAGTAAAGAGAGCACGGACCAAAATGACAGCTAAGAGCCATTACAATCTACAAACATGAACGACTCAAATAAAATGAAAGCAAGTGATCTGGTGTTATGTTCAGAAGCAACCACCAAGATTATTCTAATCTACAATAGACTAGATGAAATCACATTGGTGCAGATCAAAGGACAAGGTTGGAGTGCCATCAATTATAATGAGTATGAAAACCATTGGCACAAATTCCGTAAAAAGCAAACTCACTACAAATATAATTAGAGCACTACTTTACACAGATCCCACGCATCTGCACCGGGACAAACCTCCAACTTTTCTGCTCCCAAACCATACCATTGCCCAAATTCAAAACCGCATGCATGAATTGAGAACATGATTATACTTAACCGCAAAAAAGACTAAAATTCATATGGAATACACAACGCTAACGCTAAGCTCCACACAAGAACAACTGCTCCCAAATCAATTCATTATACACATTGCAGTTCCGAATCACCTAATTCCATCGTGGAAGTAACTCCACATCACGTGAAATTCTCAACACGGAACACCACAAATCGATAGCTCACTACAATGAACTACAATGGAATAAAGGAATAAAGAAGAAGCAGAGGAGATCCACACCGTGCAGTCATCGGCGCTGAATTGGTGCACAAACCATCCGTTGTACAAGAAGGGGATGACCCTCGAGAGGAACTGCGCTGCTACAAAGCACGCACACGAGCACACATAAAAAATGAGCTCTAGATCCCCCAAAACCAAGTGTCCAGTAGGAATCCTCGACCAATCTATCGAGGGGGTAGGGGGAAAGAGGCACACCGAAGTTGTACTTGAAAACGCCTGTCACAGCAGCGTCCGGTGAAGGGGTCACAGCCACATTCTCACCTGAGCCATCGAGGAGTGTCATGGCCATGGCCATTGCGGCGGTGTGTGAGGGAGACATGTCGAGCGGCAGCGATAGTTGCCGATAAATCATGGCACTGACCTGCCTCTCTCCCTCCCTCTGGTCTCTCCTCCTAGTCTTCGGAGACCAGATTCGGCGGTGTGGGACAGAGTGGCGGAGCGGCGGCTCGTCTCCTCCAGGGCACTGGACTCCTTCAGGCTCCTTGCACCCGCGGGAGTGAGCGGCCGTTGATGAGCGATTGGATCGGGAACGGAATGGGGAAGGGGAGAGGATCCTGAGATTTCAGAATTCTCTCTCCTATCCCTAAATATGGGGAACACGATAGCAAATCTATTGAAGACCTGGTTTATGGTACTGCACGGTTACTCATATTTTTTTAATAGGGAACAGAGATAAATATGCTATAGGAGATGGCCTTAATCCCTCCAACGGGCAGAAATTCAAACATAGCCCTTACGAAGCCTTGTCCAACGGTCATATCATGTAACCATCCAAATAGCCAACCCCTACATTTCTCCCCATTCTCTCCTGTTTTCCCCTTTCCTCGTTGCTTTTACTCCGACGAGACGAGGAAGGAGCGGCGGAGTCCTTGGCGGCGACGGAACGGCAGAGCCTCCTTCGATTTAATCCTAGCTCGTTCGGGGCGTGAGGCCTTCGATTGGCGCAAGCTCACCTCTCCGTCTCGACGGAAACAAGGAAGACGAAGGGAGGCGCTGAGTCGAGGGAGGCGCCTCGTCTGGCGCCTCGTGTGTTTCCATGGTACCCTTTTCGTCTTCCTCGATGTCGCTTTGCCTCCAAATGTCCGTGAGCTTGTGGGTTGAGGGGTGGAGATGGTGGAGGAGTCTTTATCCACGCTCTACTCTGCTGTCGGGAACGAGGAAGAACCGAGAGGAAAGACAGAGATAAGGTGAAGAAGGAGACGTGGGGAAGAAGAAGAACAGAGATTGGGGAATTTCATTCCATTACTTTTTCATATCTCTCTCGGTATTACATCTTTCCTTTTATACTCGAGTTTAACATGATTACTTTCTCTTTAGCGAGATAAAGGTAAAAGTAAAACGTTCATTTACAATTGCCAACTCTTTTGTCGGATCTCTCGCTCACGATCCTTGCATCTTAGCCGTCACTCCGTATTGCCCGCAACATCCGAGCCATCACTTCCATCTTCAGGCTTCTCCCGCCTTCCCGCCTAAGTCACGCCGCGCCTCTTCCTGACCATCCTCCACAGCCAAGTCCCTGACATTACCCCCGCTAGCAATTCCTGCTTGCCCCCAAGCAGGCGCAGAAGGGAAGCTGTGCTTCACCACATAATAATCTTCCCAAGTCACCATATCAGCCGGAATACCCGACCACTTGAGCAGCACCTGTGGTATGGCAGAATTCCCCTTTTTGACCATACGGCGATCCAAGATAAGCTCCGGTTCAGTTGACTGCATAGTTAAATCAGCGACACTCGGCGGCTAATGAAAAACTGGAGTATAATCAGGAACAAACATTTTCAACTGAGACACATGGAAAACCGGGTGAATTTGACTATGCGGTGGTAGTTCCAGCTTATAAGCAGCAGCTCCAATCTTCTCCAGTACCCGATACGGACCAAAGTACTTGAAAGCTAATTTGGGAAAAGGGCGATTGACCACGGAAGATTGAGCATAGGGTTGAAGCTTCACATAGACTAACTCACCCTGTTGAAACTGACGATCCGACCTCTTGCGGTTTGCCTGAAACTTGGTCCGATTTTGTGCTGAAGCGAGATGTTGTTTCAGAAGTTGGAACTGATGCAGACGTTCGGCAATGAAGTCTTGCACTGCTGGATGTCCCACGGCATCAGAATGCAACAGAGCACCATACCTGGGCTCAACCCCATACAAAGCTTTAAACGGAGAACACTTCAGTGAAGAATGGTAAGAAGTATTATACCAAAATTCCGCCATAGCCAACCACTTTCTCCACTGGACTGGATTTGCTTGCACAGCACAACGGAGATACATTTCAAGGCATTGGTTGACGCGTTCACTCTGACCATCCGTCTGCGGATGATACGCCGTGCTAAACTTCAATTGAATATCCATGGCACGAAAAAGCTCCTTCCAAAATAAACTGGTGAAGATCTTGTCACGATCGGAGACAATGGAATTTGGCAACCCATGAAGTTTCACTACTGTCTCCAAGAACAACCGAGCAACATGTGGAGCTGTAAAGGGATGTTTGAGAGCCACAAAGTGTGCATATTTAGAGAACCGATCCACAATCACCATAATGGTATTACACCCCTCCGAACACGGCAACCCTTCCACAAAATCCATCGTGACATCTTGCCAACTGCCTGCAGGAACTGGAAGTGGCTGAAGCAAACCGGGACTGGAAATGTTCTCATGTTTGGCCTGTTGACATATGTTGCACTGTTGCACGACATTCTTGACATCACGTTTCAAGCCCGGCCAAGTAAAAAGCTTTTGCACGCGTTGATAAGTGACTGAGATACCTGAGTGCCCTCCGACCGCACTCGCATGGAAGGCTTTAATAATCTTTGTCTGCAAAGCCGAATTCGCACCAACCCAGATCTTGCCGTGTTTTCTGATAATGCCTTGGGACAACGCAAATCCGCTCTCATCAGGGCTATGAACAGCTAAGGTGGACAGAAGAGCTTGCGCTTTGGTGTCAGTAACGTAGGAATTTACAACTTCCTGAATCCAGAGAGGGTGCGCACCTGAGACCACTTGAATAGCCATTAAATGTCCCACCCTTGACAGTGCATCTGCCACAACATTCTGAGAACCCTTCTTATATTGAATGCGGAACTGAAGACCCATTAATTTAGTCATTGCCTTACGCTGCAATTCAGACACCAATTGTTGTTCTCCTAAGTAACACAGACTTCGATGGTCAGTGTTAATGATGAACTCCCCTCTTTGTAAATAAGCACGCCAGCGATCAATGGCCATGATAACCGCCAAGAATTCCTTCTCGTAAATGGATAGATTCTGATGGTGGGGACTTAAGGCCTTGCTAAGGAACGCAATGGGATGATGATTCTGCATCAAAACAGCCCCAATGCCAACATCACAAGCGTCGGTTTCCACCACAAAGGTTTGTCGAAAGTCGAGCATAGCCAAGACCGGTGTATGAATCATGGCCTGCTTGAGCTGTGCGAATGCATGAGCGGCTGTGTCATCCCAAACAAACCCTTTCTTCTTGAGTAAATTGGTGAGTGGCCGAGAAATAATCCCATAATTCTGCACAAATTTCCTGTAGTAACCTGTGAGACCTAAAAAGCCACGCAATTCGGTGACATTAGATGGTGTCGGCCAATGCACCATGGCTTGGGTCTTGGCAGGGTCAGTAGACACTCCCTTGTCCGAGATAATGTGCCCTAAATAGGTGATGCTCTTGCGCGCAAACTCACATTTAGAGTCTTTCACAAAAAGGGTATGCTACTGCAATATGGATAGCACCAAATCCAGATGCTTGGCATGCTCCTCCAAACTAGGGCTATATACTAAAATGTCATCCATGAAAACAAGCACAAACTTACGCAATCCCGGAGCAAGAATAGAATTCATGAGGCACTGAAAGGTGGCCGAAGCATTGGTTAATCCAAACGGCATGACTCTGAATTGAAAATGACCATGATGAGTTTTAAAGGCCGTTTTATCCATATCCGCTTCAACCATACGAATTTGATGATAGCCTGCTTTCAAATCCAATTTGGAGAAGTACTGCGTTCTAGCTAGCTCATCCAGGAGTTCATCCACCACCGGCATAGGAAACTTGTTTTTAATGGTAATGCTATTCAATTTGCGATAGTCCACACAAAATCTCCAACTGCCATCTTTCTTTTGAACCAATAATACCGGTGAGACAAAAGGACTAACACTGGGTTGAATGAAACCCTTTTGAAGCATGTCTGCCACCTGATGTTCAATCTCGTCCTTTTGCATGGGTGAATATCGATAGGGTCGACAATTGACAGGAGCAGCTCCAGGCATCAATGAGATGGCATGGTCATACACTCGGGTTGGTGGTAAAGACAGTGGTTCTTTAAACACAGCCTGGTATTTCTGAAGAACCAACTGTATGGTCTCCGGAATAAGTGGTACTGGTGTGGCCTCCCGACACCCATCAGCAACAGCCGCCGACAAAATGGCATTAGCAGTGCGCCATTTATACAAAGGTTTCCCAGACATAGTGCTCGATGGAGGATCAATGCCTTGCAGTTTAATAGTACGCCCATCAACACTGAATTCCAACGTCTTCTGCCTCCAATCACAAACCATAGGACTATGCCTCTGGAGCCAATCCATTCCCAATATGGCGTCGTATGATTCCAATGCTAACACACGCATATTCATGGAAAACGTGTGCCCTTGAGTCCACCATTCAAACTGAGACACAAACTTGTCACATTGAAGCGCTTCACCATTTGCTACATACACTGGCACGGGGGAAATATGCTGAACTTGGCATTTGGTGCGTTCGAGGAAAGAAGAACTGAGGAAACTATGCGAACTTCCTGAGTCAATTAGCATCAGAATAATCTGATTACCCACCATTGCCTGAATACGCACAGTAGCGAAGTCTTCCGTGCCAGCCAACGCGTGCAAAGATAGATTGTACTGCTCCTGTTCGAACTCTCTGTCCGCAGTTTCCAATTCCTGAAGAACCTCATCACTGAGCTGCTCACATCCACCAGGAGTTTCCAGAGCATGAACCTGAACCAATGGTACATGTTTACACTGATGGTCCTTCTCATATTTATCCCCACACTTAAAACACAGCCCGCGAGCTCGACGATACTCACGTAACTGTCTAGCTCGCCCCAGATCCTCAAAAGGTGCTTTCAGCTGTGCCTGCCCTGTGTCAGGACGAAGCTCTCCTCCTGGTTTGGGTATTCCACCCCCTTTGTGCGGTCGCACAAGAAATTTCTCACACTTTTCCTCCTGAATCTGGGCGAGAAGGAAGGCCTTGCTGTGAGACCCCGTTCTGATGAACAGGAACCTCCATGTGATTACTGTGCTATTCCCTGGATCAGTAGCTAGCACTCACTTGTTTACAGCAATTGGAAATCAAATCCATACAATACATTAATTAAGCGGAAACGATTATACAAATAATTATTACAATTCAGAGAATAAAGCAACGAAAGAAGCTATAACTTGCGGTTTGCCCATCCAATCCCGCAGGCAACTGACCAGGCATAACTCCTTAGAAATAAATCACTTCAAAGAAGAACCCGCAACCTGCAACGAAAACGAACTCGAAGCCGTGCTAACTCAACTACCTACAATATAATTAGGCAAGGGTGAGTATTTTACATACTCAGCAAGACTTGAGCAAAACCTATCATACATGCAGGCCATTTCAAAGGAAAGGATAATACAGTTCATTTGCATAAAGCGAATTTCATTTGTAAACCAAGTTATTTGCAACCGGAATTTGTAAAAGCATTTAATTGATTGATAACAAATAAGTAAAGCATAATAACACTCACAGTCCTCCATGACGTGAGCGATTTAATCATTCACATTCACGAAATTCCATCAATGTCGGCCCTTTGACATAAATCACATTTTGCAAAACAAATGATACCAACCCATTTGAGAAATAATAAAACATCTAGCATTGGAATGAAATCACCAAGTGCTCATGACCGCGAGCGCGGCTAATTAATTAGATTTAAACTCTGCAGAGGTGTACAACTTTACCCACAAGGAATGATCCACTCATTTTGCAAGCTATTAGCACACTTCCTTTGGTGTGCCGCCGAGCGATCATACAGAGCCGTTACATTATTCAGACGTGACTTTGATCCAGCCCGGGACGTTAACCCTCGCCCTGAAAACAGAGACACTCACCCAAGTTGTGGATCCACATTTATCACACCCAACACCACGTCTCTGTCCATGGCAAGGCGTACATCACTGTAATCGCCAGTAATTACCCATACGAACGCATGGAAGCCCCTCACAAGCAATCCGTACCGGAAATGCCTCCGCTAGCTCCCGCCTACCAATGAGCAAAGCCACATCTAAACAACTTAATAGGCTAAGGCTACCCCATAATAGCCCTCGTGGTTGCACGAAAATCTCGGATCAATAGCGTCCCATTGCTCGGTCCTTAATCCGACACGGGCGACACTCCACCCTACACTACGTGCAATTCCTTTCTGCACAACCGGCTATTGCCAATAATCGCCCGCATCAAGGCATAGTTTCATTTTGGGTTTTTAATCAAAGTACCCACCACCAACAGTGACATTTTCAATGTTTTCAGGAAACAATTATTGATTTGATCATCAGCTATTTTGATCCTAAAGCATGGCTAAGCAGGAATAAAATAAACGCATATACCCATGATGACATTAAGTAGTGCCTATCCTCAATCTATGGTTATCAAGGTTCTCATGTTCATAATCATCAAAGGAGGTTCATGTGACAACAGGTATAACTACCAATCCACAAAATAGCAATTTACATAAAGTAAACGCATGCATAAAACAATTTGATGCACAAAAGGAATATAAAATAATGGGCTCAATATGGTCAAAGGATGCTTGCCTTGCTTAATTATCGCATACAGTGAAGACGAGGATTGCGGTTGACGAAGATGACGACGAAATAGCAACGCCGGGTTCTACTCGTCGATCAATGGAAAATATAGCAAAACACTAACTTCATTAAGGGCAAAAGAAAGCAGATGGAAAAATAAATAAAACTCTGATAAAGAAACAGGAATTGCTTTTGATGAATTTATTAATCTTAATTTACGAATTCAAGATGCACAAATAGTCTAGATTATACAATTATTCATTAGCTACAAGGTGTATTGATCTTATTGCTTCCAGCATGCATTCTGATACCTTATTACTGATAGATTGCTTTGGGTGTTAATGAAAACGCTTAAATGATCATGTTAGAGTATGAATGATTTGTTCTTTATCTTTAATTGATTTCGCTTAGAATTAGTTTCATGCAAGTTAAATTCATTGATTTAGGATGCTGAGATTATTTTCAGACATTTGAGAAGGTTCTGGTGATACAAATATCTAATATACTTCATTCTTCATTCTTTCCGATTCATATTGCAAAGTTCAGAAAACTAAACACTTAAGGTTATTTGGCTATTAGGATTTGTATGCACAACATAATGAAAGATGGTTATTTCTTCATACTAAGATGATTTATACCTTGTATAACAATCCTAAGCTATTTCCATAAATTTTAGGCTTTGGCTGATACAATATAATCATTGTTGAAAAGGCTTAAGTGGCATTGCTAAATTGACGATAATCGGAAATCGGCAGGAAAGCGAAACAAAAGGTTAACACTTAAGGGTTTTGTACTAACAATATTAATATGCAAACCTTAATGGAATAAGATTCTTTTTACAGATCATGATAGTATAAACTTTGTAGAGTGTTACTAAACTGATTTTGCTGATTTTAGCATTTGGATGGGTTATTTTATCTATTGTTGAAATAGACTAAATGACTACATTTGCAAACCTTAAATCGGCCAAGTTCATCTTGAGTTTGCAACTACATCATACAAGACTTTTAATTCATCTTTCAGGTGCTAGCAGGTAGCAATCCTAGGTATGTTTTAAAGTTGGTTTTGCATCGTTTTGACTTAAACTACAACAGGTTTCCTATTTGATTATTATTATATTTGACATTTCCTTATGATAAAAGAATTCAAGTTAAACTTCATTCCAATTATTTTCATACACATATGCCCTCACTGTTTTTAGGAACTTATTACAAATTACATTATCAATTATTTGAGCCATTATGCTATTGTTCTGCTAATGGCCATAATAGGGTTCAATGAGGATTAACAACTAATTTTATTAAACTTGGTCCTAAGATTAAATATCTTTGCATGATTAGGTTTATTACAATCCTAGAAGCACATAATCACTTCCTATTTGATTTTATAAATTGTATGTTTCACATGAGCAATAATGATCATAATAGTGTGTTCTTCTCCTTTTAAATTTAACTAATTATCCTGTTACTTAAAGATTGAATATTTTTGTATATTTGAGTTCATCTTGGTCTTAGCATCATATACACATTTATATTATTATTTCTTGACCTATTGTTCACAGATTTGAATTTAAGACCATAATGGGACACTAATCAAATCTTAATCCAACTAATGATTCTGCAGTTCAGAAGTTAAATATTTTTACATATTTAGATTCTTCTGGATTTTAACTGAATATACAAATTTATTCCACTGGTTTCTAACCAACACTGCACAAGCTATCAATA
Source organism: Guadua angustifolia (assembly GCA_036346375.1). Classification (NCBI taxonomy): domain Eukaryota; kingdom Viridiplantae; phylum Streptophyta; class Magnoliopsida; order Poales; family Poaceae; genus Guadua; species Guadua angustifolia. The sequence goes on along the minus strand of CM070500.1, from coordinate 69,335,421 downwards.
ATTGAATATGCTAAAAAGGAAAATACGTTTTATCAGCAGTGAAGGCGTTTTCTGGCTCGGCTTCTTCTTCAACCTGGAGGCTGCTGACTCGGGGGCCCCATCGCGCAGACACAGAGAGCAGGGGATCGGTTAGGGTTCGGCAGCGAGGGAGCTCCGGCGATGGTCCGGCGAGGGCGACGGCACCAGGAGGATCAGCACGGCAAGGAGAGCTCGGTGGCGTTACCGATTCGGCCGGAGAAGGAGCAGGGCGGTGCGCAGCCGGAGTTGGGCGCAGGCAAAAATGGCGAACGGTGGAGGAAGAAGTACACGGCGTTAGAGGTGAAATCAGTGGCATTGTGAGCATCAGGAGGTATCAAGGATCTCATTTCACCTGCTAGCCGAAGCGAAGATGGACGGAGGGGCTCCGCCCGCAGCGGCCGGACTTGGGGAAGAAGGGCGCATGGCGGCGAAGCGATTTCGCATGAAGAGCTCAGGATTTTCTTGAGGGCTTTTAATCAGTGGCGTATGAGGATGCTTCGGCTCAACTGGATTTGGAAATGGAAGTCTCTCTTGCTCGCATTTACCTTCGCGCTCGAGCTTCAGGGGGCTGCGGCCATGGCGGATTCGGGAGGATCTCCACGCGACTCAGGCTGAGGAAAGGGAAGGAGAGGTGAGGGAATGAGGGAGAGGCTCACTGCGAATGCTGGGGTGCGGTTTGTAGCCAAGGATTTGCAGCGAGGAAGTGGAATTCGGTCAGAGCTTCGGAAGTTTCGCCCAGTGGAAGGAACGGGCTTCGGGAGAGTTCTCAGTGGAGCGAACGGTGCTGGGGGAGAAGGGCTGGCTGCAGGGGTCCATTGTCAGTGACTGGAAATTCAACCATGCGCCAACGGAACGGGAAAGCAACGAATTGGCCCACGTGTCGGTGACCGATCGAATCTTATTTTCGGACTTTGATTTTTCCTTGAGATCAAATGAATCCTATTATTTCTCAATTTTTGTTTTTCAAAAATATTTGACCTCAGAAAGCTCCCATAAAATTTTCATGTCAAATTAGGGTCCCGTTATTTTATGTAAATTCCGACAATACATTATTTCGATTTAAAAGTTATCTTTTCATTTTATCTCTTCATTTCTTTATGCATAATATTTCAATTGCTGATTAAAATGATTTAATTGAATGATCAGGGTTCTCATGGCGATTTTTCTAAATTTTTACTTTTTATATTTTTTCCTTTTCCTCTTTTTCATTCTTCATTTCCATTCGTTAGATTCTTCATGCAGCGAATAAATCCGAGGAAATCCAAATAAAAACCAATAATGTCAAGAAACTCAGAAATAAATATTTTCAAATTTAAAATATTTATTTTTACTTAATTGCATTTTTCGGGATGTTACACTTGCGCACAGAATCAGGTAATTGAGCTTCAACATCATAACGCAACTCATCCTTCAAACCCAGAATAAACTGATTCACAAAAAATTCCTCAGTGCAGAGTTTATTATAAACCCTGACTTTGTACATGGCCATCTCAAATTGCTGCTTGTATTCAACCACACTCCCTGATTGTTTCAACTGAATTAAATCGCGCATATATTGACGAGAATCATACACACCAAACTCCGACTCAACAGCTAACATAAAATGTTCCCAATCCCTTAATGGATGTTCCGATTGGTATACCTGGAGCCACATGGCTGCATTGCCCTCCATATGCATAGTTGCTGCCGTGACCCATAATGACTCGTCAATGCTGTACATCATGAAATACTGCTCACAACGGCTCCGCCACAGCCTCGGTTCCTCTCCCTCAAACTTTGGAAAAGAGAGTTTGGGAAGAGGTGTTTTCTTCTCGCCGGACACCATCTAGGAAGACTGACATGAAGCAGTTTTACCCATCTTGTGGTTGTCCGCACTCAAGCGCCAAGGAGGTATCGGACACTTGCCCAACAAACCTGCAGTGAGTTCCCCCCTTGCGTCTGTGGAATCGGGTTATGATTAGGTGTTGAGGTCCCGAGTTCCCCTTCCACATTCTGTGTTACCGAAACTCCTGGAGGTCCATGCCCTGAATTCATTACCCTTTGGAATTGTTCCATCAACCCCGAGATAATCGTATTGTGTTCCGCAACTTGAGCTTGAATCGCCGGTATGACCTCCACTGGTTTAATCTTCTCAATAATGAAATCAAGATTTACCTTCAAGGACTCCCATCTCTCATCCATCATCTCCCATCTGGCTTCCGATTGGTTCACTGATTCTTCCATGGCTTCCAGTACCAAGCGGGTCTGCACAGAAGGCTTGACAGGCGCCGTGATTGCTCTCAACCAAGTGAACCAGATTTGGGAACCGAAGTTGCGCGGAGATGCTTGGAATCAATTTCTTGATCCCAAACTTCTCCAACCCTCCTCTGGGATTTTACCACTTAAAGTCTGAGCAATCGAGCAAAAGGAAAACAGCCGGAGGTGCGGATCGGCTAGCTCTGATACCAGAATGTCACGGCTCTACTCTGCTACAATCAGGAACCAGAGAAGAACCGAGAGGAAAGACAGAGATAAGCAGGAAGAAGGAGACGTGGGGAAGAAGAAGAACAGGAGATTGGGGAATTTCATTCCATTACTTTTTCATATCTCTCTCGGTATTACATCTTTCCTTTTATACTCTGAGTTTAACCGCAGTTACTTTCTCTTTAGCAGACAAAGGTAAAAGTAAAACGTTCATTTACAATTGCCAACTCTTTTGTCGGATCTACTGTTCACGGTCCTTGCATCTTAGCCGTCACTCGGTATTGCCCGCAACATCCGAGCCATCACTTCCATCTTCAGGCTTCTCCCGCCTTCCCGCCTAAGTCACGCCGCGCCTCTTCCTGACCATCCTCCACAGCCAAGTCCCTGACAGGTGCACGTGACCGGTGGCCGCCCAATGCAGCCGCGGTGGTGTCGTCTTGGGCGATGCAAGCGAGCAGTCCACATGACCGCAGGCCCTCTGTCTCCTCGGCAGCGTCGACGGAAGCAACACCGCCGACGAAAGCCAACGGAAGTGAGAGGTGCTGGTGCGTGGTCCCTTGTCTCTCCCCGGTTCCCTTCCTCCTATTCTGTTGGCGTTGCTCGCCTGGTCGTCTCTCCATGGCCATGAAAGGGAGGGCGAGGGTGTGGCTGCGGCGGGGGAGGACGGAAGAGGAGAATATGCTGATGTGAGGTGGAGTTGTTCCCCGTGAACCGCGGCGACCATGTGTCGGAGCAGATTTGGAGCTCGATCTCCATGTTCGTGGCCAAGTGTAAGTTTCCCTCTTTGCCGATGGCCCAATTCGCCAAGTTTTTCATTTGGTTATTTGCTTCTGGGACGCCTTAGATGAAGACCTAATTAGTTTATTGACTCAGTTTTGGTAGTTTTATGGTTCATTGCTCTACAGCTTGCCAAGATTCCGTAGTAGGCTACATATTGTGTTGAGCAGTGAATTCTTCGATAACTATTGTGTTTAATTAGTTTTGGAAGACTTAAAAGAGTGCTTAGTTTGTTTCTTGATACAATTCCGTCAGTTTTATGGTGCTTTATTGTGGCATATCAAGATTTAATAGGAGCTGGCTTGCTGTTTTGGACGGTGAAAGATTGCACATTTCTTGTTGTGATTTGGTTTTAGATGACTCTGTTGAGAGCCTATTGTCCTCTTTGCTCAATTCTTTCAGTTTTATATGGGTTTATTCTCTGTGTCCTGTGAAAAATTATGTAGGTTCAGTGTATTATTTTGAGTGGTGAAAGATTGGACATATTTTGTTTTCGATGACGTATGTGAGGACCTACTCGATTTCCTATCTTCTATTCTTGCAGGTTTATTGTTCTATTGTCATTTGGCTGTCATAATTAGGAGGGAGCAGTCATGTAGATAGGAACGTGTTTTTTCGTAAGTTTGTTTACAGCTCTACCTGAGCCTAGAAGATTGTGCTGATTTTTTCCTGAATAATTTGCAGACTTTCTCAGCCAGTAAGTTTTCTTTACTCTATGTTCCATGTTTTTCAGTCTATTGCCGCAGATCTCTAATACTTATGGTTTAGTATCAATTTTTCTCTTTTACTTCTTCGTGTGCTCATTTTGTCCTTTATTTGCATCTCGGCATTGTCACTTTAATGCTTCATCATGGTACTGTTAATATATTAAATGAATAATAAATCTCCCAGTGAAAACCAATTGAATTATAGGTCATATAAGGTTATATGCCATTGTCAGGATGACCTGTACCAAAAGTACAATATAACATGCAGATAATCCTTATGTATAATTTCCAGGTCCATTCATTTGTCATGTGTTCCCATCTTTATCGAATAGATGCTTAGAAATATTGAACTTTCATTGGCACCTGCTTCGGTTGCAGTAGGGTGTTTGTGAAACACTTGCTTTCTGATACATTATTTAGGTCAATTTCTGTGGTGCTTTTCCTTAGTTTTTTTTTCTTTATTGGTGTCAAGGCTTTACATGATGTTATATTTACTGCATATACCTCATTTCTATATATGTTATTATCCTAATGGATGTTTATACAGATATACAGCTTTCGGTAGTGAATTGGGAGATTGCAGATTCAACTTTGCAATTTTGGTAATAACTCTTACCTCCTTTTTTTATTTAATGCATGGAAAATCATTTTGGTGTTAAATAACATATCGGTGCCCTGCTTTGGGAAATAAATTGTGGACAACTACTTACCTTCTTTATTACACTTGTATGTACGTAGAAGATTAAGATAGGTTGGTGGGTTGGGGTGTGTTTGCACAATCCCAACAGAGCCTAGAAGGTCCTGAAGTTCCTTTTACTTTTGAGCTGAAATCTTACAAGATCACGCAGACTGACTCCTCTGTCTTTGTACATCATGATCCATCAGAACCAAAACATGCTCTGGTTCTTTGTAGTGTCTGGCAGCATAGTGTGAATTGTTTACATTTTACTCAATGCATCTTTATGGAGTCAGCACTCTAGGATTTGCGATTTAGATTTAGTTGTATGTTATCCATGTTAATAAATATCTCATTGTTAGAGGAATCTGTGTATTTGGCCACCATTTCATGTTAAGATAGATCAGCCTTAGTTCTCACAATAAAATATGTTCTTTTTGTGTGTTCAATGTCATGAAATCTATACTGCTCTGCTTGTTTCTGATCAGTTAGTTACTTTAAAGTTTGGCACATTTTATTGCTGGTAAAGATGTGCAAATGGCTAAAAACATACAGAAGAAGTTGACTGCTGGATGCTCTTTTATTTCATGCTTAGGTTCATCTATCTTCCCTTTTTACCAGTATCTTGTAAGCATTAACTGAAACTTCTTGACTTACAGAATGCCTATGTTTGGCTCATACCCCTCTTCCTGTCTCTCGTTCTTCACATCAAATTGGTATTTCTTTAGGGGAATCGAATTGGTAATTGTGATTTTTTTTTTGTAAATCATATAGCTTGCTTATCTGACAATTCTGGCAATTTATATATTGACATTTATGTCACACGCCGAGGATGCAATGCCGGAGTTGGAGCGAAGGAAGTACTGATGGGTCGGGGGTGGACGCGCCCTAGCCCTCTTCAAGGCGCCAAGGGAAGCCGTGATGGCGTGCCATGGCAAGGAGGAGGGCGATCTCAGGAGGTAAGGGCAGAACAGAGGATATGAGGCAATTTTCTGATATTCTCCAAGTTAAACAACTGACCTTCTTATATAATGAAGGTCCCTAACAATACTGGAAAGAAAGTATTATCCTAATCCAATAAGGACTCAGACCTTCTTATATAATGAAGGTCTGCTAACAAAACTAGAAACAGACTCCTCTCCTAATCCAATAAGGAAACTGTTTTGCTAATTATTCAAACTACCGCTATCTTTAAAAAAACTAAACCGTACCCATCTGGGAGTCGGGCCCGGTATTCTTCCTGCGCCTAGAGTATGTGCGGCCCCACATGACATCTCTCCCCTCCTCCTCAAGAAGCTTGTCCTCAAGCTTAAAGTCTGGGTATAACTGGCGGAATTTGTCCAAGGGTTCCCATGAAGCTGAGGCCGGTGATAATCCATCCCACTGGACCAATAGTTCACGCTGACCGCGGGCAAGTCGTGCCTTCAGGATCTGGGCCGGAGATGTACATACTCGGCCATATATGATGGTTGGTAATGGCGGTGGCGTTTGTGGAGGATCCCCGACGACTTGAGGAGACCAACATGGAAGACATTATGGATCTTAGCCCGAGGCGGAAGGTGCAGTTTGTATGCCACTGAACCAATTCGGTGGTCAATCTTGTAGGGTCCGTAGTATCGAGGAGCTAGTTTACCATGTCCGCGGGGGGTGATGGAGGAAGCTTGTCGATGGAGGAGACGAAGCCAAACCCAATCACCCGGGGCGAACTCCAGATCACGGCGACCCTTGTCGGCCTGAGCTTTGTAATGTTGTTGTGCTTGCAACAGACGGCCATGTATTTCAGTCAGGAAGTCATTGCGATCTGTGAGGAGGTGATCCACCGCCGGCAGTTTGGAATCACCAGCCGTGTACTGTCGCCAAGAAGGAGGATCACGGCCATACACCACCCGGAATGGTGAAGTCTGGAGGGACGCCTGGTAACTTGTGTTGTAGCAGAATTCGGCCCAGGGCAACCAGCGAAGCCACTGCCGGGGCCGGTCTCCAGTAAGGCAACGGAGGTACATGATGATAATCTTATTGACGACTTCGGACTGGCCATCGGATTGAGGGTGAAATGCAGAGCTGAAACAAAGTTTTACTCCCACCAACCGAAACAATTCAGTCCAAAATGTACTAGTAAAAACTGGATCACGGTCACTAACAATGGACGAAGGAACTCCATGCAGGCGCACCACTTCATCAAAGAAAACCCGGGCCACTGACTCGGCCGTGTAAGGATGGCTGAGTGGCAAAAAATGGGCGGATTTGGAGAAGCGGTCAACAATAGTGAGGATGACCGTCTTGCCACAAATCCGGGGAAGGCCTTCAACGAAGTCCATGGCGATATCCGACCAGAGCGCCGAAGGTACTGACAACGGTTGTAACAGTCCGGCCGGGTGCAGTTGTTCGCCCTTATTGCGTTGGCAGACTGTGCAAGCGCGAACAAAGTCCTGAACCACGCGACGAGCGTTAGGAATATGAAAATCCGCACGGAGACGATGAAGAGTCTTCTGGACGCCCTCATGACCAGTTTGATGAGCTCCTGTGAGAATGTCCGGCAACAGGGATGAAGTGGGCGAAAGGTAAATGCGGCTATTGAAGGTGATGAGACCATCCACAATGCCCCATGGACCCTGGTGTTGTTCGGCGCTGATCTTGTCTCGAAGGGCATGGAGTGTTGGGTCAGTTTGTATTTCCTCCCGAAGTTGCTCAAAAAGGGCGAAGTGTGGGCTGGAAATGGCGCAGGCTAGGGCTGTTGTTTCGGTGTCACGCCTGGAGAGAGCATCGGCAACGATGTTGGATTTGCCTGGTCTGTAGTCCACAGAGAAATCATATCCCAATAGTTTGCTGACCCAGTGGTGTTGTGGAATGGTGGACAAACGCTGGTCTAGTAAGAACTTTAGACTGTAATGATCAGTTCGGATCAAGAATGGTCGGCCCCATAGGTAAGGTCGCCAGAAGCGCACCGCTTGGACAAGGCCAATTAACTCTCTTTCATAAGCTGGTAAAGCGGCGTACCGGGGAACCATGGGTCGACTGAAGAAGGCAATTGCGCCTGTACCTTGATGAAGGACAGCACCAATGCCATGTCCGGAGGCGTCGCACTCGACTGTGAAGGCGACCTTGAAGTCTGGTAATTGCAAAATTGGGGCTGAAATCAGTGCAGCTTTTAAATTGGAGAATGCCGTGTCTGCTTCGGTCGACCATTTGAAGGCTTCTTTCTTCAATAATTTGGTGAGTGGAGCGGCCAATTCACCAAACCCGCGAATGAATTTGCGGTAGTATCCGGCGAGGCCTAGGAATCCGCGGATCGCCCGGACTGAGCGAGGGGTGGGCCAATCTTGCACTGCTGCGACCTTCTGAGTGTCCATGGCAACACCAGTAGATGAAATCACATGACCCAAATAAGTAACTGATTGATCCCCAAAGGAGCACTTGGAGCGCTTCAGGAATAGCCGGTGGTGCTGGAGGGTTTGAAAGACGGTGCGTATGTGGCGCAAATGCTCCGACCAAGATGAACTATAAATCAAAATGTCATCGAAGAAGACGAGAACAAACCGGTGAAGAAAGGGACGGAGAACCTCATTCATGAGTGCTTGAAAAGTAGCCGGCGCATTGGTTAAACCAAATGGCATGATCAAGAACTCAAAGAGGCCCTGGTGGGTGCGAAAAGCCGTCTTCTCGACATCGGCGGGGTGCATTAACACTTGATGATACCCCGAGCGAAGATCGAGCTTGGTGAAAAACTTGGCGCCATGAAGCTCGTCGAGGAGTTCATCCACCACTGGAATTGGAAATTTGTCTTTAATGGTGCAGTCATTGAGGGCCCTATAGTCGACATAGAACCGCCAGGAGCCATCTGATTTTTTTACAAGCAAGACTGGAGCTGAAAATGCCGAGGAGCTTTTGCGGATAACTCCTTGCTGCAACATAGCCGCGCACTGTTTCTCCAATTCATCCTTCTGTAAATGAGCATAGCGGTAGGGACGCACAGCGATTGCTTCGGTGCCCGGCTTTAAATGAATGCGGTGATACCTTTCTCGGACGGGTGGAAGCCCAGACGGTTCGGCAAATAGATCGCAGAAATCGTCCAGCAAAGTGTGCAGCAAATCCTGTCCTGTGCATGCTTGGAGCGCGGCTCTCGGTGATGGCTGTGGTTTGCTGGACCAAATGATATGGCGGCCGGCATGGCTGAAGGACATGGTCATCTGATTGAAATCCCAAGCAATTGGACCAAGTGTGCCCAGCCATTGGACACCCAAAATGATGTCAAAATCATCCAAGGGGAGCACGTAGCATTCCAGAGCAAAGGGCACATCTTTGATGTTGATTGGCATGTCATGACAGACCCCCGGACAGGAGATGCGATCGCCATTGGCCACCAAGACTTGTAACCCGGAACAGGGATGGACACGAACCCCAGCCAATCGGGCGACGCGATCGGCAATAAAGTTGTGCGTGGAACCCGAATCCAACAGGGCTATGAATGACTGGCCCGCTATGGTCACCGGCAGTCTCATGGTTTGGCTGGAGCGCGGTGTAATGCCTGTGATTGCGGCCAACGAAATGGCTGGTTCAATTGATGTCTCTGACTCCGAATCTTCGATGGTGTCCATAATCTCCATCACAAAGAGCTTCTTGCAACGGTGGCCAACACTGAATTTCTCGTCGCAGTGATAGCAGAGGCCCAGGGTACGCCGTCTGTCCATCTCAGCGGGAGAAAGCGTCCGTCGTGGAAGGGGGCTGCGGCCAGGAGCAAGCGGCGTCAGGTCACCGGAAGGAATACCGGTTGAGGGTGGAGCCACTCCTCCCGATGTGGGCGTGGTCGGCGGACGCCAAGGTCGGCGATATGGAGCAGCGGTGGATGGAACCGATGAGAGGCGACGCTCATATGCACGAGCGAAGCTCATCGCTGCTTCCAATGTCAGTGGTCCTTGCAATTCCACATCGATCTGAAGAGGATCGCCCAACCCAGCCGTGAAGAGCTGGACTTGTTGATGTTCCGAGAGAGGATCCGTGCGACAGAGTAGAGCCAGAAATTGCTCGAGAATTCGTGTGAGCGATTCGGTATAGCACGCCGCGAAGTTCGCCAATGAATTGGAACGCAGCGGGGGTCCGAATCGGGTATTCACCATCTCGACGAAGCGGTGCCAGGGCGGGGTACCCATGTCCCGCTCCAATCGGTGATACCACAATTGAGCCGCTCCGAGCATGTGGAAGGAGGCGAGCCAGACTTTATCGTCTTCGGGTGTGCATTGTCCACGGAAGAACTGGTCGCATCGATTAAGCCATGGCAGAGGGTCTTCTTTCCCGTCGAAGGTCGGAAAGTTGAGCTTGTAGAATCGAGGGGCGCTGCCACGATCCGTTGGGAGATGCGTCGACTGCTCCAAGGGAAGACGATCGGCACCGAAGTCGCGCCGATGAGTTGCGCTGGGCGACGCAAGCAGAGGCGCACGGCCGTTGCCCTGGCCTGGCAGTCCGGACGGTGTCGGTAAGATGCCGCCAGAATGCTGGGGCGCAGGATCATGCAAAGTGCTGCCCTGCCCATCCGCATGCTCCAAGCGGCCAATGGCGATGTGATGAGCACGCTGTTGATTGTCGATGTCTCACACCGTGCTAGCAAGAGTATCTAGCTTGGCGTGGAAGATTGCTTTGTCCGTCGCCATCTGTTGCATGATGGCGTCCAATTTCGCCAAAATTGGGTCGGGTGCATCCTCGCTGGACATGATGGCCGAAGCAGCGGACGAATCTGATACCAAGTTGTCACACGCCGAGGATGCAATGCCGGAGTTGGAGCGAAGGAAGTACTGATGGGTCGGTGGGCGCGCCTAGCCCTCTGCTGGCCTTGGCCGGGAAGCCGTGATGGCGGCCGCGCGGCAAGGAGGGAGGGCGATCTCAGGAGGTAAGGGCAGAACAGAGGATATGAGGCAATTTTCTGATATTCTCCAAGTTAAACAACTGACCTTCTTATATAATTAAGGTCCCTAACAATACTGGAAAGAAAGTATTATCCTAATCCAATAAGGACTCAGACCTTCTTATATAATGAAGGTCTCCTAACAAAACTGGAAACAGACTCCTCTCCTAATCCAATAAGGAAACTGTTTTGCTAATTATTCAAACTACTGCTATCTTTAAAAAAACTAAACCGTACCCATCTGGGAGTCGGGCCCGGTATTCTTCCTGCGCCTAGAGTATGTGCGGCCCCACATGACATTTATTAGCACGGACAAGGAAGGAGCATCCTGTATGCTGGATCACACCTCAAAATGAACATGAGGAGCTTCTTGTTATTTTTTTGCATGTTGGTGCCATTGTATATATAACAAGGTACATTTTTCTTCTTTGCTAAAACGTGCTTATTTACTATGAATGGTGCGACATGATTGTTGTTTATGCTTGCACTGTTTAGATAACATTCAACCTATTTTTGGAACTTGCTGACATGATTATTGTTGCTAATTGCACTGTTAGGTATTATTCTACCTCTTTTTTGGTACTTAGGACTCTGATTAGGATAGTTACCATTTAGATACAATATTAATAATGTGTACCCCTAGCTATTTCATAGGTCAGTTCCACCTTTTCTTAGTTGGAGCTTCTGATTCTAAAACATCCTTGTCGTTGTTTATTGTCTCCTATGCCAACTTGTTGTTTCCCAATAGAATTCCTTTCCTCTTCATCCTCATTCTTAACCTTCACTCAATTGTTTTGTTGATAATCTAGTAATCTACCCAAGATGTTCCTCCTTGTAGACACAACGCATCCTTGTAACAAGATAAGAGATGAAGGAAAAGAAAGAAAGTAAATATAGTAGTACCCCTGCCTAATTTTCTCTCATCTCTCTTAAGCATTTGTATCATCGACAGTTGGGTCTCTTCTCGATGAAATGAGCGCTTAAAAGAGACGACAACAAATTGGGTGGAGGGCACTATCGATCCTTATTTCTTTCTTTTCCTAAATTTCTCCTATTCTACCATAGCCATTACCTGCTCTAGTTTCATTTCTGTTCTCTTATTTCTTCGCACTCTCCTCTCTCTAAGCTGACCTTGAGGATATTCTCTCCTTCGATTTATTTACTTACTCCAAAGTTTGAGACTTGATATTTCTGTTGTTCGCTTAGGTGCCTTTTTTGGCGTCTCTTCTCACCGCCTCTTCCCGCTCGTCACCAAGTGTCCTCTTCATAGCCACCGCTAGGGCCGACACCTCTCGCGTGCCACCATCCTCTTCTTGGCCATCGCCACTTCTCCTTGTCGTTGGTCCTCCTCCGCGCAGCGCACGGACTAGGGGCTCTCTAGAGTCATTATCTTCGGCCGTCATCTCTCGTGGCTGGCTGACTCTGCGCGGCGTGCCCACCTCGCCTTTGACCGCCTTCGGCTGTCCTTAGCACCGACCACCTACTGCCTTGCCTGGCTGAGCCGCCTCCTCTCCATTGGAAGACCGCATCGCTTGTCTAGATCAATCTATCGTCGTCTCTCGTGATCGGTCAACTCTGCGTGACATTGTCGCTAGTCCTCCGCATGACGCAAGCGCCTCTGCTCCTTTGTGTGGCACGCTCGCCTCGGCCATCCTTAGCACCGACTGCCTCTAGCCTTGACCTTGGCGCCTTGATCTTTTCCTCTCCCAAGGTTCTTTTTTCTTGTAGAATGGATGGTAGTACTACCAACTTGGCCTCGAGTGCCAGCATGCTTCCGCGTCCTCAAGTGCCAGCACGCTTCAGGCGTTACTCTCAGTGCCAAGTTGGGAGGGCACTACCCTTAGCACTTAACTAGGAAGGGTGTTGTTGAGAGAAGATTGGTGGCTTGATCTCTTGTTACCTCCATGCCAAGGGAAAGTATCATACCCCAAAGCGCGATAATACCGTCATCTGCAAGGCAGTACTGAAGGAGCGCCCAAAACTCCCGATAAGAAGGCCTCACGCTCGAAGTATCACAGGGGCCTCACCTATGGTGTGGAGGGAGGACCCCCAGTCCCCTGTAAGCTCCCCGAGAGAAAACGTGCCTCCAGGGCGTAGCCCGCGGGAGCCCCCCGCAAGCGTGTTTCCAGGGCGTAGCCCACAGGAGCCCCTCAGGCGTGCCTTCGAGGCATAGCTCGCAGGAGCCCGGCAGGCGTACCTCCAGGGCGTAGCCTGTGGGAGGTGACGTGCGCCCCGTGGGCATACCTTCGGGGCGTCCCCGTAGGGGGTCTTCTCTTGCCCCTTGGGGCCGCCTCCGGAGCACCTCCCATGGGGGGTCCCTCCATGCCCAGCAGGCGTATACTCCCAGAGCATCCCCCGTGAGAGGCCCATTGTGGGACCTCCATGTCAGGGACTTACCCCATTGCGCAAGGACGTGGGATCCACTACCAACACCAGAGAATGACCAAGATACGCTCGCTCAAGTCACTACGGTAGGGGTAGCCCCTGCTTTAACCTGGACTCTCATTGAATACAAAACTTGACAACTGGTGTGTCTCGCGGGAGCCCGGACCAGGAGCCCCCCCCCCTCGCTCCTCCTAGGGGACACGCCGACAAGAGTAGGGCACATCCTTAAGCCCCCGAACCTGTATAAATTCTTGTGTTCACCTGGTCTCTTTTGGATGGTGGCCCATAAGACGGCCAGTGTCCCTCTCTCTCTCGTGTCTTGTTCCTAAACATACAACATTTGGCGCCGTCCGTGGGGAACCCTTGCTGACTTCAAAGGCTATGGCTCCTACCAAGAAGCATCCCAAGCCTCCTCAATCCCCGAAGCATAAGGAGCAAGTCGATGGCCCTCCTCAGCGGATCTCCAAGCGTGCACCTCCCTCCAAGGTCAGGGCCATCCATCCTGGGGCAAGTAACGTCCTCCAAGCCCCGGGACTTGAGACCACCTCTCTTTCCCTCTCATTGGCTACCGCGGGCCAAGAACAACAGTCTCGAGATACAGCCGTCACCACAGGGTTGGCAGCCCCGGAGCCTGTGATCCCTCCAGAGGCGTGGGACTTGACTCGGTGGAGGGCTATGGTGGAGGCGAGCATGAGACAAACAGTGGACTTACCTGATGGCTTCCTATCGTCCTCCTGGTATCCTTCCACACCTCTCACTGGTCCCCCACCTCCCTCGGTCCAGATCGCTTTCACCTACGGGGGAGAGCATTCTTGCCATATCCTGTCACTGGCTCATATGGCGATCACGAGTGGGGCTCTGCTCTGGCCGCTGCGTCCTCCGAGCCCGAGGGTCGGGGGCTCCACCCATGTCGCTATAGTTCGTGCCAACACCTCAACCCCTAGGGCTCGAGTTTGCTCCCCGACAAGCAAGAGTTCCAAGACCCCCGCTACAAGCTCCTCCTGGGCAAATGCGCCTGCACCCGGAGCTGGTAAGGCACCTCCCGCTTGCTGACGTCGACTCTCACCCTCGTGCGCGCGACATGGTCCAAGATCAAAGGCACATATTCCTCCAACGGCGCTTCCTGGGGAACGCGAGGTCCATGATGCGGCCACCCTTGAACACTCGTGAGGCTCAAGAGATCATCATTCAGTCCAGCGAAGCCAACGGCGCTTCCGCTGCTTCCGTTCAGGACAAGCTTTTTCCCCTCCAAGTCGCCGCGAACACCATTTCTCCAAAGGAAGGGAGGCCAAGTCCAGGGTCTCGTGGACTCACAGAGCTACACACCGATGAAAGTCCTTTGGCTCTCCCGCCGCCACTGCTCCCGAGCTTCCAGCTCTTCAAGCTCTGAAGTCTCTAACTGCCACCAGCATCGTTCATGGTCGCCTTCCCCTCAGCGGCAGGAAGACAAAGGTAACCCCAGGACCGAAAACCCTCTTGCTCGAGGAATCTCGGAGACCCCGTTCAGGCCCAAGTTCTGCCAACCAAACATTGCGCCATATGATGGGGATTCTGATCCCATGCAATTCATGGATGTCTATGCCACGGTTATCCAGGCTAGGGGAGGTGGGGAGGCTAAGATGTGCAATTGCCTTCCGCTCTTCCTCTCAGGGACCGCTAGGTCATGGTTCTTCAATCAAAAGCGAGGGTCTATACACTCTTGGACTCAGCTACGTGAAGAGTTCAATGCAAACTTCCAGGGGAGTTATAAGCATCTGATGCTTCCAAATCAACTCTTCACGGTCAAGCAGCAGAAGGATGAGTCCACACGAGACTTCCTCAAGCACTTCTCCCGGGTACAGACTCCCGGGTGTTGGATGCCCTGGACTCCACAGTCATTAATGCGTGTAAGGAAGGACTCCTCCCTGGTGAGTTAAATCGGGCACTAGGAAGGGATCCCCTGAAAACGACTCAACAACTCTTTGAGATCGTTGAAAAATATGCCCGTGGAGAGGAGGACGATCTGGCTAAAAGAGGGCTCCTTTCGCAAGCTGGGGGAGACTCCCCGGAGAAGAGGCTAAAGGGGTCATCTAGGAAGAAGAACAAAAACCGGAGGGACCGCTCCATTGGAGGACGTGACTCCAAGGTTCTGGTCATGGCTGATGCCCCACCTCAGGGGAGTGGTACCTCTAAAGGGCCCAAGAAGGGCTCCAAGCCTAAGGCCCCTCGAGTCCGCGACGAAGGTCCCGATGAAAAGAAGGTCAAGGAGATGGTCGTTGGTGTGCATATCACAAGATGGGCGAGCATGACATAAGTGAGTGTCGCCAATACGTTGCTGAAGTGGCCAAGCTCCTCTAGCGTGGTCCTGAGCCTTGTCGAGGATCACCGCCCCGTCCCGCGGTTGCAGAGGCCATGCCTCTCCAAGCAATCCACCCTGCATCGGCACTCCCCCTAGTGGCCCACCTCCAGCAGAACCCCCGCATAACACTGAACAAGAGCTCCCCTTCTAGGTACCGCAAAGACAAGTTAATGTTATAATGGGGGCTCGGCCTATGGGCACGAGTCCAAGCGTCAAAGGAAGGAATATGTGCGTGAAGTCACTGTGGTGGGTGTGAACTTTCGAAGTACTCCCCCGAAGTGGGCGAACATCCCACTGAGCTTCACTGAGGAAGACTCGAAAGGCTTAAGTTT
The DNA here is from genome assembly GCA_036346375.1 of Guadua angustifolia. Taxonomy (NCBI): domain Eukaryota; kingdom Viridiplantae; phylum Streptophyta; class Magnoliopsida; order Poales; family Poaceae; genus Guadua; species Guadua angustifolia. The sequence goes on along the minus strand of CM070500.1, from coordinate 69,319,829 downwards.
CCCCCAGGATGATGCCCTCCTGGTGGCCGCCACCATATCCAACTGTGAAGTCTCTCGCATACTTGTCGATGGGGGGAGCTCCGCGGACATACTTTATCTTTGCGCGCTCAAGGAGCTGTGGGACTCACAGGGGGGGCTATCATCCTAACATCTTGCTCCCATTCGACCGTCCTCTCACAAGCTTCGTCCTAGGGAAGTCTATCCAACCTTTGGGGAGAATTGAGCTCCTCATGACCTTCGGCTCGCGAGAAAACCATCGCACTGAGGTGGTTAGATTTGACGTTGTTGACATCGAGTCGCCATTCAACGCCATCATGGCGTAACTCTTAACTGCTTCAATGCAGCAGTCCACTAAAACTATTTGTGCCTGAAGATACCAAGGCCGCACGGGGTCATCTCCATGAGAGGCAATCAAGACTTGGCACGTCGCCTCTATCACAGGGCGGCCTCCGACTCCAACGAAGTCCACATACTTAAAGTGGGGGCCTGAAAGAGGTTGATCCACTCACGCCCTCGTGTGGTTTATAAGGACAAGTCCTGCTGAAAGGTACCCCTCAAGCCTTACCTCAAGGGAAAGTCTGGCTCTTGATGCGAGTGATGAACACTTCATTCGGATCGGGACCGAGCTCACAGAGAGGAACTCCTCGAGTTTTTAAGGACCAACACGGATGTCTTCGCTTGGGCCCCGTCGGACATGGGTGGAGTCCCTCGTGAGGTGATACAGCATCACCTCGCGGTGAGGCCCGGGCGCCCCCCAGTAAGGCAAAAGCTTCGCAAGCTCTCCCTCGAGCGATGTTAGGCCATCAAGGAGGAAATTGAGAAGCTTTAAAGCGTTGGCCTCATCTGGGAAGTCTAGCACCAAGAGTGGCTTACCAATCCCGTTTTGGTCAAAAAGTCCAATGGTAAGTGGCGCATGTGCATCGACTTCACCGACCTCAACAAGGCATGCCCAAAGGACGATTACCCACTCCCTTGCATCGATCAGTTGGTTGACTCCACCTCCGAGTGTGAGTTAATGAGCTTTTTGGACGCATACTCGGGCTATCACCAAGTCCACATGGCCATAGAGGATGAAGAGAAGACGAGCTTCATCACCCCGGTGGGCACTTACTGCTTTCTATGCATGCCCTTCGGGTTGAAGAATGCAGGGGCAACATTCCAGCGCCTTGTGTGCCTTGTGCTGAAGAACCAGCTGGGTCAAAATGTGGAGGTGTACGTTGATGATGCCGTTGTGAAAAGCCCCCTGGCTTCGACGCATCTTGAAGATCTCCGTGAAACCTTCGAAAACCTCCGCAAGTTCGCCTCAATCTAAATCCTGAAAAATGCATTTTCGAGGTCCGAGGGGGCAAGCTCCTAGGCTTCCTCGTCTCTCATAGAGGTATCCAGGCAAATCCCAAAAAGATCTAGGCCATCTTGGACAAGGAGCCACCACGATCCGTTAAGGAGGTCCAGCGCCTAATGGGTCGAGTGCCTGCTCTTGGGCGCTTCATGTCGCGACCCGCCGAGAAAGGGATGCCTTTCTTCGTGAAGGATCGAGATGGCGAACAGAGGGGGGGTGAATGGTCACAAACAAATTTTCATTAATCTAGACGGTACCTTTAGCAATGACTCTACTTGAAGAAGCATCCCCAAAAGTGATCAACTCATCACCGGGGGCTCGGATTAGGGAAGAGAACCAACAAGAGTCTCCGGTCATATGGCGAGAACAACCGGAGTCAACAATCCAAACATCTCCTTCCCCATCAAGCGAACTGATCAAGTCAAAAAGAGAAGACTCGATCTTTGGGATAAAGTGGGGACCTAGGAACCCAATACTGAATCACACGACGTCTTAAAGTACCAGCCACAGAAGAAGAAGACTGGACTCTAGTGTCTCTCTGACGCTCGACTCTCACAAGAACAGAAGAAGCAACTCTAGTAGAAGATGTAGGAGCTATCACTAGTTTGGCCCGCCGTGGTGCAAAGGCTAGACCATCCCAACGAGGCTGCCTAAATCTCCTACCTGGAAACACCTCACACCACTGATATCTACCTCGATGGACAAAATGAGGAATATCAAGATGACGGTGGAAAGACTGACCACGAACAGCTCCAGGACTAATACTCGACTGAACAGCATGAAAACCTAGTCCTGGACGCAGCCCAAAAATAGATGACTCTCTAACCTGTCTAGTAGCAGTGTGTGCCTTAAAAGCACTCAGAGTCTGGGGATGACTCTGAATAACCCTAAGAGTAGCAACACGCTTATGTCTCGTGATCTTGGCGCGCCTAAAATAGAAATCTACTAGGTGATCACATAAAGAACAACCCTTCTGCTCAGAATACTTCGCCTTGCTAGAGGCAGAAGTGACAGGAGAAGCACCCTTCTGCTCAGAAGTCCCATGGACAACCCCAGTAGACCTAAACATAGTGGTACTCACCCTGGGAGCAACCACTATCTCTCCACTCTTGGATCCACGCACAATGGTAGAAGGATGAGTTCTAGCGTGCTCTAAGTAGTCAAATCCTAGACCCTGATTAAATCTGCTAATTTTTTATTGGTCTAAAAAGAGATTTAGCTTTTTCTTGCCTCCTACAAACTTCTTGAGAGTGCTCATGAGATACTCACACTCCCGGAAGAGAGAAGCACATGAAGAACAAGGGTGAGAGAAAGAAGAACCAGAAAGAAAAGAAGAAACACCAGCACGTGCATTTTTCTCTCTCAGCACGGCTGTCTCAATCTTGAGGGCCTCACAAGAAACGCACGATACTTTTCTAATCCTATGGGCTTGGTCTTCTAATTTCTTCCTAAGTTCGACATGGATTTTATCCAAGTCACCCTCAATCACAGAACAATGCAAGCAACTCTTAAGTGATTCCTTATCTAGTAAATCCTTATCAATTTAGCACATTTGTCATTTAAAGTTTCATTGTCAAGTTTTAGTTGCTTACAGCCTTCACATGAGCTGACAGGGTCCTTAGAAGTATGCATTTCAAGTTCATCATTTCTAGAAGAAAGCTTCCTAAGGTGAACGCTCATGGCATCTATTTTAGCAAGTAACTTAGGGCCATTTTTACATGAAGGAGTAGCATGAGCATGAAGAAAACTAGCATCTAGAGAGGAAACTTTCAAGTTCAGTTTGCACACTATCATGTAAAGTCCTTAGGTTCTCAAGCTCCACAAGTAAGGCATCACATAAAGAACAGTCATTAGTGACTCGGGAGGGAGAAGATCTAAGACAAGCTAACTCCCGAGTCAAGGTATCTACTTCCTTCTCAAGCTCCATACACCTACCTCTAGCTCTAGCATGAAATTTTCCTAATTTGCTAAAAGCTTCATTGAGTTGGTCATAGGAAGGTACCTCGTCCAGAGTCATTTGTAGAGCTCGAGAGTTCTTGATCTTGGATTGGTGTCTTGTGCCGCCTCATGAACTGGAGGCTTCTTGTTACGGTTCTTGTCGGTGTAGTCATTCTTGCCGAAACCGTCGGAGTCGTTCTTGCCCTTCTCCAGTTTGGGACAATTCGCTCGAATGTGGTTGAGGCCACCACATTCGAAGTAAGTGATCCCTCCACCTCTCTTCCTCTCTCTCACCCTCTTGTAGGCGTGAGAAAACATGCGAGCTAAAAGAGTAAGCTCAGTTTCTGGAAATTTTTCAAGTTGGTCATCGCTTAACTCACAAAGGGCGGAGAGGGAAAAACCAGCAGAAGAATCAAGAGAAGATCCAATGGGATCGGTGACCAAGGCATCGATTGTGATTTCGTCTTGCGAGAGACGACGTCAGGAATAGAGCCCGTCAAGAGTCAAGATCGACAAGTCGGTAGTGTCCTTGATGTTGGTCACTTTCATCTCCTAAACACAAAGATCGAGTGCGGTCAAGAAGTGTCGAGTATTGTCTGAGTCAGGGTATGTGCAACCAACTGCCCGGAGATCGCTCAAAATTTTTGTAAATCGACCGAAACACTCGTCAAGATTCTCACCAGCATGTTGTTCAAACTTGTTGTACTCACGCTTGTATTGATCCTGCCTCACGGTCTTGATTTGGGTAGTGCCCTTATGGTATGCATCGAGGTCACCCAAATCTCGTGCGGATCATGAATGAAGATCGATCATACTCGGTATGCATTTCGAGTCCTGTATGAGAATGTTCCTAGCCTTAGCATTTGTCTCAACGTCGACCATATTGCGGTAGTGGCGTTCTCATCGGTAGGAACCTCATATGGGAGCTTCACCTACGCCATATCAAGAAGCCACAGGCGATGATGTATGACTCCATCAGGGACTTCCAAAAAGAAAAATCGACAATCGCAAAAGATGGGACGCTTGGTGAAATACTTATGCGTAAGCCATGGCTCTTGAGGCCGATCAAGATCTATGGAAGAGCAAAACCGACTCTGATACCAATTGAAGGATCGAGATGGCAAACAGAGGGGGGTGAATGGTCGCAAACAAATTTTCCTCCAAAATACTCTAACTAAAACCTCAAAAGGATCGCGCAAAGGAAATCGTGAAAAACCCGAACAACTAGACAACTATGTGTACCCTATCTTGCATGTATGAGTACCATAGAATATATAGGGATTTTTGAGTCAAAATTCTGGTTGTCTAGTATCCAAAATAAGAAAGAATCAATTCAACTCTTGCCTTTAGAAAGGAGATCAATTCAAATCACAAAAGCTACTTTCGAAAGCGAAATTTCGAAGCTATCCTCAATTAGAGCGACTTACAGGAAATTGAGGGCTTCTGAAATGCCTTTTGCTTTTCGAAAGTGGCTTTTATGATTTGAATTGATCTCCTTTCTAAAAAAAGTTGAATTGATTCCTTCTTATTTTGGACACTAGACAACCAGAATTGTGACTAAAAAATCCCCACATATTTTATGGTACTCATATATGCAAGCTAGGGGTACACATAGTTGTCTAGTTGTTCGAGTTTTTCACGATTTCCTTTGCGCGATCCTTTCGAGGTTTTAGTTAGAGTATTTTGGGGGAAAATTTGTTTGCGACCATTCACCCCTCCCCCTCTGTCTGCCATCTCGATCCTTCACTTCAAAATACTGTGAGGGATCGAAGGTTTTCGTTGGACCCTAGAAGCTCAAAGAGCCTTCGAGGACCTCAAGTCATACTTAAGCAATCCCCTACTACTGACAAGCCCTAGCCCCGGGGAACCCCTACTATTGTACCTTGTCGCGACCCCGGTCGCCGCAAGTGCAGTCCTAGTCAAGGAAAAGGACGGGGTCCAACGGCCCGTGTACTACGTCAGCGAGGCTTTCGCAGGAGTAAAGACAAGGTACACTGAAGTGAAAAAGATATGCTACGCACTCATGGCGTCACGAAAACTCCAGCACTACTTCCTCGGGCATTCCATCACAATGCCCACCGACTACCTGCTAGCCAAAGAGAAGGGCAACAAAGAAGCAACTGGGAGGAGAGCCAAATGGGCGACTGAGCTGGCGCCCTTCTCTCTCAAGCTTGTTGGAAGGACCGCCATCAAGTCCCAAATTCCTGCAGACTTTGTGGCAGAATGGACAAATTCTCAGGTCCCAGATGAAGTGACAGATCGTACCACATCGCCCGATCCTCACTGGACCCTCTACTTCGATGGCTCCAAATGCCTGAACGGTGGGGGAGCTGGGATTGTTCTTGTGAGCCCAGAAGGGAAAGCACTTGAGTACGCTGCGCGCCTATCCTTCAACCCCACCAACAACATGACTGAGTATGAAGCCCTCCTTCTAGGGCCCGCCTTGCAAGGGCAATGGGGATTTGGTGCCTCCTCATCCTCGAGGACTCAACTAGTTGTTATCCAGTTAGAAAAGTCCTATCAATGCCTTGATCCTATGATGGCTAGCTCTCTCGAAGAAGTACGTAAAATAGAGCAGTACTTCTTAGGGATGGAAACTCGCTGCATCCCCCGCGGAGAGAATCACCGGGCAGATCGCTTAGCCCAGGCAGCAAGCTGCCAAGAGCCTCTCCTGCTAGAGGTTTTTCTTGAGGTGCTTGATACAACCTCAGTCAGGGAAGACCCTAATGAGAATAGAGACCATGAGTTACTCCCAACGATCAATGAGATCACAACACCACCCACAACGTGATGACCCCAATCATAGAGTGCATCCAAGGAAAAACAGAAACGGAGGATAGCACTAAGCATCGAAGAATCTCTGCGAAGGCCAAGACCTATGTGCTCCTTGAGGGGATACTTTACAAAAAAGGTTCTTCCGCGCTGCTCAAGTGCCTCCCTCGAGAAGAGGGGGTCTTACTCCTACGTGAGGTGCATGAGGGTCTCTGTGGCTCACACCTTGCGCCTAGGGCAACTGTGGCAAAGGCACTGAGGCAGGGTTTCTACTGGCCTAAAAAGGTGCAAGACGCCATGGAAACCCTCAGAGCATGTGAAGGTTGTCAAAGGATGGCATCGGCTCATCACTCCCCCGCTACACCTCTGCATCAGATACCAATCACGTGGCCTTTTGCCCCGGTGGGGCATGGACCTACTCGGACCATTCTCACCAGCCAAGGGGGGCTACAAACATGCAGTGGTGGCGGTGGACTACTTCATCGAGTGGGTAGAAGCAGAGCCATTGCTGACAATCATGTCCCGGGTGGTGCAGAAGTTCTTCTGGAAGAACATTGTGTGTCGTTTCGGGGTCCTAAAGGAGCTTCACGGTAGACAATGGGACTCAATTTGATGCCTCCTCCTTCAGGGACTTTTGTGGCTCCATTGGGATAGTCCTCTGCTTCGCTTCGGTGGCTTACCCTAAGTCCAACGGGGCCGTCGAAAGGGCTAATGGCCTAATCCTCCAAGGCATCTGCCACCGACTTGAGAAGAGCACGCTTAAGCGAGGCCTGTGGGCGGAGGAACTCCTCAGCGTCCTGTGGGGGATGCGGACCACTCCCAACCGTTCCACAGGACGAACACCCTTCTCGCTCGTATACGGAGTGGAAGCGATCCTCCCCGCAGAAGTTCGCCACCGCTCCCTCCATGTGGAGATGCTATCAGAGGCCCTACCCATCAACTTCATGGAGAACGAAGAAAACCGCAAGATGGAGGTGGACTTCGCAGAAGAGGTCCGTGACCATGCTCTCATCAAGCATGCCGCGTACGAGTGAGAAGTTGCCCGTTTCTACAACATCCAGGTGCGGCAACGGACTTTCCTCTTAGGGGACTTGGTGCTAAAAAGGGTCACCGACCTAGGAGCCCAAGGAAAACTTCACCCTAAGTGGGAGGGGCCCAACCGTGTCTCAATGATCTTGGGCTCAGGGGCTTACCGCCTCTCCACCATGGAAGACAAGCCACTCAAGCACGCATGGAATGCTGACAAGCTTAAGAAGTTTTATATTTAAGTTTTCTTGTAAGCCATAGTGGCAACTATCTTATGTTGATGTAAACCCTTTTGAGCTCATCAATGAAGTATCGTGTCTTGCATGCCTCCTATTACTTGTGCGGTCGTCTGAGAGGCCCCATCCCCCACACACAGCTATGAAAGATGGGGCTTGAACTTTGCGCTCCCTCGAGATGGGCTCTAGGGTGCATGGCCTACGTGGCCAACCCCTAAAAAGCCCCAAGTGGCCTAGACAATTCGCATCCCCCATGGGTGGCCCCCTCCCTGCCTCAAGTCATAGGGTGCTCCATGACTTAATCCCCCATGGACCCCTGGCGTTATGCCAAAACGACCCCTGGGTCACAACTTCGCCCCACTCTACGAAGAAGCAATAGAAACTTTCTTATTGCAAGGAGCTTAGCCCGGGAGATATCCCCTTCCCGGTGGGCGCAAGCCTAGGCCTCGCAGGCCAGTTAAGTGACTCGTGATGTTCATACGAGGACTACGCCGTAAGCTAAGCCTCGAGCCCCCTATAGGGCCTTATGGGTTGGACCCCCTAAGTGGTCTAAGGTCCGATACGAGACTAAGGTCACCCTAGGATGATACAGAGTCCAAGTCCCCCTCGCTGTTGGAGGAAAAAGACATCCTCATATTGTTTAAAGACTTGGACTACTCACCTCCATACATAATGCAAAACAAGCTGTTTTCTCCCCCTCGAGGGGAAGAAACCAATCGACCCTCCGGTGGGGCGCCCACGCCTCGGGGTCCAAGGAGTCCTCCTGGAGTCCAAGGCACGATCATGCCCCCGTGACATCGCCCAGTCCTATGGCAAGACATCCTAATACAAAGCATTACAAATATCATAAGTAGTCCATACCATAATCTTAAAGTAAGTTCATACAAAATGAAGGGAGCTCGTCCCGACTAATCATCATGAGTACCACAAAACACATCCCTAGCATAAAGGAGTGCGTCACCTGGCGGCGAGGGCCCTAGTACAGTAAATTTGAGACAACTAACTATTTAGCAAAATACGTCAAGCGCGCCCCAAAAGAAGTCATACATGCTTGGAGCTTGGGCCCTCTCCTGGTACCCAAGGTCTGGTCCCACGGGGGACCCTTGTGAGGCTATCCACGAAGCCTCCCACAAGGGGCCCCCAGGTAGAGCTACCTTCGTAGGTGCTCTAGCGTACCTCCTGAGTGTACAACCCTTGAAGTGCGGTGAGGATAGCCTCCTTGCCCGCAGCGTCAGAGAGGCGGGAGATGGCTGCAACCCCCACGGTCAAGGCAACTTTGGCGATGGCTTTGCCCTTGTCATCGGCCACCCTAGCAAGGAGACCGACACGGCCCTACAGGATGCTAGCCCACTCCTCCCAATCGAGGGAGGTGGAAGATCTTCCATTCTAGCCCTAAGCTCCCTCAAAGTGACCTGGACCAACACGGTAAGATTCATGAGAGATATAGCTATTGCCTTCCGGTTCGCTTCATACCTTTGCTCATGGGCATCACGGTCTACCCCTATAGCTCGTATCACCACCTGAGATCTCTCCAAGTCAGCCTCTAAGTCCTTGACCCGCCGCCGGTACCTCTCCAACTCAGCTCTACCTTGGTAAGCTTGTCTTCTGCTGCCCTCTGGCCCCCTTGGGCCTGTAGCAAAGCCCGCTTGAAGGTCTCTGGGTCTTTCTTGGGATGATGCGGAGGGATGGCTGCTAGCATCTCTTTGACCATTCTCGGGACCTTATCAAAGAGAACATTGCTCATTGCCGTAGTTTGCAAAAAGGTGAACGTATAGAGTGTCAGAGCAAGGCGTGCACAAGGGTCCCGAGCTTAGGGAGGTGTAGAAAAGGAGTCGCAATACCTGGTACTAAAGAGTCACGGTGGTCACTAACTTCTCTCCCAGTACCTCCAAGAACCTCTTGGGATCGTCAAGCACCAAATCTACAATATACCTTTGCACTCGTTCCGTGACCAAGAGGCGAGTCGTCTCAATCGCTTCTGCATCCAGGGTGTGAGGGATGGCATACTCAGGAAGGGAGCTGGACGAACTGCCATGGTCCCCCTGCACTAGCGCCGCCTACATGGGTGAGCACGGAGTAGCCGCATTCTCCACTGGAGCCTCCAGGGGCGCGACGGGTGCGGGGGGCTCCACCTCAGGGGGCACTCTACGCTCCACCAGATCTATGAAGGAGCAGTGGAGCAATTTGGGCGTGTAAGGAGAGAGCTAACTCCACGACAACTCAACCTGAATTGAGACACGCACCTCGTGAAAAGCAGAAGATAGAGTTAATGTCGTTGAGGTAGGCATACCCAATCTCCTCCCCGTCCACGGCTTTGGTTGGGGAGGTGACTGGACTATCGGGCTCAACACCCAGGAGCCCTTCAATCTCACGGGAGAGCTGCTGGGAGCGCCCGACAGAGCTCCCTGGCTCAGTGTCTGACGCAGGCTCATTGGAAGAGCTGGATGTCGTAGAGGGAGAAGGTGAGGGCAAATGCCTATTCGTCAACTGAGCGAGGGGGCCAGCGCCCTCCCCGATGAATGCCTTCTTCCTCTTAGGTCCGTTTGCGCCTTTGCCCTTGGTGGCAGGAGATGGCGGGAGCCTCCGAGGCTCCACTTGGGGAGGGCCCCTCTCGCCCGTGGCATGAACTGAAGTGGTAATGCCCTGCTGAGAGGTACCACCGAGATGCCCCTCGGTTGCCCTCTCGGCGTGTGTCTTGGTAGGTGAGGTTCGGGTGTCCTCCCCCATGGCTGCTGCCCGAGCCCTCTTCCGTTTAGCCTGGTCAGGAGCAGGGATGCCCTGTGGGGAAGGCGTAGGCCAAATGCTTCAACCACGAAGTTCCTTCCCTCCATAGGGATGCCTTCGGCCTTGTAGCCTTGTGCCTTGGATATGCACCACTTCCCTAGGATCATCTCAGCTTCTTCTCTCACTACTTCCGCAGAGCGAACTGCATGCAAAAAAGGAACCATGAGAGGTAAAAGGATTACATGTTAGAAAAAGAGAACGGCTTCACAAGGGCTCATACCCTTCCCAATGCCAGGATGAAGGCTGTCGTGGAACCCCAATCTAGTACGTTGAATAAGGGTGCTAAGGTTAAGGAGTGTCATCTCTTCCATGAGGTCAGGGCGCCCTTCCTTGCGCGCACCTCTCGGATGGCATTGCGTAGCTTCCAGTCAGCGTCGGTGAGACGACCCGTCTTGGGATAAGTCTGTGTCATCAAGGCAGGGTATGACCCTATGTAAATGAAGTCCTCGGCCCTTAGGTAGAACCACTTCTTTGTGGTGAAGGGCCAACACTTCTTTAGGGCATGCACGGGGAACTCCTCCTCATGCCTGAGGTGGTATAGATGGACCCCAAGGGCCCCCTCCTAACATCCCCTCGCTAAGGGAAACTGATGGCTCCATGGCCGTCCCCGGAATGGCCGTCTCGCACAGCCATAGGAAGACCCTTAGCCGAACGAAGAGGTTCGAGCTAAGATGTGAGAGCTCCACCCCGAGCGCCTAAGTATACCTCTTGATGAAGGGATGCATCGGGAGCCCAAAGCCGACGTCCACCCAGGACTTGAGAGCCACGACATACCCTGGTGGGGGGGTTAGGGCTCTTCCTGGGCGCGGGGAAATCCACATCCCCAGCAAAAAGGCGACTCTCTCGTCGGATCAGAGAAAGCTTCTCCGCGTTAGTAAGCTCTGACGGCCCAGGATCTACCTTCGCTTCCTCCAGGTCGGGCCCTCATTGACCATCGGGTCCGTGCCTACAACGGAACCAACGGGACTCATCATGTTCACGTCTCTCGCGTGGTAGTCCTCTCGGCGAAGAGGCACCTTGCTCTTGCCTTTACCCTTTGTGGGGGTAGCCTCATCCATCTTACCCTTGCCCTTGCCCTTCGTAAGGGCATCATGAGGATGGTCACCTGCATGCAATGACATAATCATCCTTAGCAATGTCCTGTTGCAAACAATCAACAAAGGGGCCATGGAGCATTGTGGCATCCGTGAACTTACCCATGGAAGCCCGGCGTCCCCCCGGGCTATACGCATGGTTGTTGAGACGATGATGCGCTTGCTACCTGCAGAAGAGAAGGTGTGTCATTTTGTTGAAGTATAAGTGAATTGCCTACCTTTCCTCATCAGCTTAAGCTTTTGGGTGAATTGGCTGGTGCATGCAACTCAATATGGTATCAGAGCTAAGAGATCTCAAGTTCAAGACCCGGTTGGCGTAATTTTAAAAAATAATTGCAGCCCACTTCTATTCCATGTCCTAGGCCTAAAGGAGCCTGCACGTGAGGGGGAGTGTTGAAGTATAAGTGAATTTCCTACCTTTCCTCATCAGCTTAAGCTTTTGGGTGAATTGGCTGGTGCATGCAACTCAATATATTTGCATTCGAGGGAGATTAACAATATAGATGCAGATATATGTAGCGCCATCGCACTCATGCATGGGAAGCCTATTAAGTTCAGTGCGGATACTAGCATTTTTGGGGGCAAGTCTCAGCCCTTGGATTGGGAGGCAAGGAGGGCCAGATTAGGCCCTCGGGTCGCTCAGGTTGTGGGCTGTCTGTCTATCTTTTGTCAGCCCCCTCCCCGGTTCTAGGTGTTGGGGACCCTGCCTAGGCTAAGGACTAAGCCTCGGGCGCTTGCTGGGGAGGCCCTCTCCAAGTTAGCTCTTGAGGCCAAAAGCAAGGGATCTGATCTACGCCCCGCCCCCGGGCTCCCCAACCAAGCAGGATGCTCCTAGGCCAGCCTCAGCTAAGCACTACTCAGTACTCACAAGCATTCAAAACTAGCAGGACTGCATGACCAAGAGGGATAAAAAAAGGACGGAAAGCCTCACCTATGACCTGTGCACAACCTATCCTCCCAAGGGCTCATCGTTGATTCATTCCCTTTCACCACGAAGCAACAAGTAAATCACCCTTTTATACACACTGCTCTGGCCACTACAAAGCACAGTTCGTTGTGACGTTGGCAAACCAAGCTGAGAAAATAAAGCTAAGACAAAATAACACAGAGACAATGACTGCATAGACAAAACACAAGCACGACGGTCTCCTTCACCACTAACAGTGCTCGGGTGCAGCGGTCCTTCGGGTCACCGGTGGCACCCCAGTGGTGTGAGTAAGTAGCCCTCCCGCCTACGACGACTAGCTCTGACCTCTTACTTGACAACCACATAGCAACTCCCAGCCGCCGCGACTACTTGAACCTATCGGTGTATTCTACACAGGGGTACTCTCTCCACCGCTGTCAAGTGGGACCGTGTGCGCAAGATACAAAAAGAAGAAGGTCTTGTGCAAAGGACTCAACTGACTAAAGAGAGGCTTGGCAGGCGACCAGGACACGTGGCCGCCCAGTGAGCAGGCAGGTGACCAGGTCCCAACCTCGGGTGACCAGGTCACAGCCCCTGACGACCAGCACGTGTGGCCACCCGAAGAGCAGCCGGGCGACCAGGCCACATGGTCGTCCGGTGGGTAGGCGGGCCCATTGCCAGTCATCTGTGTAGACAGGGTTGAGAGGCTTCCGCCCAAAGCCTTCGCCCGGATCACAGCGTATCATAGTCATTAAATGCGCATGGGAGCCATTAAATGTGTATGGAGCCGTTACAATGCGCCTGGGAGCCATTAAATAGGCGTGGCTCCCTAACGCTATGATGACTTGTCCCTCTGACTGAGCCAGCTCCACCAACTCCCGTTCCATCTGCACCGCCTAGGGTAAGCCGGGGAGACGCGTGTACCAGGCGTTCGTCACGCAGCATTCAAACCCCTCCCCTCGGGCAATCCGAAGACATGTGGTGTCAAGCAACGGCACAGATAAAGATGCTCGGAAGGATAGTAGCGATAGGACTCGACATAATCAATGTAATTAATGTAAAACCACTCCCCCCACTTGCCCTAGCCAGTCTCGGGAGTATATAAGGGAGCTAGTGTGCATGGGGGGAAGGAGGTCTGTTGACCAGTTCACAACAGAGAAGAGATCCAAAGCTCGAACGATCGAAAGATCGGGTGAATTGAGAACAAGTGGTATACTAGAGCAACACGAGCTTGAGCAGGACGTAGGGCTGTTACCCACATTGGGGGCCCGAACCTGGGTAAATCCCGGTGTGTTCCCTGTGTGTTCTTGAGTTTCATTTCCTACTCATCCCGAGAGGAGAGTTGAGAGTGACGTAGCTGTGAAGACCCCCTACCAACTCAGTTATACACTTGAACCAATACTGTCTGGCACAAACACGCTGACAGGGTGCGCCAGGTAGGGGTGGTAGTAGTTGTTTCACCCTTTGCTTTCTTCGGCAGATCATCAAGCACCGACAGTGAAGATGGAAGCTTCACGCTTCCATCAGGCGGGGGACCGTTCGACGCCTTCCGTAGAAGATGGCAGCACCCCACCCATGGCGGGGGCGCGGCCGTTACGGCGGCGACTAGCGATGGAGGAGGCCCTGGCTGGCCCGAGAACTTGCGGCTCGCCTCATACGGAGCACCCAGGTGGAGCTAAAGGCGACACCGGCGCGCCATGGTGTGGGACATCGCCCGCCCGTTGATCTTGCCTAGCTCCACATAGGCGTCGAAACGGTAGGGTACCTATGGTACTCCTTGATCGAATCGCGCCTGAGCGCCACGCAAGCCGAGCCACTGAGTGAGAGCATACGTCATGGTGGGCGAAGCAAGGAAAGGGCCTTCAAGGCGTAGGTCCGCTCTCATGGGGGTTGTCGCGATGGCTCGTCTTTGTCAGCGTATCCCCAGTGTGAGAGCGCCCATGAAGATCTCGGGGCTCACTTGGAGGAGGCGGCAGCGAAGTGCGGTGGTGACTTGCGTGGCAAGTTACAATGTCGTGAAACACGGGAGGCGGGACATGATGGCGAATGGCTCTGAAGAAGATGACTCCTCCATGACCCGACTTCCTATAGAGACCTTCTCCTCAGAGTCTTCTGAGGAGCCAAGTCCGCGCTCCCGTAGCGGCCCCGGCCGGGGTTCGAGGGCTCGTGGTTCCCCTACAAGTGGGGTGCTAGGCGTTCTCAGGCCAAAATTGCGCCCTTGTGCTGCGTGGGGAAAGGTTTGACAAGCAACCATCAAGAAGTATGATGGCACCACCAATCCAGAGGAGTTCCTGCAGATCTACACCACGGTGGTGCGGGGTGCTGGTGGCTTTGAGAAGGTTATGGCGAACTATCTCCCAACAGTCTTGGCGGGCTCCGCCTGTTCTTGGCTGATGAACCTCCCGAGAGGGTCGATGCACTCATGGGCGAAGTTGTGTGGCCAGTTCGTCACCAACTTCTAGGGCTCCTACGCCCAGCCAGGTGTGGAGGATGACCTCCATGCCCTCAAACAGAAGAGAGGGGAGTCGTTGCACGTGTTCATTCGGTGATTCAGCCACTGCCGCAACATAATCCCCAAGATCTCTAGCCAGTACGTCATGATTGCCTTCCGGAGAGGTGTGCGAGACTACAAGATGCGGGAGAAGATGGCTACCCACGACGTCGCCACCACATCTGACTATTTGCCTTGGCGCTAAGTGCGCTTCGGGAGGTGGGCGAGAGCGGATGCATTTGGGCGGGCGAGACGGCGCTCCTTGGCGGCCAGCCGGGACCTCGAAAGGTCAGTTCATAAACAAGAAAAGCGCGATGGCGAGTCGGTCGGTCTTGGCCGCCAGTCTGGCTAAAGGTGTCAAGCATGGCGAGATGATCGCCACGGCCGTGGGATGGCGCCCGCGATCGGCGAGACTACCGTCGGTAGGAAAAGCGAGGTAGGTTTTACGCCTATCCATAACACTAATGCACACGATTTGGATGATTGCCAGGTTGTGCACGAGAAGGTGGAGCATCGGCTCAGGGAGTGCTACCATCCTCATGACGACGACAAGGGCGATGACTCCGCCCCGCTGCCTTTCCAGTAGGCGGAGCATAGGGGTGCCTACATCAACGATGGTTCGGCCACCCACGCCTCCAACTCAAAGTACAACCTCCTGATGAGGGAAGTGCTGCATTGCTGTAGTACTAAGCCTTGGTGGCTAAAGCTCTTTGAGGTGGTCGGTCGATCACCTTTAGTCGTGTCGGCCACCGTACGAGCACGGCAGGCCTAGGGCACTTTCCGATAGTGGTCTCGCCCATGGTTCGGAACGTGAAGCTCGGGGGTGTGCTAATCGACGGGGGGAGCTCCATCAACCTCTTGTCCCCTAGGGCGTTCCGGGCTCTTCAAATCCCAGAGCGGGAGCTGCGCGGCCTTCGCCTTCTCTGAGTCACCGGGCTGGCTCAATGCCCACTGGCCAAATCCGCCTTCCGTTACTTTCGAGGCGTGGACAACTACCGCCGGAGTAGGTGGACTTCGGCGTCGTGACTTGACCTCCCTACTAGCGCCTTGCTTGGCCGACCCGCATTGGTTAGATTCATGGTGGCCACCCACTATGCCTATATGGTGGTGAAGATACCGGGACCCGGAGGTCTCATAAGCATCCAAGTGGACAAGCCAAAGGCCTTGCGCTGCGACAAGCAAGCCTTGGACCTGGCAGGTGCCACTTGTGCAAGGCAGGTTAATGCTGTCTGCTCAGGAGCCCCTCTGGTGAAGACCCGTGCCTTGCCCGGTCCGCCCGACGAGGTCAAGGAGGTTTCCCTGAGTGTGGCCAAGCCCGAGAAGACTGTCAAGCTGGGCGCCAACCTTGGCGCCAAATAAGAAGACGCGCTCGTCACCTTCCTCCGGTCTACTTAGAGACATGTTTGCACGGCAACCGTCAGAATATATTTGGGGTCCCTATGGAGTGATCGAGCACAAATTAACAAAAGCTCCGGGAATACGCTATTCGACAAAAGGTCGATGCAGGGCTCGGCGACGAGGATGCCATCCGCGAGGAAGTGGAGAAGCTACTGTCCCCTCCTTTGAATGGCGGTGGTGGGGACTTGAACCTTGTATCGCCCTAGGGCGACCTTAGCTTCGCATCGACCCTAAGTCCACTAAAAGGGGGGACCAACTATAAGGCCCCAACAGGGGGCTTGGCATTTAGCTTAAGGTGTAGTCCTTGCATAAATGCTATGAGTTGTTTATCTAGCCTTGCCAAGAGGCCTAGGTTTGCAGCTGGGAAGGGGATGTCTCCTAGGCTAAGTTTGTTGCAATAAGAAAGGAACAGGCGGGGTGAAATTGTAACCCGGGGGTCATTTCGGCGTAGCGCTAGGGGTCCATTGGGGACTAAGTCATGGAGTACCCTATGACTTAGGCGAAATGCCTCAAGTCGTCGCACCATTCCCTAGGTCCAACAGGGAGGGGGCCGCCCAAGGGCCAGAGGCTATCCGGGCAGCAGGGTTTTCGGGGAGTGATCCATGGAGGCCATGCACCCTAGAGCCCGTTTCGAGGGATCACAGTTCAAGACCATCCTCCTGACTCGTGTGAGGATGGAGCATCGGTAAGCTGTAGTGGCATGGGGGGAGCCCCCTGAGCCCAGGGCTCGATGGGCCTTGATGTGAGAATGGGCCCGCTCACGGCTCTTTGTTTGGGCCGACAACTGGAGATGGTAGGGATTCCTTCCCTGCTCTCCTCCTTAGGCGAAGACAGGGCCCCCATGCACCCCTAGGTCGATGGCGGTCTAGACCGAGTGTGGTGGCGGGAGCGGCGAGAGGTGTGGAGGAATGCTAGGAGGACGATAGGAGGCCATCAGGTAGTCCACAGTCTGTGCCGTGGTCACCTCCATCAGAGCCCTCCACCAGGACAAGTCCCACACTCAAGAAGGATCGCAAGCTCCAAGGTTGCCAACCCTGTGGTGATGGTGGCATCTCAAGGCTACTGTCCTTAGCCTGCGGTGGACAGCGAGAGGGAGGGAGAGGTGTTCTCAGGTCCCGGGGTTTGGAGGATGTTGCCTACCCCGAGGTGGATGGCTCCGATCTCTGAGGGAGGCATGTGCCTGGAGATCCGCCGAGGAGGGCCATCGACTTGCTTCTTACGATTCAGGGATTGAGGAGGCTTGGAGTGCTTCTTGATAGGAGCCATAGCCTTTGATGTTAGCTAGGCGTCCCCACGGACGGAGCCAAATGTCGTATGTTTAAGAACAAGACATGAGAGAGAGGGGGGGACGCTGGCCGTCTTACGGGCCACCGTCCAAAAGAGACAAAGTAGACACAAGAATTTATACAGGTTTGGACACCTAAGGAAGTGCCCTACTCACATGCATGTGTTCCGAGAGAGGGGGACTCTGGTCGAGGCTCAGAGGACAAACCAGTTGCTCAATTTTGCATTCAAAGAGAGGCTCCTCTACATGTAAGGGCGACAGCGGGGTTTTATAGGCACCTAGTCTTCATTACAAAATACCATCCTACCCCTACTACAGCAGCCTAATCGAGGGCATCTTGGTCATTCCCGGGTGAAGGTAGTGGATCACACGTCATCACTTCGGAGGGGTAGGCCTCTGACTTCAGGACTTCTTCGGACCCCCACTTGGCGATAGTCCCAAGTAGCTCAAAGGGGGGCCACCCATTTTCCTGGGCACTCTAAGGGGCACCCTCTTGAATCAGGAGCCTTTACCAAGCGCCCTGTGGCCAGGGGCCCTTGCCAAGGGCCCAATGACCCGGGGCCTTTACCAAGCGCCCTGTGTCTCGGGGCTTTTACCTAGTGCCCTGTAGCCAGGGGGCTTGTTAAGTGCCCTGTAGCCAAGGGGGCTTTAGTGAGCCCTTGGGGGACTTATGACACCTCAGACACCTCTAGAAAGCCTAGGAAGGATTTGAGGAAGCCTCCTTCCTGTAAACATCTGCGGAGTAGGCGGGCCTCCCGTAGACTCCCGCGGAGTAGGTGGTCTCCTGTAGAGTCCCATGGAGTAGGAGGGCGCCTCCCGTAGACTCCCGCAGAGTAGGGGGCGCCTCTCGTAGACTCCTGCAAAGTAAGAGGGGGTCTCCTATAGACTCCCGTGGAGTAGGGGGCTCCCGTAGACTCCCGCGGAGTAGGGGGGTGCCTCCTGTAGACTCTCGGGGAGTAGGGGGGTCTCCCGTAGTCTCATGCGAAGTAGGGGCGCACCTCCTGTAGACTCCCGTGGAGTAGGGGGTCTCCCGTGGACTCCTGCGGAGTAGGGGGGCTCCTCCATTAGACTCCCGCGGAGTAGGGGGGCGACTCCCGTAGACTCCCGCAGAGTAGGGGGCGCCTCCCGTAGACTCCCGCGGAGTAGAGGGGGCTCTCATATACTCTCACGGAGTAGGGGGTGCCTCCCGTAGACTCCCGCGGAGTAGGGGGTCACCCGTAGACTCCAATGGAGTAGGAGGGCGCCTCCCATAGACTCCTACGAAGTAAGAGGGTGCCTCCCATAGACTCCCGCAGAATAGGAGGGTGCCTCCTGTAGACTCTCATGAGAATAGGAGGCGCCTCCAGTGGGCTAAATGAGCGCCTTGCGGAGTAGGAGGCCTTGGTGGACTCCTCACGGAGTGAGGCGCCTCCGTGAGCTCCTTGAGTAGAAGGAGTCACTTTCGTGAACATCCATGGAGTAGGAGGCCTCTCGTGGACTCTGGTGGAGTAGGGGGGTGCCTCTCGTAGACGCCCGCGGAGTAGGAGGAGATCTCCCGCGGGGTACTGCCTGGGAGTGTGCATACTGTCTCATAGGGGTTAGTCTCTGACCTTAAGGTCCAACAGGGGACCTCCCGCAAGGTATGCCCAGAGGGTACACCCGCGGAGCGTAAGAGAGCCTTCTCTCATGACTCTAGGAGAGCCCGTGGGGAATGAGGGTTATTCCCTCAATAGATGGTATTTTTATGTAATAAGCTAGATGCCTATAAAGCCTCGTTGTAGCCCCTGCTTGTAACCTGGACTCTCATTGAATACAAAACTTGACAGCTGGTCCTCCATTAGCATTCTGGCCATCATGCTCGCGAAAGGGTAAGAGTAAGGTGGATGAGGTTGCTCTCGTGAGGGGCAAAGGCAAGGGCAAGGAACCAGAGACACATGGAGTTAAGATAGTGGACACAAATATTATAAAAAAAGAACTAAAATTTATTTAATCTTAGAACGAGGGGGACGTGCTGAACACGAGCGAGAGAGTGAGGAAGAGTGGCAATGGAGATTGAGAGAGACGGATGAGCGAGGAAGAAATTGAGAGAGACGGGTGAGAGATAGAGATGACACGTCTCTCTCAGGTGTCAGTGGCGGTGTGGCGTTCATACTGTTGGGTACATCCATAACGCTCGCACTTTGTGGGTCGATGATCTTCATATTGAGTTTCTTCTTCATGCCCTGGGTCATCGGGCCCGACACGGCCCATGCTATAGTGTCGTGCCAGGTCGTGCCACCCATCGTGCCTAGTTCTCAAGCCCGGTACGGCCCATGCTACAGTGTCGTGCCAGGCTGGGCTTTGAATCGTGACGTGCTCATCGTGCCTCAGGCCGGCCCAAAAGAGCCCCACTCGAGTGCCCACCTCTACCCATTCCCTACCACCTCAATTGCCTTCCCTGGTTACCCACCACCTACATGTCCTTGTCGCCACCCCACCAATTAGGGCCACCTGCCCCCACCTCTGTCCCATTCTTCCTATGGTCGACGAGGAGAGGACAAGGTGTCCGACTTGTCCAGGCCTTTTCACATTTGTCCGGCACTGCTCCTAGGTCAAAGGTGCAGGCGACGATGGTCTTGAAGAAGAAGTTGGTGGCGTGTGTCGAGCGGTGACAAGAGGAACAACTCCAATAACGATGTCTATGGGGAGAAGACGAAGCCTTCGAGCTTATTCATGCCAATAGTCGGCATCAGCGTCATGGTCAGGGCAAAGGAGCGAGAGGCATGAGACATGTGGAGAAATAGAGATCGGGAATGAGAGAAAAGAGAGATGGAGAGGCGGTGATGGCGGCCATGGTAGTGGATGTGGAGAATAACAGGAGGTAGGAAGGAGAGACATTATGGTCTTAAATTATTCATAACAATATATTTTAAAGAATTTGCACTCTGTAGTGGTATATTTTAAATAATGAATTTCATAGTGATATATCTCAAAAGTGAACTTTATAATAGCATATACCTAAGTAACCCTAAAACATTAGGAAGCAAGCTCACAACAATGTAAATCGGCTCTCGATCGGGTTCTTGTTCTTTGGATGAGTTCGGTTTATTTTGACTCGAAACCCCATTTTATGTGTGTTGCTTGGATTCCTCCTAGTCCTCCTTTCTTCCACGATAGTAATCTTCTTTGCAAGTTGCGACTTGCCCTTTGTTGGCAAGTGGCTCTGCATAATGTTTTAATTGCGTTGGATGATTACTGTTGATGCATTCGCCGTACTTGAGTATAGCGTTAAAAATGCGGCTAGAACACATGCATGTGAGCTACTTTTATGTTATCAATGTGTTTTTCTGATCGGGGCATGGAGAGCTCCAACAAGCAGCAGCAGTCTCTAGAATTGAGCTGCGTGGCAGCGGCGGCAGGTCATCAAGTCCGTGAATTCAAGTTGAGAGCTCTAATAATTGGTATCAGAGTCTGAGTTCTTGATCAAACTTAGATTTTTGATCGATTTGCCCGAGATGATGTCGGGTGAGATGGTGAATGAGTGTTCCGTTGTCTCGCTGCATTATCCGATACTCTCGAAGAACAATTATGCAGCATAGGCAATCGAGATGAAGGTGTACCTGAGGGCTCAAGGACTGTAGGACGCGATCGTGGATGGCAAAGTCGATGAGCGCAAGGATCAGATGGCTTTGGCGGCTATCTACGGAGGCATCTCGGAGGAAACGCTCTTCCTACTGGCCGAAAAGGAGGCGGCCAAAGATGCGTGGAAGTCGTTGAAGACGATGCACTTTGGCGCCAATCGTGTGAAGGAGGCAAAGGTGCAGACCCTCAAAGATGAGTTTGAGGGGCTACGTATGACGGAGACGGAGTCGGTCGATGATTTCGCCATTCGGTTGACGACGATCGTTAACAAAATCAGAGGACTTGACGACAAGATGGAGGAGTGCTATATGGTAAAAAAATTCCTTCGTGCAATCTCTGGTAGGTTCCTACAAATCGTCTCCACCATTGAGCAGTTCAACGACCTCAAGGTGATGACGACAAAGGAGTTGATCAGTCGCTTGAAAGCACATGAGGAACGGATTAAGGGATCCGATGGTGGTGGAGAAGAACACCTACTCTTGAAGAGCGCGGAGTGGGCGGCCCGATCATCGAGGCGCGACGATGAGGGCTCCTCCGTGGGTCGAAAGGCGATGGTCGACGAGGCTGCAAGAATCGGAGATTTGATAAGGAAAAAGTGAGGTGTTATAATTGTAATGATTATTGGTATTTCGCTTCGGAGTACCACAAGCAGAAAAAGGTAGAAAAAGTGCTTCTTGCTGACATTCGAAGTGACGACGAACCAATACTACTTTTATGCAGTCTCAAGTAAGAAAATTGAGTCGGGGGCATTGAAGAAGAGTGTTCGCCGTCCTATGTCGAGTTTGTCAAAGTTGACTCCGGGGCGTTGAAGAAGTGTGTTCGTCGTCCAAAGTCAGGTCCATTGAAGATAAGTTCAGGATGTAGAGGAGATGTGTTCTCTATCCTGTATCTAGTATGAGTTAGGCAAATCGTAGTTCAGATCAATTGTCTCAATGAATAAGAGTCGGTGTGTCAAGATTACAGGGGAAAATGTTGGATACTAATCTTGACACGTTGAAGTTTGAGTTTGTTAGTTAGTTGCTTTGAGTTAGTTGTGTATGCAAAGTAGTAGTGCTGTGGATGGACTCAGCAGAATCTGTGGTTATTAGTTTGCATGCAGGATAGAATGTTTGTTTAGATTAGGCTGTTATCTTTGTATCTAGATTTTGCTATTTAAGTTGGGAAAGGACTCAGCAGAATCTGTGGTTATTAGTTTGCATGCAGGATAGAAAGTTTGTTTAGATTAGGCTGTTATCTTTGTATCTAGAGTTTGCTATTTAAGTTGGGAAAGGACTCAGCAGAATCTATGGTTATTAGTTTGCATGCAGGATAAAAAGTTTGTTTAGATTATTAGGCTGTTATCTTTGTATCTAGAGTTTGCTATTTAAGTTGGGTAGCAAACTTCAATGTGTTAAGATTAGTAGCCAACATGCATCACATGTTTGCCTTAAGAACTTCTTGTCTAAAACAGGGAGTCTAAAATAGGGCATCACGGCGCAGATGTTGGTGGGCTCAAACATGGCCGACGATGATGACCGGGGATACCTCACTGTAGGCCGAGCGATGGCGCCATGGTCGGTTGGCCATGAAGCTCACCGCAGATTGATTATGCATAAATAAGAGCTAGATGAGCATCAGAGAGCCTAAAAGAATCCATTTTATCCTTTTGCGGTATTGGAAATTGACTGAATTGGGCTACCACCATATGCCAGCTCTAGGGAAGATGATATTCAAGCGGTGGTGTTTCGGGCACACCTTTCTGTGAATAGGGAGGGGAGGCGAGCTAATGAGGACAAGGCAATGCTCCGTGACACACGAATTGAAGGGACTCACCGAATTACTCAAATCAGGTTTTGCCCCTTTCCTATGATTCTTTGGCAATGGCGATAGAGAGAGGCGCATTAGGGAGTTAGGTTAGGGCACTCAGGGCAGTGGAGTGTTTGAAGGTGGTGTGGCGAGTCAAGGAGATGAGCCAATTTAATTTTTTCTCATTTTCCAAATTTTTGGTGAATTTAAAATTCCTTTTTAGTGCAAGTAAATTAATTAAATCAATTTTATAAGTTCAAATGTGCTCAAATCAATTTTCCTATTTTTCTCTTTTTCCATCATTCTTTTTCTTTTTCTTTCTTTCTCTCCTTATTTCTTTCCTCTCTCCCTTATCTGTTTGGTTTCTTGGCCAAAGGCCACTTCTAGCTTCTTTCTCCCTTTTTCTTTTTCCCCATTGTTCCTTTCTCCCTCCCATTCTCATGTTCCTGTATTTCTTCTTGATTTGGGCTCCCCACTCGATCTAGCTAGAGGTGACTGTTGTGCCGGCCCAGCACAAGCCCATCGTGCTTCGTGCCCAAACCATGCCGGACAAGGATGGGCCGTCGTGCCGTCTTTGTCTTTGGCCTGGCTGCGCCAGCGAGCCCAAGCATGACCCATTTATGGTTCGTGCATACTTCATATCGTGCCAGCTCATTTGCACTATTCTAATGAGAGGAAAAGAGCATCAGTCAATGAGATCATCAGTGTTGAATTGAAAGGGGCATCTGTGGTGGTCGACAAGGTTTATGGAGAGGGAGTATGGTGTCGAGGAAGGCAGAGGGTAGTGGTGTTGCTAGAAAAACAAATAAGAGGCTACCATGACGTGGATGATAGTGCAACAGACAAAGGAGGGCTACTATGACGTGAGTGATAGTGTGGCACAACTAACGCGAAAGACAAAGGAAAAGCTACCACAACGTGAGTGATAGTACGGCACAACTAGCAATAAAGGCAAAGGAGAGGCTATCACGATGAGAGAGAGCAACGATTGGAGCGGAGAGAGCTAGGCGTGGTGTTGACCGAGGAGAGGGGTAGAGAGGGACATAGATAGTGACAAAGAGTCGGAGGAAGAGAGAGACTGAGAGAGTGACATAGAGAGTCGGATGAAGAGAGAGTTACATAGATAGTCGATGGAAAAGAGAGTGATTGAAAGAGTGAGAGTGAGCCAGAGAGACTAACATAGAGAATCGGAGTGGTGCAATATTCTTCTCAATACAAATGTTAGAAGAAAACTAAGTAATTTTTACTCATTCTTGAATATGTACGTGGTTACTGTGTTGTTAAACAAGCTATATACCTGGTTACCTGATTTTAGGAGGATGAGAAGAAAAGTCTCCTTGGGGTACTGGACTACTGGTGCATAGCACCAGGATGCACCAGGACAAGTCCAATCACTTGTTGCATGCCAGTTCATAAAATACTCATCTATTCTCGTCCCCATCTTCTTCACGGGGTCACCCAAAAAAACAGGAAACCATCTCTCTCTAGTATCTACGAAAGATTCCATCTCGGCAGAAGTGCACGGCTGCGGTCTGCGGAAGCTTCGCCGGTGAACGATGGAGCCATGGATGCGAGGCCACGGAGGCAGCGTGCATCGGCGTCCTTCCTCGATTCGGTTGCGACGGGCCTCGATTTGGCGGCAGACGGCTTCCATCCATGGCATGGTGACGGGAATCCATCTGGTGCGGTAGGCCTCTATTCGGTGGCTGTCGGAAACCGCAAAAAGGATACGGGTCCCATCTGTGTTTATCTGTACTAGTTCCTGGATCAATAGCTAGTACACACAGATCATAACAGTATGGATCATAACCATGCGATAAATAAAATTTGAATTCAGAGTACTAGCCGACATGGCCTATTATTACAAAAGTTGGACTCGTAGGTCATACAGCAGCGGAAACATTAAACTGGCAAATAAACTTGACGAAGCGAAGTCCAAAACACCACAGGCAAAGACTGGAGAAAACGCGATCCTAGACGTCCGGATGATCCTCCTCTTCAAAGCCTTCATCACAGATGTCGAACGGTGGAATACAGGCTCTTGGATAGCTATCTCTGATCTCCTGATCTGCTTTATGGAATAAGTAGCCCCGCAATGAAAAGGGAGGGTGAGTATGCAACATACTCAACAAGTCCGGAAAAAATGCAGTATGTAGTTGAATTCAAGGGAAGGAATTGGTTAATTTGCCAAAAGCCAAATTTTAAAATTTTATACTAGAATTTTGAAGAGCAGTTTTCAAAGGTATTTTCTTTTAAAGAAATGAGAGTTTCAAACTTTTCAAGACACGGCTTCAACCGTGGAAAAACAAAACGTAGACCAACTCATGGCATCGACCATGTTTTATTTTAAGATTACTTTTCCACAGTACCAACATGGTTTTCTTTTGAAATCTTTTCCTCGTGGCTCCAACCACGGACTTTTATCAAATCAAAACATTTACGGCTCCAACCGTGCTTTTCTTTTTATAAGTATCTTATTTTGAAACCAAGTAGGGAAAATCTACCATGTGACAACGCTCTCTGTCCACCCTTGACCGTGGGTTCGGCTATTCAAATAGTTTGTTTACTCTACAGAGTTTGCATGCTTTACCCGCGAGGGATATTTCACTCTTTTTGGTCATACACTTCCTTTGGCATATAACCCCAAGTGAAAATCACAAGGCCATTTCTCTAGCTACATCTTAACTAAGTCACGCCTGCTGAGGTTTCACCGCCAAATGGCTACAACCATAATGGAAGCCCCCTCTTGCGCCTGTAGGACTCCTGTGGCTCCAACCACGCCTACTCCACCGTCTGGCATGCCTTAATTAAGCTTTCACTAGTTACTAGGCCAGGCCCGTCCCATACCGGAACCCGCGGCCGCACTGTTGTACATTGTTTGACAATCACAAGGGATCGGTCCTTAGGGTGACTAGGGTGGTACATACTCAAACCCGAGTCTCATGCATTCCACTACTACAGAAATCATTTGTACAGGTGGTTGGTAACGCATCTTCACAGGCGTTTTTGCGGTTTGTGGTGTAGGCAATTTTGGAAGAGGTAGGACGTCTTGACTTGCTACTGGCGTCTCTGACCTCTCTTGTATCAATGCAATATCTTCCTTGGGCCATACAATAAATGACCCAACTGCATCTTGGATGGTCTCTCGTCATCGTGGGTCTTGATTGGTAGCTTCCACAAGCCAAGGCCGCGGAACAAGCACGATGTCCACTTGCACCTTTGCGTGACCAATCGGGACGGAGTTGGTTGTGTATCACGGTGCCCGGATATGCCACGCCCTCAGCAAGCTCGACGACCATGCCCCCTTGCTCCAGATGTGCACAGAGTTTGCACTTGGTTGCCTCTGTGATATCATCCACAGGATATCGAGGCGTTGGGACTGGCGCGGACCCGACGCTACTCCGGATGCGGGCCGGGCTCGGGTTGTCATCCGACCGCGCTTGTAACACCCTTTCCGCCTCCTTCTCTTCCCACAGTCTTAAAAACTCTTGTTGGGCCAGCTGTCTTATTGTATCAGCCATGGTCCTCTTATATCGTTAACGCGACTTGTATTGGTCTTGATATTCCGGGAACCCATGCTTGAAGCCCACTCGACTTCCGACGCCACGAGTGTGACCTAGGTGTTCCTTGGTTCCCAACGCCATCGTTAGGTCGTCATTCTCCCTGTCTGGCACGAAAGATCCCTCCGCTTGCTCGTGCAAGATCTTCTGCAGCTTGGCCGAAACTTCCAGGACCGCGAGGTCCACCGTGCTTTGCGACCCTTCTTCTTTCTTTGGGTTGGCGAGCTAGGACCCAATTTACGCCTCGCTTCGCTTCTGGTCGTCAATGGGTTCTCTATCCAAACGGGCTTCCTCTTCTTCTTTACTCCTCCACTCAACAATTTTAGGGGCATACCCACTGTGCCCGGTGATGGGGGTACTTGTTCTTCTTGGCGAGGGCAATCTGTACACCTCGCTCAATGCTACGGCTTAAGCTTGTGGTCTTCTGTAGGACAAACTCCGCCCATTCACCCGGTGATTTTTCCATATTTCGGAATGGTGTCGCCCGTCTTCACAAAGTACTTGTTCAGCTCATACCTCCAGTTCCGGAAGCTCTTCCCCATCACATCCAAGGCATTCTTCTTAGCGATGGCCTCATACTTTGTGGGGAACCTTATGATTTTCTGCAGCTCGGTCCAAAGGTGCACCTTTGTCGCGTCGGCCACCTTTGTCCAATTATCAATCGTGATGGAGACATTGTCCTTGACAAACACATGCATGACTATTTGAACTTGGATAGTGCCTCACGAGGTGCTAGGGGCTCTCCTAAAGGACCGACCTCCGTGATATACCAAGTGCCTGCCGGTAACTTGTTCCTACTTCGTTCCCCCCATTTTCGTTTATGTGAGGTCGTGCTTGTTGCAGCAGAGGAATCCACGGGAACATGCCCGGAGGTATCTTCAATTACCTCTTGAACTGCAGCTAGTCGGCGTGATCGCCTTTCCGGCCTCTTCATAGAAATAAACACGAGGAATACGCAAATATAAGGAAATGCAATTATGTCCACGCCAAGCTACAAATAAAACAAGTTCACTCTTCTTAATACCTCTTCATTGGGATCGTAGTCGGAGTCGATTTCCCCACGTCGTCGTTCTGGTCGTGGGCATGGAACTGGGCTTGGGCTCTTGTACGATGACGAGGAACCATCGCTGCCCAAGGAAAACGATGGGCTCGGTGTTCTTTCCAGCCGCGTGCCTGCATCATCCTTCTCGCCCAAGTCTTGCTGCCTTCAGGCATCACCCTCCTCTTGCAGCGGCGTATTACCACAGAGCTCTCCAAGCAGGCTCCTCTTACGCACCTTCTTGGCGGTCAATTCTTTTTCTCCCATCTTACTACAAAACAGATTACAATGAAGATCCAAAAGCTCACAAGTGCAGATGAAGTTTCCTGTTCAATCTGAAGGCTGATATTGGAAGTAGTAATTACCTTAGCTGATATTGGATCAACTTCAGAAGCAGATGCAAGGTAACTCTGCGAAAATAGATCAAATCATGGAGATGCTTAAGACCATAGTTGATAAATCTGGTCATGGGGAAGTTCCGAGTAATGAAGGAAATCTAGAAGGAGGAAGAGAGCAACTAGCACAAGCTAATATGAGAAGGGCCAGTTCAGCAGTGAATATGTTTGAGACCCCAGGTAGTGGACAATCTTATGCCTCTAACCATTTTACTCAAGAACTACCTCAGATTCCTTTTAGCATTTCGCAAACTGCTACTACTTTCCCTATGATGAGACAAATGCCATTACAAAATCTGAAGCTTGACAAGTAGAACTTACGGTGTTAGTGTGTATCCACCCACATTAGCTACTGGAGCATTTGCACCTCAGTTTAGTACTTCCACTCCACCTTATGTACCAGCTTATAGGCCTCAGATCAACCCTTTCAGTTCGTAAATATATATTTGTATAACAGGCAAGGTCCTGATTATAACTGGGGTTATCAATGGCCTAGAGCAATGGAAGGAATGATGGCTGCTGGAGATGACAGGGCTCATTACAGCAGGAACTTTAGCAAAGGTCCTAAAGTGGAGTTTCCAAAATTCGATGGAAATCATCCTGATGCATGGATCAGAAAAGCGGAAAAATGCTTTGAAATAGGAAGGACTCGGAAGAAGCGTAAAGTAGCTATTCTTTGAGGTTTATTTTACCGGCAGAGCAGACCAGTGGATTAGCAGTAATAGAATTGATACTAGTACCCTTTCTTGGCCTCAGTTCTGCCACATGAGCTTATAGAGGAGTATTACTTGGACCACTTCATATTTGGCTTGAAGAATTATATCAGGGTACCACTGAAGTCCCTTAATCCTAGAACATTGGTGGAAGCTTATGCACATGCTAGGAATTGGGAGAGTTGAATTGAATCAAAGGCGGGATGGTTTTATTTGATGTCGAGCGGTATGAAGATCCAAAGGCTCACAAGTGAAGAGAAAGACTTGAGTTGCAAGTTCATATTACTGCTTATCAATCTATATTCCAGTTTTTCTCTTGCGTTACTATGTTTTCTGTTCTTGTTCCTTGTTGTTTTCTTGATTCTTGAATCAGAAAGTAAGTCGGATTACCATGGGGCGGTGTCGGTGAGGCGTCGCGTCGGCGAGTGAGGCTGGCGATTGGCGGCCCGACGGAAAGTTCGTCGGAGAGCAAGGCCACGGAGAGGTCACCGAGCGAGGCGGCGTGGGCGAAGAAGCGGCAATGCGCGGACAGACAGTAATCGGGCCTTGAGCTTCATGGAGAGGTCACCGAGCGCCGGAATGGTTATGCGCGCGAGCCCGAGGGTATGTCACCGAGCGGCGTGGAAGCGTCGGCGGGAAATTTGGCTTTGCGCTTTGGACGGGAGCACTCGATCTCCGCCTAGAATTTTAGGGTTAGGAATTTCCACAGGCGGTGCACAAGATTTCCTGAGCGGTTCAACGATTTCTCTGGTGGCGTCGTACATCGGTAGGGACGATTCCACATACCGGATGGTCCGTCTATAGTTTGGGGGAGAGATTTGGTTATTTGGCACTTTAAACATGTCGCTTCGCAAAATTGCCACTGGACCTACATTACATTGACTCATACGGTCCCATATTTCATTGGCTCAAGTGTACACCGGACCATTGTTCCGGCAAAAAAGCCTTCGAAATACAACCTCTCCCAATAGTACAAAGAGGATGATCCTGTCTAGTTAAATTTGACTTCGCCAGCAGTTTGGGGAGACCATGAATTGAGGGAGAATTCGAGTGTCATTTTCTGAAATTTCAATTCTATTAACATTTCCAAGCAGATACATTAAGTTATGTAACACACAAAATGTACATCCAAAAAGGCGCCGAGAGTACATCATAATTATCGCCAACTAGATACCTAGATAAGCTACTCTATCTACATCCAGAAATAAATCGTCTTCGTCAAGCGAGAGCTTGACGTTGCCGGAGGAGGAGGAGGTGTCCAAGCGGTACATGACGGGGATGTAGTCGTCGGCGTCCTCCTCGCTAACGCCGTCGTCGTCGCTCCCCGCCGCCCATTTCCGCTCCTCCTCCTCCTCCTCCTCCACCTCCTCCTCCTCCCCCTCGGCCGGCCTCTCCTCGAGGTTGCGGCTGCTGCCGCCGCCGCCGCTGATGGCCTCCTCCACCCGCTGCGGCTCCTCCTCCTCCTCTGCCCGGTACTAGGGGACCCAGTTCACGGACGCCGACGGCGACGGCGACCGGAGTCACGCCCGCTTCCGGGCGGACTCCGTCTGAGCCGACATTGGACCGGAGGAGGATAAGGACGATGAGGCAGACATTGCCGAGGAGGAGGAATGGATTGGGGGAATTTGGGAAGTTGTGAACACGAATGGGCGAATTGCTCCCCCGGCGGTTAATATAAGCAATGATGCGAAGGGCCTTGTAGCGTCCAACATACCGGATCGTCCGGTAGGTAGAAAAGCAAGTCTGAGATTATCTGTCTATGTAAATATGCACATCGGATCCTCCTTTCTGCGTAGAACTTTGTCGTCATCTCTGATAGAACAACTAAGAAAGGATGATCCGTGTCGGTTAATATGTGTTATCGGACCATCGGTTCGACAAAAAGCCTTTGAAATAAACTTGCGTGCATGAACTCCACAAGCAAAAGAGTGCAACGTAAAATGGCCATACCATTCGATGAGTCGAGCAGGCATGATTTAGTGTTGAAGTAATTAGTCACCCATACGGTCCTAAATGTTCACATCGTTCGCGGGGACACTACATTTCACATGGATCGGCCGATGACAGAAAGGAACAACTACGAGTGGCACAACATTGGATAACTTCGTGCTTACATGAAGATCGACAAGAGCTAACACCACTAAAATCAACTCGGCTAAGCGTGTCCATACGTTCTCGGTGGGAATGTAAAGATCGAAAGCCGGAGTTGGATCGGGCTCGCTCTGCTTGAGTCATTTGGCGGGATCGTGGAGGTCATGATATTGAAATGGTCACTTACTCGTCACCATCGGATGATGAAATTTGGAGGTGATGTCGTAGGAAGCGAGCTATGGGTTATGGGCTTGGGGTCTCAGGGAGTTGTCTCCGCCGCACTAACGGGGCCCACGCTCTCACGACATCACCGCTAGACCCATCATCGGTCCAATGGTGACGAGAGTAGACCATTTCAATATCAAGACTCCATGAGCTCGGCCGGCATGCGAAGCGCGAGGTCGATCCATTCCGGCTCGATCTTTGGGCATTCGAGAACGCACGTCGCCACGTAGTAATCGAGTTGATTTAGTGGTGTTAGCTCTTGTCGGATCTTCATGTAAGGACGAAGTTATCAATGTTGCGCCACTCGTAGTTGTTCCTTTCTGTAATCGATAGATATGACCTTATTCTCTGTGATCGTAGCAATCGCAGCAGAAAGTGATTGGCCGGGAGACCAAAGCTCTACACCTGTTGTCTTGCTAGGTGCTCTCCTCAAGCACGGGAGCAGATTACACAGACCGGATGATCCGGCCAAGGTTAGGATAACGCACCGGATCATCCCCTATGCGTACAACTTTCACCGTGGGCTACAACGGAACTACAAATCAGGATGATCCGGTATGTGTAAATATATGTATACCGGACCATCCTACCGGGAAAAAGTTTTCGGTATAGATTGTCATGAAAGAGTACAAAGTTAAATAAAATTGTCATGAAATGCATCGTTCCAATCTAAGCTAACACAGCGAAATCGAAATATGACATATCAAGCAAGTTAGAGTGCATAACAACCGAAAAGGCAAGTGGCGCATTAAGCAAAGATCTACTCGTCCGTGCTTGGACTAGTACCAAAAAGATCAGAGCCAGAGCTGGAGTCTTCCCTATTAGCCTCGCGCTCAACACCGTCGGCGTCAGGCTCATCGAAGTTCTCCTCCTGGGACTTTGTAGCTTTAGTCTCCCCATGAGGGCACTGTGAACTGTTGGTGAAGGGTTGAGAAATCGCAGTCACGCAAGAAGTGCGATGGGCTGTCGTGCCGCCTTTGTCGAGTTCAGAGGTCGGATCCACAACACCAGATCGACAATATTCTCGTGATTTGAGCAATCACAAACAATGTGTGTTAGTCAGGAGACCGATGTTACTGTACATGTTGGCGCAGATGTTATCCTCATCGGGGCCTCAAGGGCATGTAGGTGAACTCACGAGGAGCACACTCGGAGGCAATGGCGGATCGTCGTCAACTTGAGGAGTCGGCACCGCTTCGATAGGTGCGGAACTCAACGATACTACACTCGAGCAGCCATCTCATCGGTCATGTCGGCATGCAGACGTATGTTCGGTCTCGGTCGAGCAGGCGAGGCATGGTCGATGTGGGTGCATCGCTAAAGTAGGTGGAGTAGTGGACAGCGGAGCGGATGCCTTATCATCGGTGGTCAGGAGAACATCCTGTCAAGACCATAGGATTTGGTAGGAGCGTGGACACGGGGTGGGCGGGAAGCCCCTAACGAAGCAAGTGGGGCAGCAATGCCGGTGGCGGGAGGTGGGCTCGAGTGGCGGTGAGGTGTGCAAGACCAAGCTGCATTGTACAATGACCAAAGCGACTGTGAAGAAAGTGAACATCTGAGCCATTTGCATCGACCAGTGTACCAAATTTGCTGGGTCGTCTGGCGATGCAACCTCATCTCCTCTAGTAATTGGAGTGCATGTCTCCATTGTTGGGCAATTGAAGCTGCACGAGACTTACGCAACTCAACAATCGAAGCAAGTACGTGAGTAAGCTCGGTGAAATTTGAAAGCGAAGACGGAGTCACCGGTGTCACGTCGGGAGCTGGCAGCGGTGCGGTGAGTCGTCTCGGTCCTCGTGTCTGAGCTGATCCACCGCCTCGTGGTCGTGGGCTCGTCTTCTGGAAAGTACTCGTGGTCTTCCTCCTCCTCGCATCGTCATCATCATCGATCAATATCAATGATCGCGCCAACCCGGCATGCTCCTCGGCCTCTGCTAGTGCCTGGTCCTCCCCTTGAGCGGTCTCTCTTAGTTCCTTAGGTATCTGCTCCTGAGCCCTCCTCATGGAACGTTGTCCTCTGCGTCTGTCGTCAAGAGATGGAGGCATGTACTGATGAAGACGAACTCGCCCTTCCAGGTACTCCTCACGATGCTCGTCTGGAGCGAAGGTACTACATATGTAAGAAATTATATGCGCAAATGGTTGTTGTCTGGCCAAACTCATAGCATCTGCAATAGCATCTTCAATCTCACAGATGATAAAGTCGAGAATGTCGAACGGCTCGTGAGATAGGATCGAATAAAGTAGCCACTGCTGCAAACTAGTGATCGTCTCGGCATTCCCAATCCTCGGCAACAGTGACTTCCTCAAAGCCATGTGGACCGCCTTTGCCTCAGGAGTGAGACGGTCTGGATGGCGAAGGGATCCAACGGGGAACGGCTGCTGGAACAGAAAGCGAATCTGGTCATCTGTCAGGAAACACCCTCCGGCCTTAGCACGACGAGGCAGTGTGCTGTCTGCATACACCACCTGATGCAAAGTTCGGGGCTCCTCCTCAAAACCAAACAACTCAAGCAAAGTGGCCCTGTACACCCTCTGGGGTTCTCCATCGTGCATGAATTGAATGTATCTGTGCTCTGGGTCGATCCAAACTGTAGCGTAGAAGTCTCTGACCCACTTTTCCACTACCGTGTCAAACTCTGTCAACAGTCTGGTAAGACCTTCGAAATGGTCGAAGTGTCTCTGAACGTCCACCCCACCCATGGCCCTCTGCAAAAAGCGAAGTTGGCGTCTGTGCATGCTCAAGCTGGACCCCAGCTCTCTGACGTAATAAAAAGCTCTGTTGAAGAACCATCCGAACCTCCTATTAACTCCAAATTCTCTGGCTTGCGGAAACCAGACATTGATATCAGAGAAACGAAGGGTCTTTACCCTCCGGGATGAGAGGTTCCGAAGGTCTCTAAGTCTTATCTCAGGGTTAGGATGTGGCACATGGTACTCCTCGTCCTCTTCCTTTTCATCGCCAGTCTCCTCCTGATGCGGAACTATGTTGGGACGAGCACGCACCTGGGAAGATGTCGAACCACCACGAGTGCGCACGCGGCTAGAACGACGAGGAGGTGCCGCACCACCCTCTGTGAATTGAGTGCCCCCCTCCCTCTCTGACCCCTCTGCTGCTGACTCTGTGTGTCTCTAATCTGCAATTGGCGGCCACGCCCGCATGCCTGAGCCAAGTTCGCATCTGCAGCCATCTCAGCTCGCTCTGCTGCCTTCTGTAACTTGGACTTCTTAGCCTTCTCAGCTCGCACAACAACTTCTTTTCCCTTCCTTTTTCACGCCATCCGCAAGTTGCGGTTGAATGTCAAGAACTTGCATCGTATTCATATGCATTTGAATGGAGTCCAAAGAAACCAGAGGGATGTGGATCTCACCGCTTACAAAGTGAAGGAGAGTGGATTCTTGACCACGGGCTCGGATTTGTCGTGGCGACAAAGCGGGTGGCATGGTGGCGTGTGGTGGCGGCGTCGGCGGGTGGAGGATTAGATCTGGCGTCGCAAGGCGCGAACTAAAGCTGCGGCGCAAGATGGCGTGGAGAGGAGTAGTTAGGTGCGGTCGATATCTGAGGTCCCATGCGGTCCTCTGAATGTCTGGCGTGTTTTGGATAAGGTTAAGATCATCATACCAGATGATCCGTTATCGAAACATCACTGGCCGGATCGATGCCTCTGTTGACTTCGGTGGCGGGATGGTCCGACCTGCGAGGAAAAAGAATCGGATCATCTTGTCTAGCGGTGTGCGGCACTAAGCGAGTCATGATAATGATGAGGCGGACAATACAAAGACCGGACGATCCGTATAGGAAAAGATAAAGCGCTCTCGAATCGCGGACGACGGAGGCCTCGAAGCTAAGATTCACATACCGGACGTTCCGTTAAGTCGAGAAACAATCGTCTGGGATTATTGTCCGGACGAATAGTGCTTAACTTCCTTCGGCCTTTGTTGGCTTCAATTTACAGGATGATCCGGCCTAATAGCGAATTACATACCGTACCATCCTGCACTTTCACGCAACAGTTTTACTCAAATCCAATAAAAAATATAAGTTCTTGTAACAGCCCAATTTTCGTTAACTTGGTAAGTGAGGCTTGTCATGTTAACATATTCCGTACCGTTGTTAAAATCGTCACTTAGTTATAAACATACAAGTGTTAGTACTTTATTTTGCATGATTAGGGAGTAACAAAAACCTAGCAATCATTTTTCAAAAACTACACACATGTTATTTTACCTTAGTCAATGACATGTGGGCCATATTCATGAGAGAAAGGAGAGTAGGCTGCACACCTACCATACCAATTCTTACTCTATTCAACCCTACCCCTAGTCAATGACACATGGGACCTACTATGCCTAGGAAATTGTGGCTGCACATCCTTTCCATGTCTTTTCTCACTCAAACCACTCATACCCACCCCTTCACCCACTCTATGACATGTGGGACCCTAGCCCCACATGTAAGGCATGAGTGGGCAGCCTATAAGGTCCAAACCTTGGTTTCTCCTCCCTTTTCCTGCTCATTTGTTCATCTCAATCCAGCCAAACACACAAGCAACCTTTTTCCAACCCCTTGCCATTTCTTCCTCTCAAATCTTCACAAGATTGAGGTTTGAGGCTGTGCATGTTACACCACCTTGAAGCCAAGATCAAGAGCTTCAAATCCATCCAAGTGGATTCTTGAGGCATCAAGTCTTTGGTAAGTGGCAATCGATTTCTTTTCCTCCCTTGTTCTGAAATTTCTGCTCTTGTAACTCATTTCTTGCCTTTCCATGGAATCCATCCTTAAACCTTGAATCGGGTCATGCATGTCGCACGGAAGCTTGAGGAGGAAGGCTAGTGACTGCTGCAAGCACGAGCAAGTGAGGGCATTGTCGTCTACACGAGCTAGGAGGAGACGAGCCGTGAAAACCGGCGTTGTGACATTTTTCATCATCCCCTCGCCGAAACCAACCATCTCCACGTGCAAAAAGTAACCCCATAAGTGGTAAGAGTCTACCTTAGTCCACCCTTTTTGAAGTCCTAGTCCATTTCTATGAAGTAAATGGCGAATGGACAAACACCCATTTTTGTAACAGACTGCTCAGCCCGGATACTCCGGGGTTTAATCCGGACACTCCGGGGTTTTAACCGGACACTCCGGGATTTTACCCGGATACTCGGATAGCATAAATATTCGAGACCGAGAGGTTAGCCGGATACTCGGGGTTTGATCCGGACACTCGGGTTTTAACTTGAACACTCAGGGATTTCATCAGGATATTCGGATAGGGTAGAATTCGTGAGACCGAGGGGTCGGCCGGACACTCCGGGGTTTAAACCCGGATACTCCGGACATCATTCAAAGAAAATTTCTAAGATTTGAATTTTGACGCAAAAACTCAATTAGTATTTTCATATTATGATTAGTATTACACATCATGAGCATTTCATGCATCTTTTACTCATGTGCACCATTGGAGTTCTTGAATTGGTGTTTATTGAATTTGAATTTTCTCGTTAGGTGTTGACGCTTCGGAAGGCATACCCGAGTACGACTACGCCTTTGAACTCAAAAGCGAGCAGCAAGGCACTACTTTACTCCTTGACCATGATTGCTCCTACTATTTGAAGTTTATGTTTTGGGAATTATTTTATCAATTGCATGCTTACTTTCAACTACAATTTTGATTGGGTAGAAAACTTAGCTATTACCACATTGTGATGTTATTCCCTTATCATGTTCTTTCTGTGTTCCATTGTCGCCCTAGGTGGTTGGTTTATTATTATTGTATATGGGTTCGTACAAATTGCTTAGCCATGCTTAGAACAGCGTTAGCAACCGCGATAGATG
This sequence comes from Guadua angustifolia, assembly GCA_036346375.1. NCBI lineage: Eukaryota > Viridiplantae > Streptophyta > Magnoliopsida > Poales > Poaceae > Guadua > Guadua angustifolia. Next base: position 69,283,324 of record CM070500.1, on the reverse strand, counting down.
GACTTAGTCCATTGGTCACAATGATTGAGAATTATTATGATTATGATGGTTTCAAATGTTGGTTCATGAGTAGAGATGTTGGTTAAGGACCCTAAGGATTAAATCCTGGTGACGTCTTTTTGAGTAACTATCGTGCGAACCACACGCCGTTTATGGGACCGGCGTAACCAAGTACTTGTGTATGACTAGGGTATGTAAACCATGTGCACTCGGGATTCCTTGAGCTTAGTGGAGCGTCAAGGAATGACCGTCGGAATTCCTTGGGCTTAGTGGAGCGCCAAGGAATATCCTCGAAGTCCCTCGAACTTTGTTGAGTTGGGGATGTCCAACAACGGGTGTACTCCTTGATCCACACACACCGAGTTGAGCGCACGCGGGATCGAGGGTCACGATCATCCGGATGGTTTAGATACACTACCATGCATCTTTGGAAAATGGTTTGTCACGTTCACCTCGTAAGACACATCTAAGGAAATGTGTTAATAGCTTGGCTCACGAGTGTGGCGTGTCGTGTGGGTAAAGTCGTACCTCTGCAGAGTTTAAACTATTCGAATAGCCGCGTCCATGGTTAAAGACGATCTCTTAAATTGTCAGTCACTGGGCGAGTATTAAGGTCTTGGTAGGAATGGGATGGGAGTGGGAAAAGAGACACAAGTATTGGAGTACTTGTGTGTGTAGTCGAACATGAGCGATGGAACTCATGGTTCGGAGAATGCTTGAAGGCATGATATGAATGTGATTATGGTGAGGTTATATTATGTACTAGATCTTGCAAATGTTTACGGAATGCAAATTCTTTTCAATCTATACATGTTTATGATTTACCCCAAACATTGCTTTATGCTGAAATTGCCATTTTGCCTTCCTTTGATGTAGCAACCACATGTAGTTAGAAATCAACATGCAATGTATATTATTGTCTTGTACACTCTTTGTACTCAATCGGATTATCCACTTCTGCGGTGAGGATGAGGCCTTTGCCGGGACTTTTAAGGCGATTTACGACAATGCTAACGTTTAGTCGCCGTCCTTGCCCCAGTTAGTTGCCTGAGGGTTTGGGGGCATGCCATGCTGGCCCTTTTGTCGTTTATCTTATAATTTCCGCTGCTACTTGATGTAATAACCCTAAATATGTCGTTATAGACAGCAGTCCTACTTTTGGGAATGTAATAACGTTTATGCTTCCGATAATTGTGTATGTGTTGTGATGTCAACTGTTGGATGAGAATGCTCATATTGGAAAACTATCCTGGGACCAACACGGGTATAATCGTGGAACGCTCGAGGTTCCCTTGATTCACTTGAGATGTACCGCGCAATTGAGTGAATCAGTGGAATCCCGGGGACGGTTCCCCACAGTTCTATTACATATTAAGTTTTTACACAACGTGTCCCTATTTGCCTTTAACAACTTTTCCGACGCAATCATCACGCATATATGGCATCATTGAAATATCAAGGGTTTCTTCTACATGTTTGATCCTCTCCGAATCTCCGAAAGGCGGTAGGTCGTCGAATCGATTGTATTACGCCTAAATCGTGCACATTGTCAACTCAACGATCCATTGTTTTAGGGAACAACTATGTTCCTTTTCTTATTCTTGGGAATTGACTATGTAGAAAACTTGCGAGACTTGAAGCTAGTATCCGAGTCGGTTTGTGTCCAAGATTGTTGAGGTCGATAGTTGTGAACCCATAGTTGTCCACCTCCACACCATTAGGATGTTTGACCCAGTTGCAGCGAAATACGGGGATCTGCATATCCCTTCCATAGTCGAGTTCCCAAATTTCTTCAATGATTCCATAGTAGGTGTTCTTCTCCCCTGTCGCATCTATGGCTTCTACCCGAACGCCACTGTTTTGGGCCATCGTCTTCTTGTCCTTTTGAATGGTATAAAACGTGTACCCATTGATGTCATACGCTAGCCATGATGTTACCAGACTTGATGGGCCATGAGCCAACATTTTCAATGTTTCTGTTTCTTCGTCCTCACCATCTAGTATGTTTTGGTTCTTGAACCATGTGGTAAACATGCGCTTATTCTCTTTTAGGATCCAATCAACTTGGCGTCCTGGATTTTCTCTTTCAAGCTCTTCTAGGTGTTGCTCCACATACGGCTCCACTATCTTTAGCTGTTGCAAGACGGTGAAATGTGCTTGGACCACATTCTTGTACTCATGGTCGATGAATCTTTTCTTTCCCTTAGTCCCTTTACAGTCAACCTCCCTCATGTCGAGGGACAGCACACCAATCGGCCTTTCCGTGAGCATGAAGTAATCCGTGCAACACTCAATGTCTTCCTCGAGATTGTAACCCTCAATAATGGAACCCTCTGGGTAAGCACGATTCCGTTGTAAGCTCTTAAGCAAGCCCATCCACCTCTCAAATGGAAACATCCGATTGTAAGAATCTGGTCCCGTGCCTTTACCTCCTCAACAAGGTGAACCAAGAGGTGCGGCATGATATCGAAAAAGGATAGAGGAAGCACATCTCAAGTTGGTTTATAGTCTCCACTATGTAGTTCTGCTGAGATTGTCGAGTTTGTTCATCATCGATTACCTTCGTGAAATCGCATTGCGAAATGACACCTGGTAGTGTGATGGCTACCTTTACAAATGTTGAGTTGATACCCCGATTGCAATTGGGATCATTTGTGTCATCATGGCGTGGCGGTCGTGAGACTTCATACCACTTATCTTTAAATCTTTCATCGATACTAGGTTTTGATGTTCGATGAATAACCAGACGGACTCGACCCCACGTAAGCACTTGCACACTGATCTTTTCTCCTCGGTGTCGAGAGTAGCTTCTTTGGGGTAGGTAATACTTTCCACTTGGTCTTTCTTGAGGTGTAGTTCTTTCTGATTTTAAGTACTACCATGTCTTTCTGAGCTTTAAGACCATCCTTTGTCTTGTCTTGAATGTCCAACAAGAGACCTATGCGCTTTCCACGAGACATTCTTTATGACATGCATGGCATCGATGCTATGGCTAATTTCCAAGTCCTTCGATGGGGCAAATACTTGTAGAAAATTGACATCTTTTGAATAGGACAACAAAGTGGAACCTCCTCATCGGTATTCTTCCTCTTTCGACCCTCTTTTGGCCTGCACCGCTTCTTCGAAAACCACCTTGATGTTACGGACCATTTCAAACACTTTTTCCCTTCTGCCGCTTTGGAGCCACACCTTCCTCAACCGTATTGTCAAAATACTTGCCCATCTTGCGGTATTTGTGAGTTTTGAGTAAGCGGTGGTGTCGCATGTACACTAATACGTGAGCATGGAAGGAGCGTCGACCAGTTTCATCCATGCATACTACACAAGTCGTCTTCCCTTTAATCGACCCGATAGGGCCAGCAGAGTGGGGAAATCAGCGATGGTAACGAAAATAATGGCTTTTAGTGTGAAGTCTTTGTCGTTGGGCCGATCCCACACGGACCCCATCGTGCCACAACATGGCCATATCTTCCATCGATGGTTAGAAACACATCAATATCTACTCGGTGTCTCGGACCTTGGATAAGAATGGACAACATTAGGTACCTTCTCTTCATACATAGCCATGGAGGAAGGTTGTAGATGGAGCAGGACTCTTGGCCAAGTGCTATGTGTGGCGTTCCATTCACGAAAGGATTCATACCATCGGTACTCGGTAGCGAACCTTACATTCTGGGTTCGTTGCCAAAATCTGGATACATGCGATCAAAATTTCTCCATTGTCTACCATCGGCGGGTGTCGAATCTTTCCATCTTTTATGCGCTTGTCGAATGCCAACCCATTAGTTGAGTCCTCTCATTTGAGTACAAAGCGTTTGAGCGGTCAATAAGCGGCAAGTACCACATCACCAACGCAGGATTCTTTTCTTCTTGTCCGTGCACGAGCGGTGTCTTCTTTGTCATTACTAGTAGTACTATTCTTGTTCTTCTTATTCTTCTTAGTCTTTGGTGAAGAATCATCATCGTCGTGGAGTCATCATTCTTCTTATCTGGCTCGCCTTGCACGGGCATTGATCCAAGTCGCGTAATCTTTACGGAAGAGGATCTGATGGTTCGGACAGCGTGTATCTTTTGCACATCCAATGACATCGGAGTGATAAGCTTCTTCGTGAAATAAGTGCTCGTCGGCAAGGTGGGCAATCCATTAGCCTTCGAAGTACTTACGCCAAGAGCCTCAACGGATCGGTGAAACTCTTGTCCGACCATCCATTGCTAGCCTTCAACCTTAGAAGCATCAACACCGTATGCAACACCGTAAACTCGGAGGACAACCCTTGGATTCCTCATATAACAGATCATTCGCTGTTTTGTGTAACGCATCGACATTATCTAAACTGTCATCTCCTTTAAAACCTGCGGTTCAGCATGGCACAACATTTCCTCTACATTAGCGATCGACCATCATCTAACAAGCGAGCATGCACATGGCGTCATCTCCCAAACCGTCAATATCGCCTCCGCACGCCGATCATCCACGAGATCGGGATCAACGTCATCAGTTGTTTGCGATGTACGTTGCTCGCCATGTTTGGACCAACATGTGTAATCCTCTATAAAACCTCTCATGATCAGGTGTGTTCTGATTACACTTAAATCTCCCCACCCTACATTGTTCTTACAATCATTGCATGAACAAAGTATTTCCTTTTCCTTCTTAGTCCAGGTGTCCTTCCAAGCGGCTTTAATAAAAGTTTCGAGCTCTTTGAGGAATACACCCTTATTTCTTGGGGCATTGTACATCCATGCCCTTTCCATCTTGAACCTGAAACAGAAAATTAGATCAAAATGTCAATTATTTAGATAGAACTTTATCAAAAGAACCCTAAGTTAAATACTATAAAATGATTTTATTAAAATCATGAAAGAATGTAAGGTCCTCTCCCTCTAGAGAGGGGAGGCCGGGTTCTCTCCCTCTAGATCTAGAGAGAGGGAGGGATACAAGATCTGTCTATAGATCTAGAAGGTGAGGGCCTCATCCCCCTCTCCCATGCACATTCTCTATACACTACATATTCCTCTCCACTAGATATAAACCGAAATTACACAATTTAAACATGTATGAAACCTCTACAAATGTTAGGAATGAGATGCTCTTACCTTAGAGAGTTAACGTCTATTCCAAGGATTTCAAGTTCAAAACCTCCCCCCCTTATTTTCACAATTTTGGGGCCGCCTGGAACTGCCGCAGAGAGAGAACGGTTCGGAGCTTTAAAGCGAAGTTTCCACAGGCGGCTCCCTAAGACAACAACCTGCAGAAAATAATAACGATGAAGCAAAACAGCATTACCGGATGATCCGTCAACAGAGAAAAAAACCATACCAGAGTATTTTCTGGACGTTGGATTTCTCAGCGTAGTGACGCAGTTGCAACACAAAGGATGATCCGGTACGTCAATGAAAACGCGTACCGGAGTATTGTTTGGACGTTGGATTTATGTGTTTTGCAGGTATTGTAGAATAAAGGATGATCCGGTACGTACACGAAAAGGCATACTGGCGTCTCCTTCGTCACAAAATTTGTAGACAAGCATTTAAAAAATTTGTACAGGCGGTTTGTTTAAGAACTACGCCTTTAAAGACTTGAACATCACCACAGGAGGTTCGTTAATTAATTAGCCCGTCAATATAATTAACTAAGGCGGCTTGCTTAACGTCTGCTTTGAGAAGCGCAAATTCCTTATGCGGCTTCGTAAGAAAGCCGCCTGTGTAAAGATCACAATTACCCCCGGCGGTTCATTAAGAAAGCCGGCTGTGAAGATAGCAGTTTCATGAGCGGCATGTAAGCGCATCACTGTGAAAAGATCAATATTTTCACAAAGCGGTGTCTTAAAAAGCCGGTTGTGAATATACCTTTCCACAAAGCGGTTCTTAGCCCCAAGGACCGCCATGATCTTTGGAGGCGGCTCACCTTTTAATCCGCCTGTGAAAACAAATCCTTAGTGTCTAGGAAAATCATTTCTGTAGTAGTGTTCTGCACCCGCCATGCAACCTTCCACCCTATTCAAGTTTTAAAATACCAAATCTTTTCTTTTATTTTACCAAACTGGCAGCACCAACTGCCCTTTTTAAATAATATTTCCACCCAATCATTTAGATTTTCAAGTAACAAGCCTTCAATTGAACATACAAATAGTATTCTGCATAACTAATCACTACTATTATTCTAAACAAAGTATCAAGCCATTTATATTATAATTAATCATTCTAGGGCAGCCAAAGAACAGATGGATTAATATGTAACAAGCATACATATTAACAAGGTATTTAACTACAATCTATCATAATATATATTTGTTTTTAATCAACATAGTATGCAAATTTGTAAATCTACAAAGCATTTCAAAACATGGATCAACATGCTTCAAGGGAACTTGCAAAAATTTGCTGGAAACTTGCCTTGGTCAGCGAGGAGAGAGTCGTCTTCTTGCGGATCAGCAACGGCGTCGACGTCGACCGTTTCTATCGAACGAAAAACAACGAATAAACACACAGTTAGAAAATACGGAGAATCAAATTAATTCATAATTTCATGAAAACTTCCAGATCTATAGTTTAGCATTTTAAAAGATTTATAAAATTTATTTCAACATTTTCGGATGGATATTTTAGGAGATACAAAATTCATAATTTAGATTTTCTGCGAATAATTTGACAGAATAAATTTATTTATAAAATTTCAGAAAAATTATCGTGAATAGGTATTAATTTTTACTAATTAACAAAATTTGTTGCATGCAATTTAGAGCTAAAACGAGTTTGCAACGAAAATCACAAAAATCACAAATTACTGAAAAGTACATGTACAAACTAGATAATTTTTGTTGCTCTGTTCATCACGTGTACTGTAGCATGCATATTCATGTGCGACACAGAGAAGATGAGAAAGCTTCAGTTTTGGTTTTTGGCGCTCGGTGGAGTGGGATCAGAAAGCTCAACAACCGATCATCCGAGGAGGCGTATCACAGCAAACTCACCGACGGTAGTGGTGACGGCGGCAAGACAGCCGGGTGGCGGTGGCCAGTCACAAAGATGTTGAGGGCAGCACGACTTGGTCAAGGCGGCGGCGCTTCAAAGTAATAAAGGCATCAGATGGTTCTCGGGTGACAACAAGGAAAACACAGTACAGAACACCTCGAGGCGAAGATCACCTTGCGCACAAGATGACGCGAGCAGCGCTTGGCGTGCTGATCTGAAGCAGCGACGAGGCGGAGAGAACAAGGCGGCAACAATGGTGGAGGTGGAGCTTCGGTTTTTCTTCACGGTGCGGCAAACAATCGACGTCGTTGTGGGATTGGCAAAAGAAATACAACCGAGTGCTCATCGTTTTATAGACTCCAGGATATTGAAGCGACAGACGTGGCCTCGGGCATCTCGGGAGCTAGCGTCGTTTCATGCAGGAAGAATTTGCATCTTGGCCGGCGTCAGTTACTTGCACGTAGGAAGGAACCCAGTGACCGGATTTAATGGCAAGCCTTACGTGCATGTATGGAGAGGAAAAACGGCTAGACATCATTATGAATTAGTGGGGCTTAATCCCTTCTTTGACTACGCGTGAAATTGAGAACTTATAGCACCAGTTGGAAACTCTCGGTCGTGTGCTGTAATGGCTGCAACCAGAGCATCGTGTACGGAGGAAGAAGAAGCGCCGGATTAGAGCAATACTGAGTGGAGTTAAATGAGATGCCAAGGCTTAGTTTAAGGAGTAGAAACGGCAATGATTAAGGAGCTCAAAAAATGCTGTAATGGTGGAAGAAAGAGATGGTTTGTCTCTGGACATGCACGGTTGGAGATGATGCTGCAGTTCAGTACAGTGCCTTCCATTTTCTTTGGAATTTGAATAGTGTTAAGAAGAGGAAGCGCTTGGAATAAAATAGTAAAATGACTCTAAAAATCCTGGAAAAATTCTCTAAAATACTAGGGAATATTTGAAATTTAATAAACTTAGTTTTGGAATTTTTCGATATATAGATTTTCTGTAAAAATTCTTTTAGTAAATTAGACACTTGTACAAATCTTTATATAATCAACAAACTTTAATTTATGAACCAAGTTTTTGAAAATATTTTAAAAGAACATTCTCATTTTTCAAATGTTTTTATTATAAACAAGATTTTATTTTATCTGATTTTTTTATCTTTTATATATTTTTTTTACAAATACTACATGCGTGATTTTAATTTTTATGAAAAATGAGGATGTTACAAACCTACCCCCCTTAAACAGAATCTCGACCCCGAGATTCGATAGAGCTGGGAAAAATATTTGGAAATTCTGCTCGTAGGTCCTCTTCACGCTTCCAGGTAGCCTCCCTCTCGGTATGGTTGCTCCATTGCACCTTACCGAATTTGATACTTCTGCTGCGAGTTTTGCGAACTGCCTCATCCAAAATATGTATTGGGTATTCCTTATAAGAAAGATCCTGCTGTAAATCTAATTGTTCTAAGGACATGTGTTCCTCTAGTACTTGAAGACATTTTCTTAGTTGAGACACATGAAATACATCATGCACGCCAGTTAGTTGTGGTGGTAATTCCAAGCGTCGCTACCTCGCCTCTTGGCCAAAATTTTGAGCGGTCCAATATATCTAGGTGCAAGCTTTCGCTAACTTGAAATCGTTTGATTCCTTTCATTGGTGAAACTTTCGAGATACGAAGTCGCCCTCGGCAAATTTGAGTCCGACGTCGATTATCGGTAGTAGCTTTTCAGCCGACTTTGAGCAGTTCTTAATTTTTCTTTGGATCGACCTCACTTGTTCTTACGCCTCCTTGAGTACATCTGGTCCAAACACTTTTCCTTCTCGGTTTCCTTCCAATAAAGTGGTGTTCGACACTTGCGTCCATATAATGCCTCGAAGGTGACATCTGAATACTTGATTGATATCCATTGTTGTATGAAAACTCGCATAAGGCAAACTCTTATCCCAACTTGTCTTGTTTGTCAAAGCGCAGGATCTGAGCATATCTTCTAAAACTGATTTACCCTTCGGTCGGCGATCTGTTTGTGGATGATATCTTTGTCTTGAGGTTAAGGTTAAGTGCCCAATAAACTATGCAACTTTTGCCAAAACTTTGAGGTGGTGAGTACCTCTATCCGACACAATTTTCTTGGGTACTCCATGCAAACATACTACCTTTGTCATGTACAACTCGCCAATTTGTCTCGGTGTAGGTGGTTTTAACAGAATGAAATGAGCAGATTTAGTCGAGACGATCAATTATAACCAGATTGAATCATATCCAGATTGAGTCCTTGGTAATCGATGATGAAATCCATTCCGACCTCTTCCCATTTCCATTTGGGAATTTTTAGCGATCGTAGTAATCCTGAGGTCTCGATGCTCGACTTTCACTGTTTGGCGAGATATCGCACATAGCAACAAACTCGCAATTTCTCTCTTCTTCTTGGTCCACCGATGCGATTCTTTAAATCCAAATACATTTTGGTACTTCCTGGATGAATTGAGTAGGCGGTCTCATGAGCTTCTTTTAAGATCATTTCCTTGATTTCTTTCTTATTGGGTACAAAAATTCTTTTCCCAAACCATAGGGTACCTTTTTCATCTATTGAAAATCCTGGAGCTTTTCCTTTCTTCATCCTCTCAATAATTTCCAAAACCTCTGCATCTTCTTTCTGAGCTTCTCGAATTTGGTCCTCCAAGGTAGGTTGCAGTTCCATCATATTAATGTATCCTTGCTCCACTATCTCCAAATTCATTCTCTTGAATTCTTCATGTAAAGCTGGCTGGCTTTCCTTAACTAATATACTATTACAATAATTCTTCCTACTCAGAGCATCGGCCACTACATTAGCTTTCCCAGGGTGATAATGGATTCCAACATCATAATCCTTTATCAGCTCCAACCATCTTCTTTGCCTCATATTTAAATCTGGTTGAGTGAATATATACTTCAAGCTCTTATGATCGGTGTATATCTCGGTTCGATTCCCGATGAGGTAATGCCTCCAAATTTTCGGGCATGTACCACATTTGCTAACTCCAAATCATGAGTAGGGTAATTTTCCTCGTGAGGCGTGAATCGCCTAGATGCATAGGCCACCACTTTACCTTCTTGCATCAACACACAACCTAAACCTTGCTTCAAGCATCACAATAAACCACAAAGTCCTTTTGTATATCGGGTAACGTCAATACTGGAGCAGAGGTTAGTTTCTTCTTGAGCTCTGGGAAACTATCTTCGCATGACTGGGTCCATTCAAACTTCTTTTCTTTCTTTAATAGTTGTGTAAGTGGTTTCACGATTTTGGAAAAATCTTCTATGAATCTTCTATAATATCCAGCCAAACCAAGAAAACTTCTAATTTGAGTTACTGATTTTGGTTGCTTCCAATCAAGTACATCCTTTACTTTACTCGGGTCAATAGCAACTCCTCCAGCTGAAATGACATGGCCCAAGAAAGAGACTTCTTTTATCCAAAACTCGCATTTCTTTGAACTTGGCATAAAGCTTATGTTCCTGAGTTTTTCCAAAACTAGGCATAAATGCTTCTCATGTTCTCCTTCATCTTTGGAGTATATCAAAATATCATCGATGAAGATAACTACTGAATTTGTCTAAAAATTCCATGAACACCTTGTTCATCAAATGCATAAAATAATTTGGTGCATTGGTCAATCCGAAGGGCGTCACGATGAACTTCGTAAAGTCCATACCGAGTGGTGAAAGGCGGTCTTAGGAATATCTTCCTTCTTGATTTTAATCGATGGTACCACGATCTTAAATCTATTTTTGAGAAAACACAAGCTCCCTTGAGTTGGTCAAATAGATCATCGATCCTTGGCAATGGGTACTTGTTTTTGATTGTCACTTCATTCAAAGATCTATAATCTATACACATTCTCAGGGTATTATCCTTCTTTTTCACAAATATAACTGGAGCTCCCCAAGGTGATGAACTAGGGCGAATGAAGCCTTTCTTTTGTAATTCTTCAACTTGCTTCTTTAATTCCATTAATAGGTTAGCAGACAACCGATAGGGTCTCTGATGGATTGGGGTTGTGCCAGGAACTAAGTTAATAACAAACTCTATATCTCGATCTGGTGGCATGCCTGGCAAGTCATCAGGAAAGACATCCGGATATTCTTTTGCTACTGGTACTGATTCCAATGTTATTTCCTTTAATTGATTCAATAGACTGGTTGGCCTTGAGGCAAGTCAGATAAGAAGCATACTTGGGCTCCATCTTTAGTGACAAGAGATATGGTATGGTTGGCACAATTAATTTGTCCTTCATGTTTGGTTAACCAGTCCATACCAAGTATTACATCTATTCCCTGGGAATCTAATAGGATAAGGTTTGCTAGAAACTTCACCCTATTAATTTCTATTACTAGCTTGGGACATACTTTTTAGTCATCATCTCTTTTCGAGGATTTTACTATCATAGGGTTCTTTAGGTTCATTGTATCCCAATGTTTCCTTTCATAAAACCCTTGGATATGAATGAATGAGATGCACGAATCAAACAAAATTGTAGCAGAATCTGAGTTTGAAACGTACCCATCATTGCATTACGAGCTTCTTGTGCCTCTTTAGTGAGATATGGTTCACATGGCTCCTTCGGCTCGATTTGGGGTTCTGGGAGTCGAGGTTACCACGACCACGACTTGGTGTCTGTTGAAGCTAATCCCGGGTTGAATGGGCTGGAGCTATGTTTGGCGCCTTTGAGGACACTTGGTTGCATAATGTCCCATTTGATGGCAATTGAAGCCTTGCACATTTGTTGTATTGTTAGTTTTCTTTGGTGAATGCTGGGTTTTGACGGGTGTCTGTTGTATCGGACGGTACAGACATCATGGTCCTCTGCACTTCTTTGAGCCGTGACTTGCTAGCTTGAAGCTGTCCAAACCTTAGCCTAGACCCATGGCTACATGTTGACCTTGAATTGCTAGCTTTCTCTTACGATTCTCGTTTATTGTGTTGTATGTCCTCTTGAGCGAGCTTTGTTCACTAGTTGTTGGAAAGTGGCATAATCATTGGAAGCCGATAAAGCCTTGATCTCCGGGTCCATCCCTTCCATGAATTTCCAAATCTTGTCGGCCTCAATGGCTACTTGGTTGGAGCATATCGAGCCAATTGGTTGAACTTATGCAAATAGTCGGTCATGGTCATATTACCTGTTGGAGCCTATGGAATTCTCGCCTCTTCATTTCCATAACTTCTTTGGGAATATGAGCATCCTAAAAGCTTTGAACAAATTCTTCGGGTAATGGCGGTGCATTTGGATGGGAAGCAGAAATTCTCCCACTAGGCGGCGGCACTACCTGCAGTTGATGTCCGGTGAAGTTGGCGCTTTCATCATCTGCTTGAGCTAATGTCGACTTCGGTCCATTTCTTTGATCCAATCATTTGCGACTAGAGGATCGATGGACCCATAAAGGTGGAAGGTCTTGTCGCATAAACTCTCCGAACTTGGATTGCAATTTGGTGAGGTTGGGCTTGATTATTGAAGTTATTGGCTATGCCTTGAAGTACTTGAAGATGCATAGCCGATGGTCATGGATACTTGGCTCTCCAACGGGGAAGGAATTTGTCTTGGGTTCCTTGTCAAGTGGTGATTGATTGTTGGCGGGGTGTTGAGTTTGCCCGACCTGCTGCCACGACCAATACCATTGCTACCGCTCAACATCACCATGACCTCTGCTACGTGTATTCACCATCTGGAATTGAGAATGGGAAAAACACAAGAAAAGAGAGAGAAACAAAGTTAAGAAAACAGGGGAAATAAGCTATCATCCCACAATCATGACAAAGACTAAACCACAGAAAAAAACACCAATTGAAATCTTATATAAAATAAAAATTCTTGATAAGATAGCTGTATCACAAGCGTATAGAGCACGATATAGTCCATCACATTCTTTATTACACGTTCTAATCGTGGACAAAAGATGGACACTACTGGCCAAGACTAACTACTCCCTTCACCTTCCTCGAAGATGCGAAGGGAAGGGTCCTCTTCACTCCTGCTGCGGGATGCACTAACATTCTGGGAAGGTCCTGGCTCTCCTAGGCGATCCACGAATCCCAAGGAAGTCCCCAGGGCGGCTTGCGGACGATAGACTTCTTGGCGGTCCTTCTTATCAATGGACCACGGCAGCGCTTGACTGCGGGGCATCTGGGGTCAAACCTCGGCGGAGCTCCTCTCCAAAGAAGGGTGGAAGCGGCGCTCTGGTGTACCTCTGCCTGAGGGCTAGTGGAAGTGGGCTGCGCGCTGAGCTTCCTTAAGCTGACGGTTTTCCTCCCTTGCTGCAGCTAACTCCCTACGCACATCCTGGAGCTCACAAGAGATGTGAACATTGGTGTCATCCTGCGCCCAGATGAACGAACCCATGCGCGCTGTCGTCGGTCGACTCAACTCCAAGCCGGGCCGGTGTGACTCCTCCCAACGATGTCGGGAAAGAGTGAGTGCACGGGTGTCGTCGGTGAACATGATAGTTCTCACCCAAATGGATGAGAGCCTCTCTAGCAGCATCCTGAAGTGCATCTCCAAGCATCAGTCATTCCGAGGTGAAGTAGAAGGGACGATCTTCTGCATTTTGACTCCTAGCGTAGACCAGCAACCTGACTTTCCAAATGTTGTAGCCAATACTGGGCACTGAGGTGCATCGATATTCTGGACGATGGGGAAATCCCAACTCCTGGAGCATCAAAGACAACTGCTCACAAAAACCTCCTTCCTTCTGAGCAAACGAGGTATAGCAAGGCATCTGCGAATTTTGAAACAAGGCAAGGTCAGTAAAACATTTTAAATGAAAGATAAGGCAGGAGCAAGATGCTAAGATAGAAAAGATAGAAGCAAAGGAACTTAGAAGTTCATAAATATATTTTTATGCAAATAATCATCCTTAAGGCTTGGCCATTCTAACTAGGTCATGTTCTACAGTCTTGGCTCTGATACCATTCTGTCGGAACCCGGAAAAAGGATACAGGCCCCACCTGTGTTTACCTGTACTAGTCCCTGGATCAATAGCTAGTACACACAGATTATAACAGTATGGACCATAACCATGCGATAAATAAAAATTGAATTCAGAGTACTGGCCGACATGGCCTATTATTACAAAAGTTGGACCCGTAGGTCATACTGTGTGAAACATTAAAGCGGCAAATAAACTTGACGAAGTCCAAAACACCACAGGCAAAGACCGGAGAAAACGCGATCCTAGACGTCCGGATGATCCTCCTCTTCAAAGCCTTCATCGCAGATGTCGAACGGTGGAATGCAGGCTCTTAGATAGCGATCTCTGATCTCCTGATCTGCTTTATGGAATAAGCAGCCCCACAATGAAAAGCGAGGGTGAGTATGCAACATACTCAACAAGTCCGGAAAGAAATGCAGTATGTAGTTGAATTCAAGGGAAGGAATTGGTTAATTTGCCAAAAGCCAAATTTTAAAATTTTATACTAGAACTTTGAAGAGCAGTTTTCAAAGGTATTTTCTTTTAAAGAAATGAGAGTTTCAAACTTTTCAAGACACGGCTTCAACCGTGGAAAAACAAAACGTAGACCAACTCATGGCATCGACCATGGTTTTATTTTAAGATTATTTTTCCACAGTACCAACATGGTTTTCTTTTGAAATCTTTTCCTCGTGGCTCCAACCACGGACTTTTATCAAATCAAAACATTTACGGCTCCAACCGTGCTTTTCTTTTTATAAGTATCTTATTTTGAAACCAAGTAGGGAAAATCTACCATGTGACAACGCTCTCTGTCCACCCTTGACCGTGGGTACGGCTATTCGAATAGTTTGTTTACTCTGCAGAGTTTGCACGCTTTACCCGCGAGGGATATTTCAGTTTTTTTGGTCATACACTTTCTTTGGCATATAACCCCAAGTGAAAATCACAAGGCCATTTCTCTAGCTACATCTTAACTAAGTCACGCCCGCTGAGGTTTCACGGCCAAATGGCTACAACCATAATGGAAGCCCCCTCTTGCGCCTGTAGGACTCCTGTGGCTCCAACCACGCCTACTCCACCGTCTGGCATGCCTTAATTAAGCTTTCACTAGTTACTCGGCCAGGCCCGTCCCATACCGGAACCCGCGGCCGCACTGTTGTACATTGTTTGACAATCACAAGGGATCGATCCTTAGGGTGACTAGGGTGGTACATACTCAAACCCGAGTCTCATGCATTCTGCACCCGCCATGCAACCTTCCACCCTATTCAAGTTTTAAAATACCAAATCTTTTCTTTTATTTTACCAAACTGGCAGCACCAACTGCCCTTTTTAAATAATATTTCCACCCAATCATTTAGAATTTCAAGTAACAAGCCTTCAATTGAACATACAAATAGTATTCTGCATAACTAAGCACTACTATTATTCTAAACAAAGTATCAAGCCATTTATATTATAATTAATCATTCTAGGGCAGCCAAAGAACAGATGGATTAATATGTAACAAGCATACATATTAACAAGGTATTTAACTACAATCTATCATAATATATATATTTGTTTTTAATCAACATAGCATGCAAATTTGTAAATCTACAAAGCATTTCAAAACATGGATCAACATGCTTCAAGGGAACTTGCAAAAATTTGCTGGGAACTTGCCTTGGTCAGCGAGGAGAGAGTCGTCTTCTTGTGGATCAGCAACGACGTCGACGTCGACCGTTTCTATCGCACGAAAAACAACGAATAAACACCCAGTCGGAAAATACGGAGAATCAAATTAATTCATAATTTCATGAAAACTTCCAGATCTATAGTTTAGCATTTTAAAATATTTATAAAATTTATTTCAACATTTTCGGATGGATATTTTAGGAGATGCAAAATTCGTAATTTTAGATTTTCCGCGAATAATTTGATAGAATAAATTTATTTATAAAATTTCAGAAAAATTATCGTGAATAGGTATTAATTTTTAATAATTAACAAAATTTGTTGCATGCAATTTAGAGCTAAAACAAGTTTGCAACGAAAATCACAAAAATCACAAATTACTGAAAAGTACATGTACAAACTAGATAATTTTTGTTGCTCTGTTCATCACGTATACTGTAGTATGCATATTCATGTGCGACACAGAGAAGAAGAGAAAGCTTCGGTTTTGGTTTTTGGCGCTCGGTGGAGTGGGATCAGAAAGCTCAACAACCGATCGTCCGAGGGGGCGTATCACAGCGAACTCACCGGCGGCAGTGGCGACGGCGGCAAGACGACCGGGTGGCGGTCGCAAGTCACAAAGATGATGAGGGCAGCACGACTTGGTCAAGGCGGCGGCGCTTCAAAGTAATAAAGGCATCAGATGGTTCTCGGGTGATATCTGAAGCAGCGACGAGGCGGAGAGAACAAGGCGGCAACAATGGTGGAGGTGGAGCTTCGGTTTTTCTTCACGGTGCGGCAAACAATTGACGTCGTTGTGGGATTGGCAAAAGAAATACAACCGAGTGTTCATCGTTTTATAGACTCCAGGATATTGAAGCGACAGACGTGGCCTCGGGCATCTCGGGAGCCAGCGTCGTTTCATGCAGGAAGAATTTGCATCTTGGCCGGCGTCAGTTACTTGCACATAGGAAGGAACCCAGTGACCGGATTTAATGGCAAGCCTTACGTGCATGTATGGAGAGGGAAAACGGCTAGACATCATTATGAATTAGTGGGGCTTAATCCCTTCTTTGACTGCGCGTGAAATGAGAACTTATAGCACCAGTTGGAAACTCTCGGTCGTGTGTTATAATGGCTGTAGCCAGAGCATCGTGTACGGAGGAAGAAGAAGCGCCGGATTAGAGCAATACTGAGTGGAGTTAAATGAGATGCCAAGGCTTAGTTTAAGGAGTGGAAACGGCAATGATTAAGGAGCTTAAAAAATACTGTAATGGTGGAAGAAAGAGAAAGAGATGGTTTGTCTCTGGACATGCACGGTTCAAGACGATGCTACAGTTCAGTATAGTGCCTTCCATTTTCTTTGGAATTTGAATAGTGTTAAGAAGAGGAAGCGCTTGGAATAAAATAGTAAAAATGACTCTAAAAATCCTGGAAAAATTCTTTAAAATACTAGGGAATATTTGAAATTTAATAAAATTGGTTTTGGAATTTTTCGATATATAGATTTTCTGTAAAAATTCTTTTAGTAAATCAGACACTTGTACAAATCTTTATATAATCAACAAACTTTAATTTATGAACCAAGTTTTTGAAAATATTTTAAAAGAACATTCTCATTTTTCAAATGTTTTTATTATAAACAAGATTTTATTTTATCTTATTATTATTTTTTATCTTTTATATTTTTTTTACAAATACTACATGCATGATTTTAATTTTTATGAAAAATGAGGATGTTACAGTGGCGGAAGGGGTTTTGGCAGCCACAGATCGAGGCAGGAGGCGGCGCATGGCAAGCTACTTCTCTCTCCTCGCTCATTGCCCGGCCCTCTGAGCGAGGAGCTGCTCGCACGCGTCCTTCGCGCCGTGGGTACCTGTTCAGCGCGTCCCCAAGGTGGCGTTCAGTGTTCTCACGCTGTGACCCGCTCGCTGGCGCCGCTGGGAGTGCCTCGCCGAGGGCACGAGCCACTATTCCATCTATGTCCATGTGCTGCCGTCCTACCAAGCCAACTTCACCTCCGACTCTATCTTCCACCGCCGAAATCTCGGTATGGCTAGCTCGCATGGAGGTGAGGTGGCGACTCAAGGTGTGGATGGGCGGCGGCACGCCGGAGGTGAGGCGACGGGCTCGGACCAGTACCTCCCCGCCCATCCTCGCGCGCGCCTTCCCCGCCGCGTGTTGCGGGTCGGCATGCGGCGAAGTCTTTGTCTTGGTCGCATCGAACTGCTTATCGTGCCCAATTAGTAGAACCGCTACAATACCATAGCGAATGAGCCGTGCTATAGTATCATGCCGGGCTCTAGCTAGGTTGGACTGAGCATGCCTTGTGCCAGTCTAAAATGGTCCGGCCCAGTGCCTACCTACTGGAATCGGCACCACCCCGGGTCCCTGCGTGCTCGCCCCTTGCGCGCACCTGCGTGCAGCGATGCAGACCACACCCTGCAGCACTGGGCTCGGTCCCAGCCGCTTGCAGGCCTGGCCTTGCGCCATGAGCTAGCTATTCGATTATATGCTAATCCCCTTTTCTAACCTAGGGTTTGGTACTCCCTGGGTCTGAGATTGTTTTCTAATTTCGACATTTTTATTGCGTTCTATGCTGCATGGTAAAGGTGAGTTTCTTGGGTCTGGGATGAAATCTTTGGCTAGCACGAGGGTTGGATGGTGTCATGGCGAAACCCTTAGCTTGCTGTGCGTCAGGGGAACACGTGTGAACTATTGGGGACGAACGGCGCAACCCCCGTGTGATTTGCTAACTAAGACCACTGCATCTCTACTGTCATTTCATATTCTAGCTCACAATTTCTATTGCTATTCTCTAGTGACGCTACTGGAATGGCGAGGTACCAAGAAAATTACCTGCACTGTGATGAAAGAAAAACAGATGTTGGTGGGGTGTTTTGTGCTGTTGGTGATGATGTAGCCGATAGCGATGTCGTAAAGGTCGCTGGCTTTGATTTGGACCTACTCACCTATTTGCCTCCCGGCTCCTGGCGCTTGAGGCCTTCTTGGTGTGCTTGAAAGCTTCTGGTTGAGCTTCTTGCTCCCTTCTGCTTACTGGATTGTGGCTTGGTTGGCTTGCTTGAGCCTCCTGACTGCTGGTTCCTAAGTGCTGGTTGCTAGCCTTAACTCTAGTTCTTGCTTGTCCTCTGTCGTGTGTTGGTTGATGGTGTTGATGTGGTTTGGCTCCAAGGCTTGAGCTTTTGTATGGGAAACGCTATGGGGGTTTGCTTATATGTGAGATGTTCTGGTGGCTTGCTAGCTTACGAGCAAATTCTCTAGATTAATGCGTTGTCGCTTAAGCACAGTGCCTCCATGTCTATCCCTTTGACTGTGCAAGATTTGCTATTTACTGAGGGTACAATTCAAATTCTACTGCATGATATTTTTAAAATATGCACGGCTACTACTTAAAACAGGCTTGTAAAATTGTCGAGTAATGCTAGTAAATTGCCAGAGGTGCCGAGTTGGCCCTCAGATAATATCTGGTATCTCAGTGAGTGATATCAAATTATTCTGGACTGACGGCAACTCTAACTCAATTTAAATTTATTAAATTCTATACTGCGTTATTAATTTATTTTCTTTACTAATGACTGGAATATTTTTATTGATTTGCAGGTTGGCGAAATAAGATTTTAGAAGAGAGAACAATTTTTATTTCTTCTTTTGTAATTATTCATTTTGTAATCGCATTGTAATTGTAAATTAAATTTTTATTTAATGCAATTCTTTTAGTTGAACAGCTATGTAATAATTACTATATGTAATGAATCAATGTTGCCTGATTGCGTTTAATGACTAGTGAATTAATTTAATGACTAAATTTTGGTTAATAAAATTTTATGGCTATTTCAACCATCTTTATTAATGTTTTCAAATGCTTTCATGTAACTACATATATCATCACTGTATTGAAAAATGTATATTAAAATTGAAAACCTTAATTTGAACTCGGATGGATACATGGTTTGTGAATGAATTGATGAGAGGGTAAGTGGATTCTGATATGATGTTTGGCTCATCCAATGAAAGGAGCCATGAATGTGTTCATATATTATGTACAGTGGGTAGAGGTAGAGGGTGTCGATTAGAAGGTGTAAAGTTCTATCGGTGGGACTCTCTACATAGGTTATAATATAAGGTCAAACAAGTATACTCAGGCAATGAGTTGTATTCCAGTATCAACCATAGTGAGTGAAATCGGTCAGAAAAGATTGTCCTAGAAGGTATTACGATATCCACATTGGGTATGAGTAGATACCTAGTACACAAATCTGAGTATGCCAAAAGGCCCATAGAGACCCGTGATTACATTGGCGGTATATTGAAGCCATAGGTAGAGTTACTGTCGACTTAAGGTCGAAGTACAACTGTTATATGCGAGTGTGGTGGGACAGCCTGGGATAGGGTCCTACACTCGAGTAACAGGGTTAGAGATCTAATGCTGAATCTGTGATAAATGTTCACGGGCCTCATAGGATGTGGTTGCTATAGCTAAAAATGGTATGAATCTGCGTAGGGTTAAAATCGTGAATTCTTGTCTGTTTCCTGGATTGGAGGTACGAAAACCAAGTCTACCTCATATACAAGTGCTAGTAGTTGTTTTAGAAATTAAAATATCGAACCCTTAACCTAAACCAAAAACCTAATTTTGGTAAAAATGAATTTTGAGGGAATGTGAACATTGGCTGGTTATGAGAGAAAATTCATTACTGCATTTGTTATTAAAGCTTGCAGAGTACCCTTACTCACTGTTGTTTAAATCCCCCTTTGCCTAGAAGGTAAGTCCTATGGATCCACCCAAGAGTCGTGGTGTGAGGTCTACCCACAGAACCAGGACTAGGACCTACATGAGGACTACTACTCAACAACTTCTACTAGGAGGGCTAGGGGATATGATTGGCCTTATCAGTGTTTTGGGCAATCTTTAGGGTAATTAGATGCTTATAATATATTTGTTGTATTTGGACCTGTTGTATAATTATACAATCGACACATAGCCCTATATGGCTTGGTTTGTAATATATTTACATTTAGTCTCTAATTATTGTTTTGCTGTAATACTCTGAATACGGTATCGTAACTGATAAAGTATCAGGTTGCCCGATATTTTGTTAGCTATTATGCTGAGATTCGTGTAATTTTTCGGTGTGATGACAGTGCTACTGTTGTTACCCTAGATTAATTATGTGGGTCACCACAGGCTTGCATTCGCATGCATACAAAGATTCAAGAGGAGAGAAAGGTAAAATTGTAGTTCTTGTTGAAGTTTATGTGTTTGCACTAACTTTTTTGCAAAAATATTTAGATTGGTCGCATGGAAATGTTGTGTTGATTATTTGCTAAAATTATTTCTATAATATTATACTTTTGACTTTTAATAACATAACTAGTCATAGGCCCCCATGTTGTTGTGATTGACTATAAAAATTAACAACTTGAACGGTATACTTTTTTGCGGCGCAGCCAAAACCAGAGGATTGATCAAATATTCCTTAATATTTTGAAAAGCTCTCTGCTGATCGGCTCCCCATAAAAATCCTTGACTGTCTTTCAATTTCAACAGTGGAGTAAATGCACTTATATGGCCAGATAGATTTGAAATAAATCACTGCAAATAATTAATCTTGCCAATCAACTTCTGTAAATCATTTTTACATGTCGGCGGCTTGGTTTTGGCTATAGCTTTGACTTTTTCCTAACGAACTTCAATTCCTCTTTCATGAACCATAAAGCTCAAAAACTGTTCAGCTGACATGCCAAAAGCACACTTGTATGGATTCATTTTTAAGCCGTGTGCTCTTGTATTCTTGAACATTGTTTCCAAATCGACTAAATGCTGCAAGTCTTCTTTGGACTTTACAACAGCATCATAACTGTAACTTTCCACAATATGGCTGATTAAATCATGAAAAATCAAATTCATAGCACACTAATATGTTGCACCAGCATTTTTCAAGCCGAACATCATTACTGTCCACTCAAATAACCCTAAGGCACTAGGGCACCTAAAGGCGATTTTTGGTATATTGGTTTCTACCATGAATATTGGATTATATCCAGCATTACCATCAAGAAAACTAATGATCTTATTTCCTAATGCAGCGTCCATATATCGGGTATTCATTCTTTAGTGTAGCTTTGTTTAAGTCCCTAAAATTGATACACACCCTAAGTTTACCATTTTTCTTGATAACAAGAATGATGTTGGAAACCCACTCAGCATAGTGGTAAGGCCTGATAAAGTTGGCCGCTAGTAACCATTCGATTTCTTTTTTTTATAATATTGTACAAAGTAGGATTAAATCATCTAGGAGATTTTTTAAATGGCTGATAACTTGGTTTTATATGTAGCCGATTTTCAACAAGTTGTCAGTTTAAACCAGGCATCTCATGATACTCTCAAGCAAAACAATCTTTATAATCTCTTAAAATCTTAACCAACTTTTCCTTATAATTTGTGGCTAACTTTGAACTAATAAAAGTTGCTCTTTTTCTTCACTATCACCTATATCGACTTCTTCTAACAAATCTGTCGATGTAAAACCCTGGACTAATTTATCAATTTCTTGAAAATCTTCAATGGCCTCATAGCTATCCATCAATTACCGATAGCTTTGCGTTTTGTCTTGTAAAGCCTTCATTGCTGATTTGGACTACATCGGTGCAAGATTTCATCAGTCCAATCAAGTGTACTTAGCCTCACGTTGATCAAAATAAGCCTAGTCTTGTTGATGCATATGCAATCATAATTGGCCAAAGCTTTACATGATATACATTCAGCTTCCTCATGTTGCCAATTCACATCTGAACTGGCCATGGCAATATGAGCCGATGTATCGGCTTGAATGACTTCAACCTCATCCCCATTCCACTGAACAAGCATTTGGTGCATAATCAACAGTATACTGTAATTAGCATGAATCCAATCTCGCCCAAGCAGGACACTGTAGTTACCTTTGGCGCCAACTACAAAGAAAGCAGTCAGCAATGTTTTGCTATCGACTGTTAATCCCGTCACAATAACCCCCCTTGTCTCAGTGGGATCGCCTGTGAAATCATTTAAAACTATATTAGTTTTAATAAGATCTTCATCGAACTTATCCAACTTTTTGTAGGTAGTGTATGGCATTAAGTTGACAGTTGCTCCACCATCAACAAGTATCCTTGATATTGGTTTACCGTTAAAGTTCCCTTTTAGGTATAACGGCTTTAGATACCAATGAGCATCGTGAGGCTTCTCAAAGACTACATCTTGAGCACCTAAGCAAAGTTGAGCAAATGTCTCCTTGGCCGATATAGTTATTATTTTGTACTCGGTCGGTAATGTAAATACCATATTGATGTCCATCGATGGAGTGTCATCCCACATCATAGGTGAACCTAAGTTATTAGCTAAATCAAATTCTTCTTCAACTGGCTCCTATTTTGCTCCACTCCTTTTTAACACTTTTAATCGGCTGAAGGTCATTGAAAACTTGATCTCTCTATTTTTCTTGTTCAGCTTCCCTCATCTCTTGGGTTATTAGTCACTGAAGTCGTCTGTGTTGCGATTGGCTAAGACCCAGAGGACACCACCTCAGCTTTGGTTTAATCGTCTTTCTTATTTTTCCAGCCAGATCAACTTGAGCTGCGGAGCTTGACCCTTCTTTTGCTTTTACTTGGGCCTGATTTGGTGCGAAAATCGTTTGATGGATCAGCCTTCTCTAACTTTTATCAGAATAGTCTTAGACCGACTTAGATATTTTGTCTTTAGCCGATCGCCTTGGCTAGTCATCTTGAGGGTAATGTTCCATCGGGCATGTGTACAGCGATGGCAAAGCTGATCCCCTCTCCCAACAAAATTGCCATAAGAGACATCGCTGGTGAGCTCTCTCCAAATTATTAGGACAATATAGGTTGTCTAGCCAACGCACAAGATAACATGGCCTGTTGTTTCTTCTTTAGTATTTTTCAAGCAATTAGGAAAAGTTGGCTTGGGTTTCTGAATCGGCTATCATGGTGGTGATAAGTTTTCTATCTTATACCATTTGCCAATTTGCATGTCACCTTTGGGTTTAACGGTCCTTGAGCTTTTTCCTTCATGGTCGATCTCTATCTGTAGTGAAACAACTGTAATTTGTAGGGTCTCCTTGCTGCTAGAAGTCGATTGAATATTAACATATTGAGCAACCTTTGACCCTTCATCCCAGAGCATTGAACTATGTTTATTAAAAAAGGATTGGCATCGACTTGCATCGTTGGCTCCTCCACAAGTTGAGTCTTCCATCTTTATATTTTCTTATATTTATTGTCAAAAAATATTAAAATTATTTGTATTATAAGAAAAAGAATGATGCCACTTGCAATACCTTCACTTTTTAATCTCATTAGCCGATGCTATGACATATCCCTCAGGAAACCGTATAATCTTTTTCTTATAATAGTAGGTCAAAAATGCGATCACACTTAGAGATACCAAAAGGCGTATTTTATTTTTTGGTTTTTCTTAGTTGGTTTAAGTCAAGAACAGATACTACTATACAAAAGCTCATCACAGACGGTTCGGAATACTCATCACTGATGGGTTGTGAACCATCTGCAAAAATATGTTAGTGATAAGAAGGCACATCATAGACAGTTTCCAAACCATCAGTAAAACTAATATCAGAGACAATTCTATCTACGAACCGTTTGTGATAATCTTTTGTCTTAGACGGTTCTACGATAAAACCGTCTCTCATGGTAGGTAATCACAGATGGTTTTTATTTAGAACCGTCCGTGATAAAATTATCACAAACAGTTCTTAAATAGAACCGTCTGTGATATCCTTTTACCCCCTAACTCTCTTGGCAGAACTTTTATGATTAGTATCTGATATTCGAAATTTTATTCTTCTTAGATATTTATGCAATGACATTTATAAGACACAACTGGTTATAGATTTTATAATTCAATATCAAAACATCGTAGATACATTGAGGCAACAATTTGTCTGATGAGAGGGTCATCAAATACGAACATTTATGCCCTAAGCAATTTGCATCTAGAGTACCACAAAGATTTTTATCGCGCGACCAAATTTCCTAAATTTCGCATGGCGCAGCATCGCACGACATAGGGAAACGCGTACCCTGGCTAGTATATATTATAACAAGAGAGCCAAAGCAAAAGGCGAACGAGGGCAAACAAATCTTAAGTCTTAATACCATTACTAAAAAAGGTGATGGCAAAGTCATTTAGCATAATTACACGTGTTTAGGGTGTAACATTGCACGGTGACAGTGCTACGAGCAAGTTTTCTTGAAGTCCATGTTAACATTGTGCCCTAAGTTGATCTGAACCATTGAATCCGAGCGGTTGGTTGATTCATCGAACACGCACACCTCTTTTGGACTTTCCATACACTAATACAGAATAGGTCATCTGCGACCCCCCATCACTGCCGGGTAGGTATGAGCCGCGAAGGTAATAATATCACTTGGGTTGAATGTAGAACCCAAGCGGATAATATTATCACTGCCGGTTCTAACTTCAATCGGCAGTGATAAGAATAGTATAAATTTCCCACAGGAATGGAGGCAATATCATTGCCGGTTTAATAGAGAACCGGTAGTGATAAGAAGATATCACTGCCGGTTTATATGTAAAATCGGTAGTGATTTATCATTGCCGGTTCGTCTATAAACCGGCAGTGATATCTCCATTTTCACTGCCGGTGTTACTATAGAACCGGCAGTGATATCTCCATTTTCACTGCCGGTGTTACTATAGAACCGGCAGTGATATGTATTTTCCCGCGCAACACAATTTTCCCGCGTAGTATGACCTTATCATCGGTTACATGCAGAGCGGCAGTGATAAGCTATTTTCCGCGTAATATGACCTTATCGCTGCGGGTTCTTCGCAGAGCCGCGATGATAAGTTATTATATAGCGCCCACCGACCGAGCGCCTTTCCCTACGAGTAGAAGAGAGGAGCTCTTTGCTCGGTTGTATTTTTCTTGGAGAGGTCTTTGCGAAATTTTGTGTTAGTATTTTGTTCATATTTTTCATCGAATCGACATCTTCTCCCAAGAAACGAGAACAAAGAGGAGCTCTATTATCTTGGCGAGTCTTTCTTTGAAAAATTGTATTAAAATTTTTCGAGGTTCTTGACTTGATATATGTTATATTTGTCGTAAAATTTTACTTTCTGAGTGCTATAGATGTTGATAAGCTGGCGATTATGCGGTGTGAGCAGTTTATGTCGGTAGTGCTCAAATTAAGATCTAGCTAAATTATTGAATAAATTATAATTCATATTGTAGTGGATGTTTAAGTAATAAAAATTGCTAGATGGACAATTATGCATAATTGTAATTAATTTAATTAATGAAAATTTGTTATATGGATTTTTAATAGTAAAGATTGCTAGATGATCAATTATAAATAGTGAGAATTGCTAGTTGATTATTTAAATAATGGAAAATGGTAGATGGATTTTGCAATAATGAAAGTTGGAACATAAATAATTATTTAGAAATATATCCTTATATTCAATTATATGCTTGTTTGTTGTAGACAAATTACAATTATATTGTTATTTGCACTTATGTACTTATAATGTGTTTATCGTTTTAATTAATTAGCAATGCATGACTACTGTAAAGAATAAATTATTTTGATATCGTTTGTTCATATACTGAAATGTAGTTTGATATAATTAACTGTAGATGGACCGAAGGTGGATGTATGACACGGACCATTGCGGTCCAGAGTTCTTTAATGGTGTGACTTGTTTTCTGAATGCGGCTGCGGCACACAAGTCGAGAAACCTGGCGGACTATATGTGTTGTCCATGCATTGATTGCAAAAATGAGAAGATGTTTTGTAACATAGAGTCGATACGTGCACACTTGCTTCGAAGGGTTTTCAAGGCTGGCTATACCTGTTGGACTGAGCACGGTGAAGATGATATTGTACATGAAGGGCAACACATTGATGAAGATGATATTGTACATGAAGGGCAACACATTGATGAAGATGACGGAGACAACGATATGACGGCGGTGGAAGATGCGTTCGTTGATACCCACGAAGATGATCTAGATCAAATGCTGCGTGATGGGGAGGGGGACTTCACGAGTGAAAGGGAGTTTCAAAAGTTCCAGCGTATGGTAGAGGACTCTACAACACCATTGTAGTCGGGCTGCAAGGAGGATCACAGAAGGCTTCAACGGATGTGTCCAATGCTCGGATGATCTGACTAGTGGTGGTCAAGAAGCCGAAAAATGGCTTACATGCGGCATCGTGGGTTCCTCGCAAGGATCACCCATACCGCAATAATAAGAGAGCTTTTGCGGGACAAAGGAGACTACCTTAGCTCAGAAGAATCACACCGGGAAGCAGATATTTGCCGATAAAGGATCTTACAATTATTCACGGAAAGGAGCCGGAAGTACATCTATTCCGACTTCCGGGATAAGGCTCCTTTGTGGAAAAAGAAATCGATATTTTGGATCCTACCTTATTGGCACAGACTGAAGTTCGACATCGTTAATCGACGTCATGCACACATAGAGAAGAACGTGTGTGATAGCTTGCTTGGTATCTTCTTGGACATACATGGCAAAACGAAAGATACACTTCAAGCAAGGATGGACCTCAAGATATGGCGAGGAAGGAGCGCATCACGAAGAAATAGATCTGAGCAAAAAGTACCTTCCCATGACTGCTACACTTTGAGCAAGAAAGAGAAAATTAGCGTTTGCGAATGCTTGCACGGAATCAAAGTTCCGTCTCGTTACTCTGCTAACATAAAGAGAGTAGTCTCAATGAAAGACTTAAAGTTAATTGGTATGAAGTCTCACGATTGCCCGCGTGATGATGACACAGATGCTTCCAATTGCAATTAGGGGGTTCGCGGAGAAAGTCCGAGACCCAATTATCAAGTTGTGTTCATTCTTCAACGCGATTTCACAGAAGGCCATCGATCCATTAATACTAAATAAGCTGCAGGAAGACGTGGTCCACACACTATGCAGGCTTGAGATATGTTTCCCTCCATCTTTTTTTGATATTATGGTCCATCTCATTGTTCACATTGTGAAAGAGATACGGATTCTTGGTCCCGTATTTCTACATCAGATGTACCCTTTCGAGAGATTCATGGGGTTATAAAGAAATATGTTAAATCAAATTGACCGAAGGTGCATTGCCGATGGCTAGGGAACCGAGGAGGTCATTGAGTTCTGCGTCGATTATATGGATCTCAAACCGATTGGTGTGCCTGTATCTCGGCATGAGGGAAGGCTACAGGGGAAAGGGACACTAGGCGAGAAATCAGTACGTACTAGCAATCTAGCACATTTCGCAGTTTTGGGACAATCAGTTGTGGTGGCCCCGTATGTTGACATGCATAAGAACGTGCTATCCAAAACAAACCCAGGGATGTCAGAGGTTTGGCTCGCGAGAGAGCACAGAGATAATTTCGGCGATTGGTTGTGTAGACACATGATACGTACGGAGACAGACTGCACTTAGTTGAAAGTGTTGGCTCAGGGACCGTCAACTACAATTCGGACATTCCAAGGATACGACATAAATGGTTTTACATTTTATACAAGAGCGCAAGATAAAAAGAGCACCAATCAAAATAGCGGTATCCGTATAGATGCCTATGACAGTAATGGAAATAGGCAAACCTACTACGGATTCATAGAAGAGATTTGGGAGCTTGACTATGGACCTTTGAAGGTCCCTCTCTTTCGGTGCCAATGGATCAGACTTCCCGGGCATGAATATCGACAAGTACGGCATCACTGCCGTGGACCTCAAACTCGTCGGATACAAAGAAGAACCATTCGTACTTGCTAATTCTGTTACACAAATCTTCTTTGTAATTGACCCGGCTAACAAGGAGCGCCATGTGGTTATTCAAGGAAAAAGAAGGATTGTCAGAGTTGAGAATGTTATCGACGAGGAAGAGTACAACCAATTCGATGAGCTTCCCCCATTTGGAGAGGACGTTGACCTAAGTACCATGGAAGACAGTGACGAAGCTACGTACATACGCCGCGATCAT
Organism: Guadua angustifolia; assembly: GCA_036346375.1. Lineage (NCBI taxonomy): Eukaryota > Viridiplantae > Streptophyta > Magnoliopsida > Poales > Poaceae > Guadua > Guadua angustifolia. The sequence continues at coordinate 69,254,694 of CM070500.1, read as the reverse complement.
AATGAAGGTCGGATCGTAGCTTAGTTGTAGTAATGAAATGTATGCTTTCTTTTGTATGAACGACATGCTTATTTTCTCATATGTAACAATTAATGTAATATATGCAATAATGGAAATTGAGGTTATGCTTTCTTTTGATCAAATTGAAAGTTTCACTTAATTGGTCGGAGATTAGCATATCACTGCATTTGGATTTTTGTGATTTTGACTGCACTTGAATTTGTTTGAATTTGACAAACATTTGTTGTTCAATTTGCAAGCATTATTTGATTTTGAAATATTAAAACAATTAAAATAGTTAGCAATCTGATTTTTATAATTTTAGAACCTAATAAAAATTTGGGGAAATATTTAAATAAAATATTAGATGTCCTATAGTATGCCTCCAAAAATTTTAAGAGAATTTGGATCAAATTTAATAGAATTTGGCCAGAGAGCCTATCACTGCCGGTTGAACATATGGGCCGGTAGTACTATTTCGCTATCACGCCGGTTGTACATATTGACGGCAAGAATTTCACTATCCTTTGGGTTGTACAATGGATGGCGGTAATATTCCACTATCACCGCCGGTTGTACAATGGACCGGTAATATTCCATTATCACTTGCGGTTGTAATTATTGACCAAGATCGATATACTATTAGTGCGGTTAGTTTATTGAACCCAAAGTGATAGGCCACCCTATAAATATACTTTTACCGCGCTCTCCTTTTAGTTACCCTAACCCTAGCCCGCGCCCTCCTCTCACTTTTACTACATTGCCGCCTCGGAGCTCCCCCGCCGCGCTCGGCTCATTGCCGTCGCCTCACCCTCGGACCGCCGTGTCGCCTCGACTCAGGCCGGCCCCGTCGCCTCCCCACCGTCGCCTTCACCTCCACGCTGTCTCCCCACCGTCTCCCTGCCGTCGCGTCGACCTCCCCGCGTCTCCCCGCCGTGGTACACCTCTTGCGATGTGTGAATGTGCATGTGCAGATGTGAATGTGCAGATGTGAATGTGATTGTGAATGTGCAGATGTGCATGTGCAGATGCTAAGGGGCCAGTCAATTCGTTTGGCTTGGGGACCTAGCATGTGGGTATAGTGTTCAGTGAGGATTTGGGACTGCAATAGACAATTTGTGACAACTAATCTGTGATGATTCTAGGGTTATCAATGAGATAGACATTTATTCTGTGAATAAGGCCTTAAATTGATAGACTTACTTGCTGTAGAAGTACTGATTTATTCACTATCAATTTGTGGTTCTTATACAGTTTGCATACTGTGATTAGTATATTCATTTGTTCAGACTGCCTGTTGTTCTGAACAATAATAACTAAACACTACTTGGTTGCCTGATTGGAATATTCCGTAATTGATCCTTCAAACCTGTAAAAGTTATTTGCGAAAGCATCAGATACTCCAATAAACAAAAAGAATGTTAGTTTGTTGTGATTCTCATGCTTATGACCTTGTTGGACAAGGTTGGTTACTGACAAAAGCATTTAGCATCTTCACAATTATGTCAGATTGGCCATTTTTGATTAATGCATTTGTGTTTGATGTTTAGGTTAACTCTTTTGATATATTAATCCTGAATTAACTTACTTCGCTGGGAATTAATCAATAACTAAGGTAAGGTTGTCACAAATTAGTCTATTACTCGTCCCTTGTGGCGAGGAGGGCCTTTGGGCAACCCGACATCTGAGAACACTCAAAATAAACAAGTTGAGCTTTATGCTAGTTGCCTTGTTCATTTTACGCCCTTGTCTTTGTTTTGATCATTTTGCTCTATGGTTATTTATATTGCGACCAAAAGTAAACTTCAATTTGGTGCTTTGTATATGTTCTTGAAAGATATATACATGTGTTGTAAATATTTGTTTTGTAAAGATGTATACATGTGTTGTAAATATTTGTTTTGTGCCACTAATTGTAATAGTAAGTAGTTGTAATAGTTGTAGTTCATTTTGTAAATACTCGTGCAGGACTTTTGGGTGACAAGTGAGCATACACTTAAGTGGAGTATGCGTGTCACCTCTAAGTCAATGCACGTGTGAGGAATCGATTCATATTTCTGGGTGCCCACGAGAGGTTTTCCGGGGGACTTTTGGGTGACAGTGAGCATACACTTAAGTGGAGTATGGGTGTCACCTCTAAGTCTTTCAAATATTTGTATGTGTTCTTTTAAATATTTGTATGTGTTCTTTAGTGGAGTATGGGTGACTTTCGAGTAACAGTGAGCATACACTTAAGTGGAGTATGGGTGTCACCTCTAAGTCTTTCAAATATTTGTATGTGAGCAACGTATCTTGTGCACATAGATTACCCTACCTATGTATGAAATTTCAAGATTCATTATATACCGAGAGTTACAAAAAAGAGAAAATTCTGACAAGTTTAAAGAGTTTAAACTTGTCAGAATTTTCTCTTTTTTGTAACTGTCGATATATAATGAATTTGATCTTGAAATTTCATACGTAGGCTACCTATGTATAAATTTGTAGGTTAAAATTCATTATATACGGAGAGTTACAAAAAAGAGAAAATTCTGACAAGTTTAAAGAGTTAAACTTGTCAGAATTTTCTCTTTTTTGTAACTCTCGATATATGATGAATTTGATCCTACAATTTTATGTGTATGTATATTTTGTTGACCAAAAATATATGTGTTTAAAAATATATATATGTGACCTTGAAAGATGTATGTGTATAAACATATATATTTGTGTGTATAAAGATGTATGTGTATAAAAAGTGACATATCACAATCCCGAAAACAACTGTACAAAATAATATGAAAAAATTCATATATTCTTAAGAATATATTTTCTTAATAAAAATAATGAATCATTCTTATTCCACACTAAAATGATTTTAAAAAATAAGCCCTGCAAGTTCAAAACATGGGTGCCAAGAGGCGTCCGTGCAGGCGAAGCCATGAGGTGACATGCTTGCTTGACATGGAATGATTGATTGCTATCATTCCATGTCAAGCGAGCATGTTCTCATGGCTTCGCTTCTTGCAAACTGAAGCTCTCCCGACATCCATGCTTCTTGAACTTGCAGGGGCTTATTTTGTTTAAAATCATTTTAGTGTGGAATAAGAATGATTCATTATTTTTTCATTTCGAGATGTATATGTATCATGTGAATTTTTTCTAATGTATAAGTATCATTTTAAAGTTACATGTGCACATGTTTGTAGCATGAGGTCACAACATCACTTGATTTCCTCTCAACTCTAGCAAAATTACCATCGTTTGAATTCACAAGTTTGATGTCATGTAGCAACCATAAATGAATGCAATATAATTAACCCAATAACATTTCTGATTGCTAGGAATGGCCTCGAATCAGGGACAAGTGCTAGAGGGAGTTCGGCCCTCGAATATAGACGAAGTAGGAACGGGTAGCCCAAGGGACTACCTGAACCTACAGGATATTGATATGGAGCAACCTGGCGTCACAACCATGAACCAAACTGATGCCACTGCCATGGACCAAGATGACGCCACTGCCATGGACCAAGTTGACGCGACTAACATGGGCGAGGTAAAGTATTAGTACGTTGTGATTCCCAAAATATTGTAGGGTCATACGACTAATAACAAGATCCAATTGTAGGCTCAAACGTCTGATGAACAAAGGCGGCGCCCAGGTCGTGGTCCGAGCAAGATGCCTAAGGGTGTTCACAATATAGTCCAGCTATCGGCAGTCGGGGAACCTGCTATACCCGCGTCACATACCTATCTGAGACGACTGCGGAGTACTTGCTAGGGATAACGTGCCCATCAGCTATAGATCATGTACCGACCGCGAAGGTGATCAGTGGGTGGTTCCCGATGACCTGAAGGACTCGCTATGGGGCAAGCTAAAACAAGTATTCCAGTTCCCCCAAGGGTCAGAGTTGGTTGCAAAGAAACGTGCACTAAGTATCATATGCACATCGTGGAAGAATTGGAAGATGATGCTGAATAAGAACTATGTGAAGAAGAATGTCACGCCAAATTTTAACATGTTTCCAAAGATAAGGGAATTTTGGAAGGACTTTGTGGCGTACAAGAATTCTGAAGAAGCCCAGATAGTGAGTCAGAAAAACAAGGCTAACGCGGATAAGAATATGTACCCTCACACACTAGGCACTGGTGGCTACGTGAAGAAAATACCTGCATGGGATAGGCGCGAACAAGAGCTAACCCTGAGGGGCGTTACTTCTGCGACGGCCGAGTTGAGTGAACGATCGAAGCACTGGTTGCTTGGGAGGGGGGCTTCTGTCTCGGAAGATGGCAGCTTGAGCTTCAGGAGCGATAGAGCCCGAGAGGTGTCGCGGAAAATATCAGATGCTCACATGGAGTCTTCCCAAGGGCTTTTCAGGCCACGAAGGGAGAATGATGAGCTGACTGTTGCCCTGGGTAACAAGGAGCATCCTGGGCGCACCCGAGGAGTTGGTTTGGTGCCGTGGAAAGAAAGCTTCCCAGCTAACGCATCGTTGTACAAGCGGTTGAAAAGAATAAGAGAAGATGAACTGGAAACTCAAATACAACATGCTGTGGCAAGAGCGTTAGAGGAACAGAGAGCGAGTGGATAAAGTTGTGGAGGAAGCGATCTGAAAGCTCTCGACTCACGACCGCCACTCGATGACGACCCTCGAAACCTCGATCCACGGTGTTCAGAGGGAGCAGCTCTGGCGTCCACTGTGGAATCGGTACCGCATGGACTCCATTTTCCAGTGGATAACATCACAGAACCGACACCGTGCAAGCTGCATTTGTCCGCACATGGCATTACCATCAAGGTGGTGATGGCGGTGGCTTGGCCATGCAGACTCTCGCGAGTTACTGCGCCGCCCAATGCCGCTGGGATTCGCCAGGGTCGAAGTAGACAGTGTAGTCCGACAATATCGCAAAATGGAGGTAGAGATTCCTGGCGAGGACGGAAAAAACAAACTTGGAGAAAATGTGCATGGCTACCTCGCGTGGTGCAAGAGCTTGATTATGTTCGGCTCGGACGATGAGGCCGACAACGATGATGATGATGATGAGCCGCACTCTCCACACGCAGACCTGTCGCCTAGGAAAAGTGCAACTCCTCCGCCGGCACCAGTTAGGAAAAGTCCAACTCCTCCGCCGGCACCAGCCAGGAAAAGTCCAACTCCTCAGCCAGCACATAAGAAGAATCGAACATCAGCACCATCTCGGAAGTCCGCATCGTCTTGTACCAAATCTCGGTCATCTGTGAAGTCGGCCTGACCTCGTAAGAAATTACCGCCGAGATAGTGAAGAAGAACGAAAAAAGAAAATAAAGGCCGACGTAACATCTCACTTCCAAAAGGCGCCATCACCCGAGAAGACTAAAGTCGATGCTAATCGTGAAGTTTTTCTTGAGTATGGCAAAAGCCAAAGAGACAGTATGGCTTCAACCTTCAAAATGTGGGACTACGGCGCATCTCCGTAAAGCAATACTTGAAGACGGCTAGTCTTTGGCGTCGATGTCGCAAGCTCAAAAAGATGCTGCTGAACAACTTCGTAATCACGAGCTAGGTCTAAGCTGAAAGTTTTTTTTGGGGCAACCGCTGGCTCCCCCAAAAGATTTAGAGAAGCTAATAACACAATTGCGGCGCGTCCATCTGTATTACATGCAGCAGTGCGAAAAGGGTATGTGGGCGTTCCCGGTGAAATACAAAGAATCAGATTTTCACAATGGGGATAACATGTTCTGGGTAGAGTTCAGCGAATTGTATATGTTGTACCGGCGGATGCTCGACGCGCAATGCTCGGGATGTGGACTTTGTAAGTCTCTATTTATATTATTGTATATTCTTGTACCGTTCAACTGTATGTCTAACTTCTTTTTTATATATCACTACAGGGATCTTGCTTAGTGTCCTCGGCTTTTACCGATGACACAGATGCCAAAACCGCCGACAGATCGTGGTCGCGGCCTCCAACGACACAAGTCCCACGACACGTAGTCGGCGACACAACCAACCTATGTCGACGGCTCGAATAAATCCCGACGACACAGATGCCATCCGGGCGGCCCGACACCCGAGACATATGTCGCCGGCTTAACTCAGTCGCCGACACAGATGGGACATCGTGTCATCGACCTAATTAAAGTCTGCCGTCTGATTGGACATCTCGATCGCCGCCTAATTGATGCCGCCGACTGGATGGGACATCGGTCGTTGGTTCGAGCTAGAGCCGACGACACGCACCCTTCGATCCCGTAACAGAACCGTAACCACAGGGCTATCTTGTGTCGTCGGGACGATCTATAGCCGAGGACACAGGTTGTAAAAATAAAAAAATACTGAGAATTAAAAAAAATCCAATTTTAACCTGCAAAAAAACCCCATTCCCAGCAGTTTTATATCCCCAATTGCCCAAAACAATCACAACATATAATTTCACACACATTACCACATTCGCATTCACCAATACAATGCATAAATGATCACCATCGACACAGATAGCAAAATGCATCAATAAGTCCCAAATTCAACTCACAAACCAAAAGAGTACATCACATTCACAATCAACATGTCTATGTAGAACATGACATACTATTCTATAAACAAAACAAATAACTAAGATTGCGAACCGGCAAAAGGATCGGCAAACACGTCGTCGACGAATTGATCTGCGGCCGATCTTGTGCCACTGGAATCACCTCCTGCGGAGCATTCGTCCGCAGAGCAAAGCGCAATTGAGGCGACACCGCAAGATTAGAGGAAACCACAATGTTCAAAACTTTTGTGCATTTGTGTACTTGTATGAATAGTTCGCAAAACCGAACAAAATGCATTACCCCTCGCCGCGTCTGCGTGAAGAACGGCGGAGGTGGCATCTCTCGGTGGCCGGAGGGTCCCGCCGCAACGCATCGTGGATATGATATGTTAGCATCTCAAACGTAAGTACAACGAGCTACGATACAATCTTAATTACACGAAATAGTTGTACATCCAGAGGTTCTCGACTGGAGGGCCTCGCATCGCCTCCTATCCTCCTCTCGCCTCGCCTTTGCCTCCGCCGCTCATCCGCCGCTTTCTCTGCTGCAACTCGCGATCATCTTCGCTGGGCTTCGGTGTGCATTTGGCGGAAGAGGCGGCTCTTTGTCGACGTCCCGACTTGGCCCTCAGACGAAGTCGGGCGCCACCACCGAAGTCCATGAAGCCGAGCCTCGCCGTGACTCCTCCCACCGAATCGGGTCAGATGACCGGAGGGTCGACCGGCATGGTCAAGGGGTCACGATCGGCACCGTGCTTCTCCTTCATGGCTGCTTGTATGTATCTGCGAAACAAATAAGATATGAAGTGGATTAGCTCGGCCCACGATTCACGTGAGTCAGAGAGCGACAAAAGAGAAAGTCACTTACAATCTTCTCCGGCGGTAGGGGCATCGGTGGTTGCGCATCGTCAAAGCCAGACACGGGCGTGTGTGCTGCGGCCCACACGGTGAACTCATCGGGCTCAAGTCCCGTATGAAACTCCTGCAGTTCAATTTCAAATGTGAAATGAAAAACTGAATTGACAAGAATGCTAGAGTTGTACTTAGTATACTTACGATATCGCGTGCGACGTGACCCATGCCTCGTCCACCTAGGTAGGTCACACAGATCTCGGGGTTGGCTTCTCGATTCCCCCTGTTCCTCTGGGACCTCTCGATCCACTCCTTCGATGCCCACATCTTGCAGAGATCCCTCCAGGCGTGTGGACACTTGTCCATCCATTCCAGACGCCAAGGCAGGTACTCCTTCAGGGAACGGTTGAAAATTGCGCAATCAAGACAGAAGAGTTATGCCGATAATCGCCGCAGGGATTTGAGCTTTGAGCCTGAAGATTTTGTATATCTCAGAGTTACCCCACTCAAAGGAGTTAAGAGGTTTCACACTAAAGGGAAGTTAGCGCCAAGATATGTTGGCCCATTTAAGATATTAAGCCGTAGAGGTGAAGTAGCGTATCAGCTGGAGTTACCACAGTCTCTAGCAGGTGTGCATGATGTGTTCCATGTGTCACAATTAAAGAAATGTCTCCGAGTGCTAGAAGAGCAGATGTCTTAGAGTTAGAGCCGATTCATTGCAGGAGGATTTGACCTATAAAGAGTACCGGTGAAGATCTTGGACACGATGGATCGAGAAACGAGAAATAAATCGACCGCTTTTGCAGAGTTCGAAGGAGTAACCATTAGAGAGCGAAGCAACTGGGAGCGCAAAGAAGATCTCAAGAAGGAATTTCCACACCTATTCCTTAGTCAATACGAATCTCGAAGTAGATTCCGATTAAGGGGGAGGTTTGTAATACCCAATTTTGCTTTTCTTGCATGTAAATGGTATTTTGACTTTTGGGAATTTCTAGAATTTATTTGGATTTATTTGGATTTAATTGGATTTATTTGGAGTTATTTTGAATTAAGCCATTTATCAAATTAATTAAATAATAGAAAAGTTAAAATAAAATTTTGCTAAAAATATTTTATTTGAGTCACAAATGTCCTAAAATATTTATGAGAATTTTTCCGAATTTTTCGATATTTTTAATGCCCCAAATAAATTATTTTATTTTCGAATTAATTTTATTCTAAAAGGATTAAAATCCCGATGAACAAGATCGGGCCGAGTATCGGCGCCTGTTGAAAACCCTAGCGCCAGAGCCGTCCGATCCTCATCCGACGCTCCACGTCGCGCCACGCGTTCTAATCCGAGTCATCACGGATTCCGCCGCCGCCGCCAGGGCCTCGGTCTCGCGCTTTTCCACAGCCGAGGGCGCTATTTAAAGCACCGCCACCCGTGATGTGATCCTTCTCGCCAAGACCTACCAGTACACTTCACGCCGCCAGAGTCGTCGTCGCCTCGCCGACGAGCTCGCCGAAGTTCCCAAAGCCAACCGCCGAGTTCTTCGCGTCGTTTCGTCGCCGCCGGTGATTCTCCGCCGTCGCCCGTGCCACCACCGAACTCACCTTTCCAAGCCGCGTCGGGGGAGCCACTTCTTCGCGCCGGAGAAGCACGGGAACGCCGTCGGCCACGTCTTCGTCTCCGTCTCGGTCGAATCTAACGCCGCAGATCGTCGCGGGTTTCACGAAGCCCCGGTGGACGATCCCCATCCGAGCCGAGGTGAGCCCACATCGCCCTCAAACAAAGTGAACTCCAACTTCAAACCTCCGCCGTTAGATGCAACCGAGGCGCCGTAATGCCACGCCGCCGTTCATCGCACGCGTGTCATCGACAACGCGACCCACACGTCGCCACACCGCACCGCTTGCGGCGCATGAGTTGTCGACAAAGACGGGCCCGCATGTCACCGCCGATCAACCGGTGACGCCAGCCGACGTCACGGTGGGTCCCATCTGTCGATGAGTCGTGATGACGCATATGCCGACGCCAAGACGGAGCCGGTCAGGGCTGAGGTCAGCAAGGTCATGTGTCGTTCTGTGGTGGCGACACGTGTCACCGAGGACGCAATAATTATTTTTCCGAAAAGAAAAATATTTATTTAATTCGGTTTAGTGATTTTAAATGTATTTTGAAACTTCAAACGCTTATAACTTTCGCGTTTTAACTCCGATTTGAATGATTCCAATTTCTATAAATTTGTAAAATTGTGATCTTTCTGTTTATGAATTTTAATTGAATTTTTGAGCACTGTTTGTCTACTATTTATTTATTTATTGGTGTTTAATTGCGTTACGCGTAGACGTTGAAGTGCCCGAAGGTTTCGAGGAGAAGTTCGACCAGAGCAAGTTCAGAACCGTAACCAGCACTTTTTGAAGGCAAGTTGTGTTTGATCATGTTGAACCTATTAGAGCAAATTATTTTGATTTAAACTATTGCATGCTAATTTGATAGAAATGACTTTGAATAAGTTTTGGGATTAGTTAAATGCCTAGTTCTTTGTATGCCACCTTGTCGATATAATTGTAAGCCATGAATCCTTTGTCACCCTAGGTTATGGACTAATAGTTGGACATTAATAATTTGCCAACATGGGTTGAGTAGACCGAAGTAGTATGCTTAGCCCTGCCACGTGGACATTTTGTGATTTTGGAATACCAAAGTTAATATTGACTTAATGAGATATGGAATGTATTTTGTGAATGAGACATGTGTTATTGAGTTGATGATGGCACGTGGTGCAATGGCAAAGAACCGGGGTGGGAAAATGATTTAGACTGAGGCATGTGGTAAGATTGTTTCTGGTGGGCCAAGAGTGGCAACTAGGCAGTCGTATTTGGTCTTTTATTGGTTATGGATATTTGAGTTCACACTTGGTTAGTCTTGCCTCGGTCAACTAAGGACTTAACCTTGCGAGCATTTGAACTGAGTCTTTCATACAACCACAAGCTCCGCAATGGGACGGGCTTAATGAGTAAACCGGGAAATCTATTCTTTGGTACTGCTGTGGTGGTGTGGGGCTCGAGAAGCGGGTGAGAACTCACATGGCGCAAGAGGGGGCCCTGGTGTGGTAACCAGTCCCTCCAAAGGTTGAAACCTTAGCGGCAAGATCGGGTTTAGATGGAACTTTGGAAAGGCTTCGTTCACGGTTATTTGCCTTGGTGGTATTTGACTGTATCTTGTGGGTAAAGTGTATAACCTCTGCAGAGTGTACAACCTATTGAATAGCCGTGCTCACGGTATTGAGCATCGCTCGGTGATTACAGTCAAGGGTTAGATTTTCATGAAAATGACTTGTTTATGGAAAATGCTTGGGTTGGTAATGATGAACTGGACTTAGGACAGAAAAATGATTTACGATTGAAATGTTTGTGAAAGCTATTATTCCTACTATTGTTTTATTGCTTTGCAATCTATTATCATTTATTTGAAATGTCAGTCGCACATGAGCCATAGCCTATCCTTTGTACTAAGCCATGCATATAGTATATTAGCATTGCATTTCATGCATGACTTGTTGAGTGCTCAAAGTACTCACCCCACAACAACACAACTTCGCTTGAAGAAGAAGCAACCCCGCCAGAGGAGGAGTACGGGAGGAGCCGACGAACTAGGAGCGAGCCTGTCGATTTCGTGGCAAATTGGTTGGCGCCACGAGTTTATTTTATTTCATTGCATTTGAATATTTTAATAAGTTTTAGCCTCATGAGGCGATTTTGTAACTTGACCATAAGGTCAATCTACTAGTTTGAGTATTTAATTAAAGTACGCCATTATTATTTGGTTATGACCGTGATATGTACCAATGTTGAGATCTGTGTGCACTAGCGTGATCCTCGACTAGTGTGAATACACAGAGGGTCCGAATTGCACATTCGGTCCCGACAAAGCTCATCGTCGTCCACCTCCTACACCTCCTCCTCCTCCTCCTCCTCCTGGGAAGCGTCGTACTGGGGTGAGCTGCCCTGGCCTGCACTCCTCATGCCCCCCTTCCCGAAGACCTTCTTCAATTTTGAAGCCAACTTCTTCATAACCGAGCCATCTCGCACAAATTAAATTAAATGACATAAAGTACATTGATATTAATTGAAACTAATAAAATATAAATGTATATAAAATTAAATGACATAAAGTACATTGATATTAATTGAAAGCTAATAAAATATAAATGTATATAAAATTAAATGACATAAAGTATATAAAATTAAACCTATAAAATTAAATAGCTTAAAAATCTTCGGCTTCCTCTTCGTCGCCATTTCTTCCTCTTCCTCTTCCTCTACCCTTTCCTCCTCTTCTTCTCCTTCTACATGAGATGGGTATACTGATCCCAAAATATTATCTAAGCCATCACCAATATCGACGTGCAGCTCTCCTGGTAACTCTTGTTCTTGGAATACCTCCACGCCCGGGTGAGAATCGAGTCGCCTTCCGTGAGATCGGGCAATCTACCGTGGAAGACATTTATGTACAATCCACCAACTTTTGTAATTCGGGTGCCAGATGGCGAGATAGAACACCACTCGACTTGTTCAAAGGCGAGTAATGAACACGCCAGCTTTTGATCTGACTTCTTATGATTGATCTCCACTAGTCCTAGTTTTGGAGTACGCCGCACCCCACTAGTTGGATGGAACCATCGCAACGAAAAGAGCACGAGCGAGAGATCTTTGTTGCCTTCATACGAAATTTCTACAATATCCTCGATGATCCCATAGTACTCTATGTCCGACCACCAGATTCATCTCGTGACATAACTCACGACGCCATTGTTCACCGAAGTTGCATTGGGGCGAGTGACTCACCGCCGGATCGAAATCGATATCCATGGCAATCATAGCATCCATGGACCTTAATTCTACGGCTGCATCCACGTGACATTTGTCGGAGATCGTTGTGCACGCTGCGGTGTCTTTGACACTGCATAAGCATTCGAGGCAAAATTCATTAAGGAATAAATGCCACACATTTGTAAATTAAGTGAATTTGTATAAGAGGAAGAAGGTTACGTGGTAATGAAACCAGGTTAGAAAGTTTGGACGGCCTTGTCCACGACCTCGCCGTTTCAGATTGTCAATTTGTTCGCCCGAAGGTTCACCTGATCCTTCCCACTCTTCTTGAATAAATTGACTACAAGATTTAATATTTATTTCAGACATTTATTTTATAAGTACGTATTTATGACTTATTTAGACATTTATTGACTTACTCGATGTACACCTTCATTTCATCCATGTTGTCGCACACATACAACTGAATCAAATCCTTTTCAGCTGCGTCCAAGTCACGTGTGGTGCTTTTGCCGACATTGCATCCGACTTGGTCATGGAACACCTCCAAGTTGGAAGTACTTCTGCGACATGCCTTCTTATACCTTGGTTGTGGCACATGGACCTTGTTTTTTGTCTCAAAGTATTTGTCCGTGAAGTAGGCGATCTCTGATCGACCAAGCTTCTAACATCGCCTTCGACTCGTGCTTTGTTCTTCACCTTCGCTCTAAGACTTTTCATCATGCGCCCACAAAGATACATCCACCTAAACCGCATGCCCCCCAACTTTTGCTTCATATGGCAGATGAACCAGTAGATGTTGCATGCAATTGAAAAACCCAGGGACATAAATCTTCTCGATCTTTGTCACAAGCACGACAATGTCCTTCTCCAATTCCTCCATCCTCGATGTGGATATCTCTTTTGCGCAGAGCTCTCGATAGAAGAAGCTAAGCTCTGCCAAAGTGATCCATATATCATTGTCAACATATCCATGCCACACAACTGGAAACAGACGCTCTATGAAGACTTTGTAGTCGTGGGCATTCATCCCATTTAACTTGCATTGCTCTAGACTAACGGCATGTCGAAGGTTCGCCGCATAACCATCTGGGAATTTAACCTTTTCCTTAATCCAATCAAGAATCTGCTTTATTTGCCCATGTGTAAGGCAGAATTTTGCCCTAGGTTTCCTCCCATTCTCATCGAGGTTCATGTCTCGCCGATCACATATCGAGCGCTTGATCGTGACGTACTTTCTTGTTATCTTTAGTCTTCGTAGGATGTCGGTTTGTGTTCACGATTGACTCGCACATATTTTTCTCTTGGTGCATCACGTCGATGTTGTGAGGTAGCTTCAGGTCTTTTGCATAAGGAAGGTTGTAGATGCTACACTTATGAGTCCAATGGTGCTCCTCACCATAGTCTTTCACATACCCGATATCCGCTAGATCGTCATGCGGTCGATGATATCCTCGTGACTTCAAACGCTCGGTGGCCCTTCTTCACGATCTTGCCTTTGCGAAATGCCTTTTTGATTCCTTAATGGGTGCTTGGCTCAGAAACAACGGTGACAATGAACCAACAAGACTTACCCCTATTTTTCAAATGTGAAAGCATCAAGATACGCAGCATATAGGGCATGACAACTTTCCATGCGTGCTCCACCCCGAGAACATGCCATACGCGGAAAATCGTGTATTGACCACGTGTATGCGAGCACGATCCTAAAGTTCTTCCCTTGTAGCTATCATGTGTCAAGACTCCTTTAGTCCACAGTCATCGGCTCTTCTACCGTGAGGTTGCATGAATAGATCTAAGTTTTTCCAGGAGACTTAGGCCCAGGTATTATAACAGAAAGAAACATGTACTCTTCTTTCAAGCAGAGTTGAGGCGGCAGGTTGTACGGGATTGCAAACACCGGCCAGCACGAGTACGGGTGCGCCATCATATTGAATGGCGTGAACCCGTCGGTCGAGAGGCCTATACGCACATTCCTAGTCTGCACCGCAAATTCAGGGTGTTGTTGGTCAAAGTGCCTCCAAGCTTCTGCATCAGACGGATGAATCATCACACCCTCCTTTCTACGCTTGCCCTCTTTGTGCCACCTCATGTGTCTCGGTTGTGGCCTTGGACATGTCTGACGCTGCAGGCGTTGAGTGATCGGAAGAAACGGAATGTTTCGGCCACCGCCGTCTCATCTCATTCCACGCTCGACATTTAACTTCCTCGCATCGACTCTCATTACAATGCTTCAAAGTGAGTCACCCTTAATCGGTCTTCCAATAAAGCATGCAGAACTTTGGGCAATAGTCTATCCTCTCGCACGGCATGCCTAACACGCGAAGAAGCTTCTTCGACTCATAAAGATTCGAGTCATATTGTGTCCACTCTAAGGAGGCTATCCAAATAGCTTTGCAAAGGTCGTTGAAGCAATTGGGTGACGATGTGTTGTACTTGGTTTTCACCGCCATTAGACGCGACATCGCCGAGAGTACTGATCACATCAGTATGCTCAAGCAAATGTAACTTGGCGAGTAATCAAGGAGCTTCTCGAATTGTTCGGCAAGTGGCTCTGACTCTTCCTTGGGGAGAGATCGAAGTTCGAGCCACATCATCCGTGAGCTCGTCTAATCTATCAACTTCGACTTCATCGTAGCCCTCTTCAAAATCCACAGGGCCACACACCGGCGCCGGACGCTTCCTCCCGCCATGAGCTACCCATACAAAGTAATTTGGTTTGAAGCCATGTCTACATAGGTGATGGCTAATATCCTTCTTGGTCCTCTTCTCGGTGTTCGAGCACGCAGTAGAAGGACACCACACACGACCGCTGCATTAGGGTCGGGAATCTTCGAAAGCATCATCCACGAATGCTCTAGCCTTTCGATCCACTCGTCTGTGTGTCTCCCGGACTTCATCCAACCATCGTGACATCCATCGCCGATCTTCCATCCAAAAATAAACACTATATAACGTTAATGCATGCACCCAAATTTCAGATTTAGACAGTTTAAGCCTTGCTAAATAGGAGGGCTTACCCACCCATCGATGTGGTTTAAATGCACGTGGTGTGTGGCACGAGGGTGCTCGGGTCGAATTTCGGCAAAGACACCCCGTTGTTCTCCAAGCGCAACGACGGTGCAAATACCACTTATGTTATGCACTAGGAGAACGACAAGGAAATACCGCCGGAATCCCAACCCGTACACCCTCGTGTCACGACCATCGTACTCAAGCCAAGATCCGTGGGCCGCCCAAAACGTGGATGACTCAAGAGTGCAACACTTTTCGTAATGGAACCCAACGAATCACCGCTCGAGCTCCTTACGAAAATATGCAATACCAACAAGTTTAACTCGCTCGGCTGACGTTACAAACGCAATTTAACAAAATTTTTATATGTTGTGATTTGCAAGCAATATACACCGCCGGGCGATCGCATACCCGGGTACCCTCTTCGCCGCACAAAAGCGCGTGGCCTATGTGGCGCTCGACGGTGGGTGGGTGTTTACACCCCGCCCACGTAACGTCACCACGTGGTGCGCAGCGGCAGTGGGCGACCACGCCTGCCGCCGGCGCGCCACCACGTGGTGGCTCGGCGCTGGGCGAAAGCACGCCCGCCCACCGGTGCGGTCCACGGGCGCTACGGGCGAGTAGGTGGGCGACGCCGCCGCTCGCCGCGGCGCCCCACGTGGCGGCTTTGGCGGCGATTGGGCGAGCAGCACTCAAACCACCGGTGCCGGTCTGCGGCGCGAAGCGGCAGTGGCGACCACGCCCGCCGCGCGGCGCCCCACGTCCACGGGCGGCTTTGGCGGGCGATTGGCGCACGCCACCCACCGGTGCCGGTCCACGTGGCGCGCAGGCGGCAGTGGGCGACCACGCCGCCGCCCGGCGCCCGGCCACGTGGCATGCGGGCGAGCACACCTCGCTTGCTCGCCGCCATGCAAAGGGTGGATGCGGTGGCTTCATCTCAAGTTTCCTTCACCGCACATTGCAGTGTCGAGACACTGCTCATTGCACGTGCATGTCGGTCCCAAGGAATTTGCTACATGCCCGTTCTCTCGACACCTCTCACCCACATCCACAGAGGTCACATTCGGAAGAACCGAGCGAAGGCATGCGCTGGCATTAATTAGCGCCAAGGAACGGACAACAGATAAAGGTGTAATAAATGCATGTAAGATAGACATGATGACATCCCTCCTCTATCTGACTCGTGTAAGCCCGGGCATATAAGGGCACTTGAGGGCATACGAGAGGGGGGGAGGAGGAGAAAAAGAAAGAGGAGAGACTCAACAGAAGAGCTGGTCACCAACAAGCTCTATAACCAAGCCCAATATACTGAATCCAAGATCAAGCAGGAAGTAAGGCTATTACCCTTCTCCATGGGGGCCTGAACCTGGGTAAAAATCGTGTGTTCATCCAGATTTTAGACTATAGAACTCGTTAGTGTGAGAGGTGCTGGGGTTCCCATCTATTAGGGTTCGCCGGCTACCAAAGACACCCCCCTACCGAACCAAACCCGGTCTGTAGACTTGGGCCTGTCAATTGAAATACGCCGACAGGGGCGCGCCAGGTAGGGGTCTGTAGTCGGTTTCTTCGATCATCTTTTCCAGCGGGTTTTGGTGTCTTTGTCAGTTCCGTGCATTTGAAAATGTCGGGTTCGCAACATTAGGAAGGGGAGGTGTCGGGCCATGTTCAGAGTATATCCTGGGAATCTAGTCAATCGCAAGACCGTTTCACTCCACCCCTGGTGCTTGGTGGTGACGCCCTGGCGGCGTGTGGGGGCATCGATCTTGCGCATTTGGCTATGGAGGCGGCCACCCCCTCTCAGAATTTACATGCAGCTCGTCTCCTCCTGGACCACCCTCCGGTGGAACTTGTGGGAGACTCCCCGGCCGCTCCGTGGCTGCGGGATCTCGCCGACCTTGTTGGTGCGGCCCAACTTCGGGTGGGGCCCCCCGGCCGGCAGAGTATCGGTGGTACTCCGCCACCCAGGCGCGGGCTCGGGGCTCGCAGGCTCCAGCCGCACAGTGGAAGCGCCCTGCCCGATAGCTAGGGCGAGGAGGAGGCGCTAGCGCGCGGCCCCGCTCCGAAGGAACCGTGTGGACCTAAGAAGTCATCTTGACGAGGCCCGCCGTGAGCGAGTGACTTCAAGCGGCGCAGCGCGCCGTCTGCCCCGCCAGAGCAAGGGCGGCAAGAGGGTGGCCTCCAAGATGGAAGTTCTCTTACTCACGGAGAGTCCTATCTCTCGCTCTCCGCCGAGTTCGGTGGGCACCGGCTTTGTTTATGGTGTTGATATCAGCGTTCTCCGGCGGTTACACGTGTGGAGGGCCCGAGATTTCGCCGGCGCCTATAGAAAGTTATGACGGCACCACCAATCCTGAGGAGTTTTTGCAAATTTATACCACGGTGGTGCGAGCGGCCGGCGGGTCTAGAAAGGTTATGGCCAACTATTTCCCGACGGCCTTGACGGGCTCCGCCCGTTCTTGGTTATTGAACCTCCCGCGAGGGTCGGTGCACTCGTGGAGGAACTGTGGCCTTTTTCGCCGCTAATTTCTGTGGCTCCTCAGCAACCGGGCGTGGAGGATGATCTGCATGCCTGGAGCAAAGATAAGGGGGAGTCGTATGCGTGATTTCATCCGGCGGTTTTGCCATTGCCGCAACACGATTCCCCATATTTGAGAGCAATCGGTCGCTATCGCTCAAGAGGCGTTCACGACCGCAAGATGAAGGAGAAGATGGCCACTGCACTATTGGCACCACCTCGAAGTTTTCTCTCGCGCATAAGTGCGCTGGTCTGCGGAGGCAAGGGGGCCAGGATCGGGCCCCCAGAGCGGTCGAGGTAAAGAGGAAGCCGGGACCTCGAAGGGTTCCGGCCCGTCAAGCAAGAAGGCGCGGAAGCGTGAGGCAGGAGAGACCCGGCAGGTCTTGGCCGCCGAGCGTGACCGCGATGGCTCCGGGTCGCCGGAGCGCGGCCGTCGGGATCAACGCGACAATCACCGTGATCGGCGCGGTGATCACCGTGACCGGCGTGACAACCACCGCGGTCGTAGGAACGATCACCGCGGGCGAAGGGAAAGAGGGCCTTGGTGCCCAATTCATCGAACTGACACTCATGACTTGAACAGCTGTCAGGTCGTGGACCGGATGGTAGAGCGGCGAATCAAGGAACGCCGCCCTCGTGATGATGAACGTCACTCTCGTGACGGTGATCGTGGTGAAGATCCCGCCTACGGGCTTTCCAAAGAAAGCGGACCATACCGGGCGATATCTATGGCGGTTCGTCCGCCCTTCGCTCTAATACCGCTTGCAAGCGGTTGAAGAGGGAAGTGTGTGCGGCGGGGCCGAGTTTAGGGTCGCGTCGGATGCTGAAATGGTCGGAGGAAACGATCATCTTCAACAGTCGACCACCCCGATTATCTTTGCCGCCCGGCACCTCCCGACATGGTGTCGCCCACAGTCCGGAATGTCCGACTGGGCCGTGTGTTGGTGGACGGGGGGAGTTCTCTTAGCATCCTGTCCTCTGCGGCATTTCTAGCTCTTCAAATCCCGCGGCAGGATCTGCATCCATCGCTGCCTTTCTTTGGAATAGCCCCGGGGGTTAGTGCAATTCCCGTGGGCCAAGTGCGTCTCCCCATCACCTTTGGAGAAAAGGATAATTATCGCACCGAGTTGGTGGACTTTGAAGTCACTGATTTCGATCTCCCCTACAATGCTTTGCTTGGCCGACCGGCGCTGGCCAAATTCATGGCGGTGACCCATTATGCGTATATGGTGGTGAAGATGCCAGGGCCTGCCGGCCCCATAACCATTCAAGTGGATCAGTCGGAAGCTCTGCGCTGTCATAAGTTTGCACTTGATATGAGTGCGGCCACTTGCCCCGGGCGTGCTGATGCCGCCTGCTCGGGAGCCCCTCAGGTCCGGACCCGCGCCTCGCCTGGCTCTGCCGGTGAGGTTAAGGTGGTCGCCCTGAGCGAGGGCGAGTCCCGCAAAATCGTCAACATTGGCGCCAGCCTCAGCGCCAAATAGGAAGACGCGCTCGTCACCTTCCTCCGGTGTAATTCCGACGTGTTCGCCTGGCAACCGTCCGATATGACCGGGGTCCCCAGGGAGGTGATCGAGCACCATTTGGCAACGCTCCCCGAAGCGCGCCCGGTTCGGCAAAAGATTCGGCGGCAAGCTCCGGAGCGGCAAGATGATATTCGGCAGGAGGTGGAGAAGCTATTGGGCGCAGGGATCATCAGGGAGGTCACTCACCCCGAGTGGCTTGCCAATCCTGTGCTCGTCAAAAAATCCAACGGGAAGTGGCGAATGTGTGTCGACTTCACCGACCTCAACAAAGCTTGCCCGAAGGATCCTTATCCCTTGCCGCGAGTCGACCTTATTGTTGACTCTACAGCAGGTTGTGAATTATTATGCTTTTTGGATGCGTACTCTGGGTACCATCAAATTAGTATGGCGGTGGGGGATGAAGAGAAAACTGCTTTTGTAACCCCTATGGGTGTTTATTGTTATATTAGGATGCCTTTTGGTTTAAAAAATGCTGGATCCACTTACCAGCGTGCTATGCATATTTCTTTTCGTCCACAGATAGGACGTAATCTTGAAGTATATGTGGATGATCTGGTTGTGAAAGTCAAAAAAGGTGAAGACTTAATTCAAGACCTGGAGGAAACCTTTGCCAATCTTCGGAAGAATTGCTTGAAGCTGAATCTAGAGAAGTGCGTGTTCGGGTTCCATCCGTAAATTATTGGGGTTTCGTGTCTAACCAAGGTATTGAGGCCAATCCGCATAAAATAGCAAATGATTGAGCACATGAAGCCGCCAAAGACGACTCAAGCGAGTTCAATGTTTGGTGGTCGCCTGCCTCCTTGGGCGGTTCATTGTCTGGATTGGGAGAAAGGAGCCTACCCCTATTCAAGCTATTGAAGAAAACTAACCATTTTGAGTGGATCGATGAGGCTCAAGGCCTTTGAAGATTTGAAGCGGTGACTTACCTCTCCTCCAAGATCGTTTCCCTACGCAAGGTGAATTTGCTTTTGTATATTGCTGCTACACCTGAGGTGGTCAGCGTTGTGTTGGTGGCGGAGAGGGAAGGTGTCCAGAGGCCGGTTTATTATGTTAGTAAAGTGTTGCATGAAGCGAAACCCAGATCCTCAAGCTCGTAAAATGTCAGATGCGCTCGTGGCGTCTAGGAAGCTTGCATTATTTCCAAGGGCGAGAAGTTACTGTGGTTACGGCCTATCCATTGCGAGAAATCTTGTTCAACCGTGAAGCAGAAGGTCGTATTGCCAAATGGTCAGTTGAATTGGGAGAGTTCAATCTTAAGTTTGTTCCCCGCACTGCCATCAAAAGTCAAAAGCTGGCAGAGTTCGTTGCCGAGTGGACTCCCGCCACTCTTGAAGCGGAAGAAGCCCCCGCGTCGTGGACCTTGTTTTTTGACGGATCGTTCAGATTGGAGGGCGCAGGGGCTGGCGTTGTCTTAATCTCCCCAACGGGTGACGTGCTCCAGTATGTTGTTGCTCTTGATTTTAAAGCTACTAATAACATTGCCGAGTATGAAGGTCTGTTGGCAGGGCTGCGTATTGCTTCGGCGCTAGGTATCCGGCGCCTTCAAGTCAAGGGCGACTCCCTACTAGTCATCAATCAAGCGAGGAAGGAATATCAATGCCCTGACCCCACCATGGCGGCGTACTTGGCGGAGGTCAGGAAAATGGAGCGACGCTTTGAAGGATTGGGATATACTCATATCCCCCGACGTGATAATCACCTTGTGGATGGGCTTTCGCAGTTTGCATCCTCAAAGGCTCTTGTCCCGGTCGGGGTCTTCCAAGAAAGACTATCGCGACCGTCCATTACAGCCCATGATCCAGATGGGAATGATGGTTTCACTGTCGCAGCTCCCGGTTCAGGTGGGGATGACGGTATGGCTGTCGAGGCCTCCGGCCAGCGGGATGGCGGCGTTGTCGCCTGACCTCGCCAGGAGGAAGGCAAGGCGGTCGCCCTTGACCCTGTGTCCGGAGGGAAGGCGGCGTGCTTTGCCAAGGCATGCCGAGGAAATGCTCGCCCAAAGAAAGTACCCGAGTGAACACCGAGTGCTCGCCACACTTGGCCGGGAAAATCAGTGGATGGATCCGATCCTAACCTTCCTGCAGGACCAAGTGATCCCCGACGATGATTCATCAGCTGAGAAAATAGCACGTAAGGCCAAGTGCTATACTCTGGTGGATGGGGACTTATACCGCCGGAGTAGAAATGGAATTCTTCCGGCGCATCACGGGAAGAGGGGAGCGCTCTCGATATCCATGGAGGCGCAAAGGGAGCCATATGTCCGTAACGGTTGGCAAAGCGTTCGCCAGGATTTTATTGGCCTCATCGCCTCCGTGATGCTTGCGAGCCGGTGAGGACATGCGGCTTGTCGGTTCTTCGCCAGTAAGTCCATCGACCAGCCCAGCTCGCAAACCATCCCGCTCTCTGGCCGCTCGCGATCTCGGGGCCGATATCTGGGTCCGTTCTCGCTGGCCACAGGAGCTTCACCCACCTCTTCGCCGCCATCGACAAATTCACTAAGTGGGTCGGGTTAAGGCAAGACGTGCCATTACGGCTTCATTCGCCGCCAAATTTATGCATGGGATATTCACTCGCCGGTCGCTAACCGCATTATTACCGGCACAAAGGAACTCGGTTCACTAGTGCGGCATTTCGAATTTATGATGAGATGGGCACCAAAGTATGCTTTGCTTCGGTTGCCCACCCTAAGAGCAATGGTCAAGCTGAGCGTGCCAATGCATTGGTATTGAAGGGTCTCAAGACAAGAGCGTTTGATCGACTCCACAAGCGGGGGCGCGTTGGATTGAAGAACTTCCGGCTGTGCTGTGGTTGCTTCGTACCACGCCCAGTCGGGCTACTGGCGAGACGCCTTTCTTCCTGGTGTATGGAGCGGAAGCTGTTCTCCCCTCTGAGCTGTCGTTTGGCTCTCCGCGTGTCTCGGCCTTCAGCGAGGAAGGCCACGAAGATATCCGGCAAGAAGATGTCAACCTCCTGGAAGAAGCCAGGGCCGGGCCGCCTTCGCGGCCGCCTGCAGTACCAACAAAAGTCTCCGGCGATACCACGCCACCGGGTTTCGAGAGAACACGGCGATGGGTGACCTAGTCTTGCGCAGAGTTCAGCAAGATCTTTGGGTTGCATAATTTGTCTCCCCGGTGGGAGGGCCCCTTTAAGGTGGCCTCAGTATCTCGACCCGGGGCGGTCCGGCTAGCCACTGAGGACGGCCGAGAATTGGCGAATTCCTACAATGTGGAGTTATTGCGAAAATTTTACCCGTGAAAAACTGTAAGTAACCGGCGACTTGTTCCGATTAGCCCCGGAATAGCCTTATCCCCCAGCTGATCGGCGGTCATCGGTTGTTGATAATGTTATTATCTTGAGGATTTTCGACTCTGTCATTATTCCTCTTTCTGTACCCTACGGGGTAGTCTGCTGCATGGGTGCTGTTGGTCTCTAGATTCTGGCAATCCCTTGTTGGTCCATAATCAAGCCTGGTATTCGGGTCGAGTGAGAATGGGCAACCGGGGAGCGGATCTGGCACAGTGTTCAAATGTTGTTTGTACACCTCGGGTTGGCTCTCAGAAGCACCGTAGGTTGTCACCACAAACACTGCTGGCCTAGTATCCTTCCTGGTGGCTCGCTGCTTCGCTGCACGGTGCCGTGGGCTGTGTTTGGAGGGAACGGCAGCAACGTGGAGGCCAGAATGAGTGGACCAATATTACCCCACGCGCTGACTTTTGTTGTCATAATCTGTATTAAATTCGTCCTATTTGGCATTTATTTATCTTTGCAATAACTGCATATGTGCCTAAGTAAAACTTTAAAGCTTTGGCTCAATTCGAGAAGAAAAAGTTAAGGGTTGCCCGAAGGCTCCGAGTGGTCACCCAGCGCTTGGAGGCTGGTCGCCCGAAGGCTCCAAGTGGTCGCCCAGTGCTTGGGGGCTGGTCGCCCCACTGCTGGGGTTGGGCGCCAACTAATGCATAAGCCAGATAAGTATTCTAAGTAATACTCTTGCTTGTTCGCTTATGAAAATATCAAAATTAATCAAATTATGCATGGTTATTATGGATATCGCAAACCTGACGGCTCCTTGGTGATAAAGGAAAAGTCTTCAATGTGAGTGTTTAGTAAAGTCAAGTGACCAGAGTGTAAGTTGGGCACGGGGCTAAAACACGGCTCAGACACCTCTAAGTTGGCTCTCGGAATAATCACCGGTTGTCACTGCTGAGCACCGCCGCCCAAGACCACTCTCGGGACTTGCTACTTTCTGCGCCACACTCGGGTACGATTCTAAGAGATCACAAGGATTTAAGTTCCGAAGAGGTTTCAATCAATGATAACCTTGCATAAAATCTTGATGGCAAAATCATCCTGTGTTCAAACATAGTCTATTATGCTCCAAAGCCGCCTTTGCCTAAGCCCTATGTAACTTATGCGATAATGCTTATACTTGTGGCTAGCTACATGCAACCTTTGCAGAATGCAGGACATTGCCTAGGCTCAAAAGCCTAATTGGTGCCTTAAATGAGTTATGGATCGCCACTGACAATTTCAAAGATGCAATATCGAATAAGCATGGCAAAGCGAATATAAAGGTAAAATTGGGAAGCATCCATTGCAACTAAAGTTAATTGAAATGTTTTTACAGACAAAAAGGAAGCTGATCAACAAAAGAAGTAAAAGCAAAAAAGAGGGGTGGAGGCTTAGCCCTTCACTCATCACCCACGTCGATGTCGCCGGCGTCTTCTTCCTCCGCCACCGGGGTGGTGACATCCATGGCCGGCTGCTGTACTCGCAGCTGCCTGGCCAAGTATTCGGCGTTTGCGATGCCTCTCGCCAGGCGGCGTTCCCCACAATGCCGGCTCCATCGCCATCGGGTCCAAGGAAGCATCGCGGCTGGCCCAACAAGCCAAGACGAAGGTGGCGATCATCATCAAGACCTCTTGCCCTCCCTCGGCCGGCGTGCGGCGCGGTATGGGCAATCGAGCGCCTCGCTGCCTGATTGGTCGATGGGCGATTGCAGGCGGTGTCTTGAGGGCGTCAAAGACCACGCCCAAAGGTTCCTGCATCTTTGATGCGCTGAAAGCCCTCTTGAGCATGGCGGCGAGATTGCCGAGGCGGTCAAACCTCATATTCAGAGGTCCTCTGTGCCGCCTCGGCCCTTTCTGGCCGTTGCTGCATGGTAACCAGGGCGGTTGTGGTGGTCCTTTCCTGCGCCACCGCGTGTCCGACCTCTCCGCTTCCGCCCGGCTCAACGATGGTCCCCGTCTGTTGCCGTCGCCCCATGCCCCATGGACGGGCGAGGAGTGTGCCCAATGAGCTGTGTAAGTTGCTGAGCTCGGTGAAGAGCTCAGCGGAGCGTTCGGCAGGGGTGGCGATGGTCCGGGAGGCGAGTTGGCGAGGTGCACTAGCGTCGGGGCCGCCTGCCCCAGTTCCAGTGGCGGTGGCGGTTGGCGGCGTCTGGGCGGAAGCCTCCGCCGCAGGTGCAGGTGGCGTCTGCTCCCTGGGAGCATCTTGAGGGGCCGTCCTTGGCGTCGTCCTCAAGCTAAAGCTGGCCTTGGGGACCTCCAGCCCGCCTTGTCGAGTGGCGGCCGGGGTTCCCGTTGCAGAAGGTGGTGGCGTCGCGGAGGGCGAGATCGGCGCCACAGGAGGAGTCGTGGAAGGGGTCGGCGCTGGAGCAGCTGGCGCCGTGGTCGCCAGAGCTGGCGCGCTTTGTGGTGGCACCGATGGCGGCGAAAGCGGTGGCGCCGAGGTGGAGATGTTGGCGCGCGGGCGGCAGCGCGGTGTGGCGATCGCTATTGGGGCGGCGTGCGGCCGCCCGTAGAAATCACCGCCACCTTTGCACCGGTGGCGGCGGAGACTTCGCCCGCGCGGCGGGTCTTCTTCGCGTCCGGGCTTGGAGCATCCGGAACAAGTGGCCGCTTGCCCACCGCCCGGTTGGTGGGGGGAGGTGCGTCCCTGATTGTCAGGGGGGCGCGCGGCGGCATAAAGACGAGGCCGGTGGAGTCCATTGGCGGCAACAACCTGACGATCCTCAGGCGCTCCGCAGACTCCAAGTCGGCGAGTGGCCGTGCCGATGAAGGGCAGTCCAAATCAGTTGGAACCGGCGGCATGAGCCCAGAGAGCCACGTGGTGATGCGTGGTCCATCCAAGTTTCCCGCGCCTGGCCAAAGTTAGAAAAAGACTGCCGGTTGGTAGGAAGCAATACGAAAGAAGCATAAAGAGAAAAAGATGAAGACTTACGGCCGGGAAAGGTGCGGGTGATGTCGTCGTCGCCTGTGTATTGCCATGCTGGGCGAATACGGCGGCGAAGGGGGCTAAGTCTTCGGGATACAAAATCCCTAACAACCATTGCCCCAGTTAAACCGGCGCTCCGCAAGTTGATAATGCGGGCCGCCATTACCCGGATCTCCGCTGTCTCTTCGACGGGCGAAGTTCAGCTTCGGTGATCGCCGCTATTCGGCTGGCACCCCAGATTATCAATGCCGCTGCGCTATTGACGACAACCATTCGGGCGCCAGCCTCCAATTTGACCTAGGCTGGAAGGGGAGGTAGCGAGCCGCCATCCCGTCCCGAAGACGAAAATGGCAGCTCCCCAGAAGTTCGCCGTCGGAGGAGGCGCGGCAAAGAAAAAAGTAGCGAAAGAGGGGGAGATTTGGCATCACCCCCAGGAACATTTCGCAGAGGTGTGCGAAGATGGCAAGAAAAAGAATGGAGTTGGGAGTGAGGTGAAGATGATTGATTTCATAGAAGTGGAGGACGGTGAGGAAAAAGTCAGAGAAAGGCGGTACCAAGCCCGCCATAATGCCCCACACGGTGATGATGATCTCGTCGGTGGGACACTGTGGTGTGGGGGTCCCAGCCCGAAAGAAGAGAGGGCCCTCCGGTACGATGGTGTGGAGCCTCCCCACTGTGTAGGAATCTACGCTGGAGGGAGGAATGGAAGGCGAAGCGGGAGGAGCCATGGAAGCAAAAGTGACAAGAGGCAAGAGAAGCTTAGAGGAAGAAGACGAAGTTTGCAAAGGGTGCTAAAAGCGTGAACTGCCTGGTGCGGATGGATCTATAAGTATCCCCCACTCGCACCGACGGTTCATGAAAGGACAAGGTTGTGCGCCGCTTGGTCCCAAGAAAATCAATGGATGCGGAAGGAATCGAGGCGTCGTGATCATGATGAGTGGTGGCCCCATCCAAGAATGCACCGCATTTAATGTAAGGATTCAAGGGCTCGATGTGCGTTCTTGGGTGGGCCCGGCTATTGTCGGCGATCGATGACACCGGGTACCCTCTACGCCGCACAAAGCGTCGTGGCCCACGTGGCGATCGACAAAGGTGGGTGTTTACACCCCGCCCATAGAACGTCACCACGTGGCGCAGCGAAGCAGCAGTGGGCGACCACGCCGCCGCCGGCCGCCCAGCCCACGTGGTGGCTCGGCGGCTATTGAAAGCACGCCACCACCGGTGCCGGTCCCACATGGCGCTACGGTGAGCAGTGGCGACCACGCCTCGCCGCCAGCGCCCACGTGGCGGCTTTGGCGGGCCATTAAGCACGCCCACCACCGGTGTCGGCGTGGCGGCGGCGGCAGTGGCGACCACGCCTCGCGCCGCCGGCGCCAAAGCACGGCGGCTTTGGCGGCGGGCATGAAAGCACGCCACCACCGGTGCCGGTCACGTGGCGCGCAGAAGCAGCAGTGGGCGACCACGCCCGCCGCCCGGCGCCCACCCCACGTGGCATGCGCGAGCACACCTCGCTTTCTCGCCGCCATGCAAAAGGGTGGATGCGGTGGCTTCATCCTGAAGTTTCCTTCGCCGCATCGTGTCGAGACAGTTCTTTGCACCGTGCATGTCGGTCCCAAGGAATTTCGCTACAAGCCTGCTCCTCCGACGCCTCACCTACATCACAGAGAGGTCACATTCCTAAGAACCGAGCGAAGGCATGCGCTGGCATTAATTAGCGCCGAAGGAACGGGACAGCGCATAAAGGTGTAATAAATGCATGTAAGATAGACATGATGACATCCCTCCTCTATCTGACTCGTGTAAGCCCGGGCATATAAGGGCACTTGAGGGCATACGAGAGGGGGGGGGGAGGAGGAGAAAAAGAAAGAGGAGAGACTCAACAGAAGAGCTGGTCACCAACAAGCTCTGTAACCAAGCCCAATATACTGAATCCAAGATCAAGCAGGAAGTAAGGCTATTACCCTTCTCCATGGGGGCCTGAACCTGGGTAAAAATCGTGTGTTCATCCTGATTTTAGACTCTAGAACTCGTTAGTGTGAGAGGTGCTGGGGTTCCCATCTATTAGGGTTCGCCGGCTACCAAAGACACCCCCCTACCGAGCCAAACCCGGTTCGTAGACTTGGGCCTGTCAGTTGAAATACGCCGACATACACAATATATACACACTGAATCATTTATTTTTTCCCACACAAATGCCTTAGTTCCTATTTGGATTCCAGAAATCGAAAACACTAGAATTACATATCATGTCCATTTGAATCTACAGGAATTAAAATGCACAACAACCATACCACTCATCGAGGTTATATATGATTTGTTAGCCACACTAGAATAATGCCCAGATATTCCTTGCTTGACTCAAGATTTTGTAAAGGACGAATAAGAACGATCCGTTGTCTAGTTGAATATCAAGTTAGCTACGGTTCTAAGTAATACCCGATGAAATATCATGTGTGATCCTATGTAATTGTACCAATCATAACTTACCAAATTATTAGAAATTTCAAAGACTCTCCCTAAACCTAGGACATCCACTCAGCAGACAAAAGATAGTATTTAATATAATAACAACCACATGTAGCATATACATTTCTCATGGATTGCTCGGCTACATTTTGCATATACATTTCATTGCATCACAACATTATGCACATACATTCCATCACAAATTTAGACTACATTCTCGCATATATATTGGGCTACATTCATCATAGAAAAGAGATGGCTCCACCGGAGATTACCTTAACCGAGATGGCGACTAGGAGGTCGAGGGCGGACCGACGGCGTGGACGAGCTCGGGAAAGCGGGGGCGCGTGGTTCGTGTGGACGACCTCCCACAATTATTGTTCTCCTAAACAAGACATGCAGCAAAAATCAACAAAGGCCTCGAATTTAGCAATATGCCCACTAAACTGGAGGCATATCAAGCATCACTTTTGTTTCCTCTGGGCTTGCTAGATAATCTTTGAATGCTCTTTCTAATGTCAAGTAGGACCCCACATGAATCCTCCTATGCAAGACATGGTGCATAATAATCTCTCCTGCATCACAGCAGTAAAATCTCTAGCGATAATGTGTCTAACTTGCTAAATCGCATCAAACACAATTTCTAATCTCTCCCATCCTCTAACCAAAATTATCTCAAAATCGAAACCTAGCTAGACATTTGCACAAACACCATACATGCAAGCTAAACTCAAAGAAGATATACCTCCAATTTCACACACCAAAGAGGAGGAGGCACCACGAGTCGTCGGCCAGAGGCGACACTGCAGAGGAGAGGAGGGCGCTGGCCGGAGCGTGAGCAGTGGAAATGTGGCGGCAGCGGCACGGCCGGAGGCGCGACGGGAGGTTTTTGGGCTGCCGCCACGAGGCACAGGCGGAGGCACGCGTGGGGCGGCGCGGCGGAGGCGGACGCAGCCGGGAGGCCAGTGGACGGGAGGGGCTCAAGGAGGCGTAGCGCAGCGGCTGGAGTCGGGCCAGGGCGGCGCTCGCGCAGCAGCAACGAGGAAATGTGCCAAGTCCCCGAGCCGGCCGTTTTGTTAAATGCAATATTTGTGTCGTCGGCCAACCATAACACCGCCGACACTGAGTCGGACCCACCGGCAGAGACACGGGATCTATGTCGTCGGCCTACATGAAACCGCGGATACAGATATGTGTCACAGTAACCCTACGCACACAGCATGAACGGGCCCACAGTCAGAGAGAAAATACAGTGTCATCGGCGTAGATAGGACTGACGACACTGAGCCAACTCTGTATCGTCGGCCTACATGAAACCGCGGACACAGATATGGGTCACAGTAACCCTACGCACACAGCATGCACGGGCCCACAGTCAGAGAGACAATACAGTGTCGTCGGCGTAGATAGGATCGACGACATCGAGCGGCTCTCAGGTCGCCGGCCTACATGAAACCGCGGACACAGATATGGGTCACAGTAACCCTACGCACACAGCATGCACGGGCCCACAGTCAGAGAGACAATACAGTGTCGGCGGTTGAGAGACAACCGACGAAACAGTGACACTTATATCGGCGGCCATGTCAATACCGCCTACACTGGCTCCCATTCCCCAGCCTGTCAAACGTAACAAGACATTTTTCGGACCAGTTTAAGGTTTTTAGAACATGCACAACCTATTCCACCTAATTGCTCGCTCTTCTTTCGCCCGGCATTTCATCGTCACAACAAGTTCTACTGAAAACTCAACGGGAGTAACAGAGTCACCACCACCGTACATTCTTCGATACTTTTCTACCTACGACGGGTCGAACGAGACATTTCTAGGGTCACTTTAAGGTTTTACAACATACACAGCCTATTCCAGGTCATTCCTCGCTCTTCAATCGCCCAGCGTTGGATCGTCACAAGGTTCTACTCAAACTCGACGTATCGTACGGAGACATACACACAGCGCCGTCACATACCAATTAACTAAATAATAAAAAATTACATGTTATATAGATGTATGTTGCCTAATAACTATTCTAAAAGCTCTATTTAATTTTTCTTAATTTTAAAAACAACAAAAACATTTTCAAATAGATTTTCTAAATTAGTCTGGAATTACTATTGTCGTCAGCTAAAATAAAACCATCGACAAAAAGGAAGACTATGTCGTCGGCAACATTAAAACCGCCGACATAGGCTAGTTTGTATCGGCGGCTGTTTGTCTCCCGACGATAAAGAACTGGCATCCTGGTTGGTCCCACATGGCGGCGATGTTTTTCCGTCTGACATGTGGGAGCACGTTGAAATCTCTGTTTGGGGTGGAGTGCCTGTGTCGGCGGGTTTAATATAGCCGACGACACAGCTCGTGTTGGCGGGATCTAGAATTCAAATTTCATCCTGCGCCGATACGTCATCGTGTTCTATATCGACGGTTAAATTTTTGCCGCCGACACAGTCTTGTTGGGTGTATATGTGTCGTCAGGTGGCTTTAAGACCGTCGACATAGGCAAACTTTTTGTCGTCGGCTTTTTTTACCGACGACAAAAATATTTCGGCCGACAACACTATTCTCGTTTCCTGTAGTGTATGTAGAATGGAGATACATATATGTAGAGGAAATGACAATGACAATTTAGGATTTCTCGATCCGGGGCTTGTCAACGAGACAATCGTCTGTGATAGTCCACAGTTTGTTGAAGACTATTTATTTAAGACTTTCTTGAAGCTGAAAAAGAAAACCTCCGTACTTTTACCCTATAACTTTCAGTACGTATTATCCTACTTCTAATATTGTTTTACTATTTTTGCGTGACACGGTGTGGGACTAATAGGCTATGTTAACATATATGTCTAGTTATCACTGGGTCCTCCTCGTCATCGACTTAGATGCTAGCAGGGTTTTTGTCTTGGACTCGCTGAGAAAAGAACTTAATGAGTATCAAAAATTTTGGGACATAATGAACAGGTAAACTAGATCGTTGCGTTATTGCTCTAGTAATATTTTATTCTATTGTATTTAAGGTTAATTACTATTTAAAATCATTCATAGGGCATTCACACGGTATTGCAAGAAAGGTGGTCCGCATCGTCCCTTCAGGAAAAATTTCAAAATAATAACAGACTTTCCATGCATGAGACAAGACCAGGGAAATAGTTTATGCGCATACTACATATGTACAAATATACATGCAATTGTCACGGAGAGTGTCGACTATAACGAAGCCATGGTATATAATTACACATTCATGCCTACTTTTCTTTCATTTAACATCTATCATCATTAATTAAATTTCTCTTTTCTTCAATAACAGCGCTCCAAGATGAGAACCAATAAGTTACTGCTAACAGAAGTTTTAGCAATTCAAGAGCAGATCGCTGGATTCATTGACGATCAGATCATCAATCCAAATGGCGAGTTCCACGACGACATCCTCGATCCAAAGTGAACGAGATGTACTCACACTACATTTGTAAACAGACTATTGTAAAAACTAAATATTGTGATACTTTAATATATTTTAATTATGATCTAACGACGCTTTATATACTATATATTTGAAGGCAACATATCATGTGCACTCAGGCCTTCCTGTGTACACATCGTGCACACCAACTAATAAAAGCCACGAAAACTTTGAAAAAATTTGTAGATGTACTTCGTAGATTACTCTACCTATGTATAAAATTAATTTTCTCTTTTTTTGTAAGTCCTGATATGTATTGAATTTGAACCTACAATTTTATACATAGGTAGAGTAATCTACGAAGTACATCTACAAATTTTTTCAAAATTCGGTTGTCACTGCCGGTTCGTCCAGGAGCCGGCAGTGATATACACAGATCACTGTCGGTTCTTCGTATAAGCCGGCAGAGATATACATATATCACTGCCGGATTCTAGTGTGAACCGGCAGAGATAATCGAGTATCACTGCTGGGTTCTAGTATAAACCGGCAGAGATAGTCGAGTATCACTGCCGGTTGTACAATGAACCGACAGTGATATCTACTATCACTGCCGACCAATCACTGCCGGCTCCCGTAACCGGCAGTAATGGCGTGGACGAGCCGACAGTGATGACCTATTCTGTAGTAGTGATACTTAGGCCATCTCCAACAGTATTCCATCTTCAACAGTATTTCTAAATCTTGATCTCTATATTCTTATATATAGAATTTCCTAAAAAGATTCCTTCATTATATCTCTTTTCTCTCCAACAGTATTCCCCAAACCCCACTCCCTATTTTCTCCATCCTATATTATAATGATATTTTATAACCGCCATATGACTAACATTTATTTTTTAGCAGGGAAAATTCGAACAACTATTTTTAAAAACAGAAATTTAAAATTTATTTTAGCAGGAATTTAAAATTCGAATGGCTATTTTTAAATACGGAAATTTAAAATTTAAATTTTAAAATTTGAAACTAATCGAACAATGTTGTGTCATTATGATAAAATGACAGGTCATGCTACATGATCAAATGACCCAATTCCATTTGATTCTAGCATCACTGACAAAGAAGCCACTTGAGTGGCCACCAATAAGAAGATCTCTCATATTAAACTGCCAAACTGCCAGTATCCTTTGCGAGTAACAGGAACATATGTATGGCTCCCCTTGTAGTGTTTTTGTAAGCGCGGGAGGTTTCTGAGTTTGACTCTCAGCACATTTGTATTATTTTATTTTATTTTCCTTTCAAAACCAACACTATTTGGTTTATTTTGTCCCATGTCACCATTTTAAGACAATAGAAGTATAAACCGATTCAAATGAGTAAATCAAAAGAGAAGTTAGACAGTTGTCAACTAGATTGAAACACAACTGAGCACATTCCTAAATAGCATTTTTCAAAGAGAAGAATACTATCAAAAAGTTGATACACGCTACACAATCAGAATGCAGAAAGCTGCAAGCTAACATATTCATCCATTAGAGTTGAAAAATGATTTGCAACAGCTATGCTAACAGCCTTGGCTAATCGGCATAGTCTACTTTGCAGTATAGGTTTTATGCGCCACTTCAAGAAATTATACCAATAGGCAATGCATTGCATCTCCAACCTTTTTTTGGAGTCAACAAGATTTGATGTTCAGATAACAATAATTCCTCATTTTGACATACTGCTCATACAAAGAAAAACTAATGCATTAGAAATATTACCGGCTTTGATAAATTCATATCTGCAACATAGATTAATTCACAACAACTACCAGTAACAGAAATTTTACCAAGTCATCGACTAGAACATTGCCACATTCCAAAGCCCCTTCGAATCATGAATCGATCACATGGAACATGAAAAGGATAGCAAGAATTAGTGAGAGTAATAGAACTAGTACCTCCGCGGTGGTTCAATCTTTCACCACTTCAGGAAGAGTAAGTGAGAGTTGTGGAATCTTTCACCATTTGATTACTATCTGGACCCCACAACCCAAACCAGGAAGAGTCAATCTGAATCATTCTTCAAAAGTAGCATGGGAATTCAAAGTTCACCAAATGAAAAGACTCCACAACTCCTCCATAGTAAAGAGAGCATGGACCAAAATGACGGCTAAGAGCCATTACAATCTACAAACATGAACGACACAAATAAAATGAAAGCAAGTGATCTGGTGTTATGTTCAGAAGCAACCACCAAGATTATTCCAATCTACAACAGACTAGGTGAAATCACATTAGTGCAGATCAAAGGACAAGGTTGGAGTGCCATCAATTATAATGAGTATGAAAACCATTGGCACAAATTCCGTAAAAAGCAAACTCACTACAAATATAATTAGAGCACTACTTTACACAGATCCCACGCATCTGCACTGGGACAAACCTCCAACTTTTCTGCTCCCAAACCATACCATCGCCCAAATTCAAAACCACACGCATGAATTGAGAACATGATTATACTTAACCGCAAGAAAGACTAAAATTCACATGGAATACACAACGCTAACGCTAAGCTCCACACAAGAACAACTGCCCCCAACTCAATTCGTTATACACATTGCAGTTCCAAATCACCTAATTCCATCATGGAAGTAACTCCACATCACGTGAAATTCTCAACACGGAACACCACAAATCGATAGCGTGCAGTCATCGGTGCTGAGTTGGCGCACAAACCATCCGTTGTACAAGAAGGATGACCTCGAGAGGAACTCGCCGCTACAAAGCACGCACACGCCAAGACACACGTAAAATGAGCTCTAGATCCCCAAAACCAAGCGCCCAAGAGGAATCCTCGACCAATCTATCGAGGGGTAGGGGAAAGAGGCACACCGGTTGTACTTGAAAACGCTGTCACGGTAGTCTGAGATAGCAAGGTGTCAAATAAGGGTCACAACCACATTCTCACCTGAGCCATCGGGGAGCGTCATGGCCATGGCCATCGAGGCGATGTGTGAGGGAGACATGTCGAGCGGTAGCGACAGTTGCCGATAAATCACGGCACTAACCTGCCTCTCACTACAGGAATCTGAGTTATTTATGGGAAAAGCCATTTAAAATAGCTATTTTAAATCGGCTTTTGGCCGACGGAACAAAAACGACGAAAATACGCTTAATTTGTTTGCCACTCGATTTAAAATAAAATTATTTTCGACTGACTTACGTGACTGCTGAAATTACTAGTTGATGCACCGTAATCGCTACCGATGTCGACGTGGCATATGTATTTTAAATCGGCTAAGGTCCATTTAAAATAATATTTTAAATATTTAAAAAAATATGAAAATGTTGTTTTCGGTATTTTAAATTAAAAAAATATGAAAATGCTATTTTCGGTATTTTAAATTAAAAAAATATGAAAATGCTATTTTCGTCGGACGAGGCTGACGAAAATAGTATTTTAAATTTAAAAAAAAATATGAAAATCCTTTTTTCGTCGGCCCAAGCCGACGAAAATAATATTTTAAATTTAAAATATATATATAAATCCCTGAAAATTTACAGAAATTCACCGAATGCATATAATGACAATTTTGATGAGCTACTAAGCAGCATAACATGTAAGTACGACATAATGACATCCTATAATTTTATCCAGTCCCAGTTAATAAAAGTTCACAATTCTGTCTTCGATAATTTGGATGTCATCGAACACTAAGCCCACAGCAAGGTCCCCAAGATGCCACAATGAACACTGAATTCATAATCCCAATATACTAGCCATTGCAAAGATACACTAGCTTATTAACAATGTGATGTGAAAAAAAAGAAATGATATTTTTGATTGAAAAAAGTTAAAAGAGAACATACCCTGAAATAATTGGCCAATGATTCATCAGGTGTATCAGAAACTTGAGCAGTGGATGATGGCATAAGTTACAAAGCTTAGAATGCAACAAATATTGGGCAATTGAATCTAAGAGATGAAAGCAAGTGTAGCGCATACAGAAATCCAGAGGAAAAACCTTTTTGTGGAAGGCACTTTTGGTTTTGGAGGCACTTTGGTCGAGCATTGTCCCAGTTCCTTTTTTGACACTGATGAACAAAGAAAACACAATCTACTCTGCATTTTCTTGCAATTGAACCAACAAATTTGATATTCACAAAAGTATTACATTTTTTGCAGAGAACTTGTAAAGATGCCTAAAACCTGATATGTGTATGATGGTAGTACAATCAATAAGGAGGATTCAACATCAGATTCAAAAATCAAGATGCAGGAAATGCATATATAATTAAAACCTCAGACATCTATTCCTCTTTTAGAATGGCTGAACAGCTTACCCCAGCTTTAGAAACTTTGAGCCCTACATCATGATTGTAAATTTCATAGATATCTTGTCCAAATTTAACACCATCCTTCCCTTCTTCCTTCAAGCGACGTAGAACAAGCCACATATGAAGATCAAGCAACGAAAATTTTGTTTTCGATGTTTTCTCCAACTGAAACACTGCAAAAGAACTATGTCAGGAATTGCTCTCTCAATATATCTCAAGAATAAAAAGACAGAAGCTAAACAAAGCAGTTAACAAACTTGGTATCAGCAGTTAACAATTATCAGCGGTAAATGCTTGTTTCTTCATACAAAGCCTTTCCACATAACATGACATATTACATGAATTGTGTGTTCAGAATCCAAGAACCCAATCTACCACTCTGCAGTAAGGAAAAAGAAAGGTAGGGCAGAATTCGGAGTTACTGCACTTGCATATGTACTGGGTGCCCATCTTTTCCCCATCAGTGAATCGAACATTTCAGATGAGATATAATCCACATCACCTTATAAGTTCCAATGCATAATAATTAACAATTATAGTATGTATAGACAATTATCGATGGCTTACCGGTGTCATAACCATGCTGTAGCATGACCAATTATTCCAGTGCAAGCAGTAGCCGCACACTGTACAACAGAATAAGCATGTGAGCAGTACACAAGAATGAATGGTAAACTAATGGCCATGTTGTCTGAAAAGCAGGCATAGAATTGACTGGATAACTTTTTATTTTACCAGAATTGACTCAACATACCAACTTGCAGAGGATAGGATATCTTTTCAGTTGGCTTAGCAAAGTCAGCAATGTTGGCAATATTATTTTATAAAATTCTGACACTACAAAAGTCTCTGATACAAGCTACAATAAAACTATAAAAGTGAGCGCACAACTCAACTTTCCATATCTTCAGAACAAGCAGTTCTCATCACAACAGCAATATCTTGTCCAAGTCTTAAAGATAGCGCAGAATTGAAATGAATACCATAACATGCTGCACGTAAACCTATGTACAAATGAGGAAGCTACTAACAAGCAACAACACTCACTGTAAGGCACAACACCTTCATGTGGAAGAGGGACATCATACGTTTTGCTTCTCCCGAATGAATGAATCATGTAATTGCACTGGGAAAGTAAATTCACAAAGGGTCAAGTTCCAGCAAAACAGCAAAAGCACTTCTAAGTACCATTAGCATATTGGGGTCCATTGATACAAACTTCACAGCTTTTTTTCATGAGATCCAAAGCCATGGAAAGCAATCCAGAAACATGTAGTGGTAACATGCTAACTAGTCGTATTATTTACAAAAGCTGACAAAAAATGTCCTCAATTAAGTAGCACAGGTCCAAACCAGTCATATCCTGTGGTCAGGCTAAGTAAATGTGGTCCCCAAACATTTCAAGTTCACGATTCCACATGCATTTCAGTGCATTTAAGCATCATTATCCAACATACATCATGAACAATTTTTTGACATGTCGTACTGTACTCCTCTAAGGCTCCAATCAAACTAAAAATTCGAAACATACATGCAACTTCGAGCAAGTTCTGATGGCTGGTCCCAACCACTTCCATCTCCCCATGCCAATGCTATACTAGCCACTACATTACCATCATTGTAGTTGTTGGGCTGTCATACAGATTGACAAATTTATTTGACCATTATTGAGAGCTACTAGCCCACTTATCGTTTCTTTAGTTTCTTCCAAAAAGAAACAAGAAAAGGTATAGGTTGTAAGGTTGTAGTTGTGTCTGGAGGCAGAACAACACAGTGTTTCGTAGACCAATGTAGCTACTCCAACAGTCAAAGATGCCTCCACTAGAAAGCTTATCCCCAGAACAATGCCTATTACGTAATTAAACGCTTGAATGGATTCCAAATAACATGGGAGAAACAACTAGCGGTAGTGGAGCGATGCCTCCTTTACCATGGAATTGGAATTTCTACTCTCCAATCGCTACTCTTGCTTTAACAGGTTAAATTATCCCCAGCATTTACCTCTTTATATTCTCCCCCCTTTCCCATCTATGATTTTGGGCCAATTGAGGAATTGAGATTGAACTCTCGACAATCGGATGAAATAATTAGTGAACAATAAGGTATGCAGCTGCAGACTTACAGCTCAAAGCAACTCACTTGATCGCCGGTGAAATCGAGAAGCCTCCCCGACGACGCGGAAACGGGGTCGACGCCGCCAAGATCCGGTGGGCGTGCAGCAGGTTCTGGCCAGCGAGTAGGCGAACGCCGTGCCAGAATCGCGAGCATGTACCTAGCAACATAGCACATGTAAGAGGAGCTTAAACCGAATCGAAGACCAACCCGAGCCAACGGCTAAGCTCGAATCGCGACCAAACTCGGTGGCGGTCGAACTCCATCCGATTGCCATGCTTGTTGGACGAACGAGCACGAAGCGCGATGAAGGCGAAGACGCGGCGGCGGCGCGGCGTGAGGGGCTTTTGTCGAGCATGTCCTCCGCCGCCACCGAATCATCGATCCACCACGCCGCGCTGCGGGCGGTGGAGGCGACGCTAGGAGCCGGATGCGGCTTTCGGCCCAATGGCCGCGCATGGCGACGGTGTCGATGGGGGCGGTGCAGACGAAGCGGTGGCGTGGGGACGGCGCGGGGACGGGCGGTGGCGGCGGCGTGGGGACGGGCGGCGGAAAGGCGTCAAGGCGCGGAGAAGAAGAGTTTTGATCGGCACGGGGAGGACTTACGCGCGCGCTAGGGTTTTGGGGCCGGATCGAAGAGTTTTGGTGACACGCGTATTTTCGTCGGCTGGGACCGACGAAAATCGCTGGTGGTCAGCCACGTGTCTCATTTTCGTCGGTCAAGGCCAACGAAAATAATCTTATCATGCCACGTGTCATATTTTCGTCGGTCAATGCCGACGAAAATACTCAAAAAAAATTTCGAATAATCCGGGCGCGATTTCTGTACTGTTTTCGTCGACCTAGTCAATGATACCGACGAAATTAACGATAATTTCGTCGGTTCAACCTGGCCGATGAAAATAATCAGTTATTTACGTCGGTCTTTTTTTGGCCGACGAAAATATTTTAAACCGACGAAAATAGTGTCGATTCCTGTAGTGTCTCTCCCTCCCTCTGGTCTCTCCTCCTAGTCTCCGGAGGCCAGATTCGGCAGTGCGGGACATAGCGGCGGAGCGGCGACTCGTCTCCTCCAGGGCACTTGATTCCTTCAGGCTCCTTGCACCCACGGGAGTGAGCGGCCGTTGACGAGCGACTGGATCGGGAATGGAATGGGGAAGGGGAGAGGATCCTGAGATTTCGGGATTCTCTCTCCTATCCCTAAATATGGGGAACATGATAGCAAATCTGTTGGAGACCTGATTTATGGTACTGCATGATTACTCATTTTTTTGATAGAGAATAAAGATAAAGATGCTGTTGGAGATGGCCTTAATCCCTCCAAAGGGCAGAAATTCAAACATAGCCCTTACGAAGCCTTGTCCAACGGTCATATCGTGTAACCATCCAAATAGCCAACCCCTTCTGTTTCTCCCCCATTCTCTCCTGTTTTTCCCCTTTCCTCGTTGCTTTTACTCCGACGAGACGAAAGGAGCGGCGGAGTCCTTGGCGGCGACGGGGACGGCAGGAGCCTCCTTCGATTTAATCCCTAGCTCGTTCGGGGGGCGTGAGGCCTTCGCATTGAGCGCAAGCTCCCCTCTCCGTCTCGACGGAAACAAGGAAGACAAAGGGGAGGCGCCTCGTGCGTTTCCATGGTACCCTTTTCGGCTTCCTCCAGTATCGCCTGCCTCCAAATGTCCGTTAGCCTGTGGGTCGAGGGGGTGGAGATGGTGGAGGGGCGCACGTGACCGGTGGCCGCCCAATGCAGCCGCGGTGGTGTCGTCTTGGGCGACGCACGTGAGCAGTCCACATGACCGCAGGCCCTCTGTCTCCTCGGCAGCGTCGACGGAAGCAACACCGCCGACGAAAGCCAGCGGAAGTGGAGGTGCTGGTGCGTGGTCCCTGTGTCTCCCCGGTTCCCTTCCTCCTATTCTGTTGGCGTTGCTCGCCTGGTCGTCTCTCCATGGCCATGAAAGGGAGGGCGAGGGTGTGGCTGCGGCGGGGGAGGACGGAAGAGGGGAATATGCTGATGTGAGGTGGAGCTGTTCGTCGTGAACCGCGGCGACCATGTGTCGGAGCAGATTTGGAGCTCGATCTCCATGTTCGTGGCCAAGTGTAAGTTTCCCTCTTTGCCGATGGCCCAATTCGCCAAGTTTTTCATTTGGTTATTTGCTTCTGGGATGCCTTAGATGAAGACCTAATTAGTTTATTGACTCAATTTTGGTAGTTTTATGGTTCATTGCTCTACAGCTTGCCAAGATTCCGTAGTAGGCTACATATTGTGTTGAGCAGTGAATTCTTCGATAACTATTGTGTTTAATTAGTTTTGGAAGACTTAAAAGAGTGCTTAGTTTGTTTCTTGATACAATTCCGTCAGTTTTATGGTGCTTTATTGTGGCATATCAAGATTTAATAGGAGCTGGCTTGCTGTTTTGGACGGTGAAAGATTGCACATTTCTTGTTGTGATTTGGTTTTAGATGACTCTGTTGAGAGCCTATTGTCCTCTTTGCTCAATTCTTTCAGTTTTATATGGGTTTATTCTCTGTGTCCTGTGAAAAATTATGTAGGTTCAGTGTATTATTTTGAGTGGTGAAAGATTGGACATATTTTGTTTTCGATGACGTATGTGAGGACCTACTGATTTCCTATCTTCTATTCTTGCAGGTTTATTGTTCTATTGTCATTTGGCTGTCATAATTAGGAGGAGCAGTCATGTAGATAGGAACGTGTTTTTTCGTAAGTTTGTTTACAGCTCTACCTGAGCCTAGAAGATTGTGCTGATTTTTTCCTGAATAATTTGCAGACTTTCTCAGCCAGTAAGTTTTCTTTACTCTATGTTCCATGTTTTTCAGTCTATTGCAGCAGATCTCTAATACTTATGGTTTAGTATCAATTTTTCTTTTACTTCTTCGTGTGCTCATTTTGTCCTTTATTTGCATCTCGGCATTGTCACTTTAATGCTTCATCATGGTACTGTTAATATATTAAATGAATAATAAATCTCCCAGTGAAAACCAATTGAATTATAGGTCATATAAGGTTATATGCCATTGTCAGGATGACCTGTACCAAAAGTACAATATAACATGCAGATAATCCTTATGTATAATTTCCAGGTCCATTCATTTGTCATGTGTTCCCATCTTTATCGAATAGATGCTTAGAAATATTGAACTTTCATTGGCACCTGCTTCGGTTGCAGTAGGGTGTTTGTGAAACACTTGCTTTCTGATACATTATTTAGGTCAATTTATGTGGTGCTTTTCCTTAGTTTTTTTTTCTTTATTGGTCTCAAGGCTTTACATGATGTTATATTTACTGCATATACCTCATTTCTATATATGTTATTATCCTAAGGGATGTTTATACAGATATACAGCTTTCGGTAGTGAATTGGGAGATTGCAGATTCAACTTTACAAAACATGCTCTGGTTCGGTAGTGATACAGATATACAGCTGTCTTTGTACATCATGATCCATCAGAACCAAAACATGCTCTGGTTCTTTGTAGTGTCTGGCAGCATAGTGTGAATTGTTTACATTTTACTCAATGCATCTTTATGGACTCAGCACTCTAGGATTTGCGATTTAGATTTAGTTGTATGTTATCCATGTTAATAAATATCTCATTGTTAGAGGAATCTGTGTATTTGGCTACCATTTCATGTTAAGATAGATCAGCCTTAGTTCTCACAATAAAATATGTTCTTTTTGTGTGTTCAATGTCATGAAATCTATACTGCTCTGCTTGTTTCTGACCAGTTAGTTACTTTACAGTTTGGCACATTTTATTGCTGGTAAAGATGTGCAAATGGCTAAAAACATACAGAAGAAGTTGACTGCTGGATGCTCTTTTATTTCATGCTTAGGTTCATCTATCTTCCCTTTTTATCAGTATCTTGTAAGCATTAACTGAAACTTCTTGACTTACAGAATGCCTATGTTTGGCTCATACCCCTCTTCCTGTCTCTCGTTCTTCACATCAAATTGGTATTTCTTTAGGGGAATCGAATTGGTAATTGTGATTTTTTTTGTAAATCATATAGCTTGCTTATCTGACAATTCTGGCAATTTATATATTGACATTTATTAGCACGGACAAGGAAGGAGCATCCTGTATGCTGGATCACACCTCAAAATGAACATGAGGAGCTTCTTGTTATTTTTTTGCATGTTGGTGCCATTGTATATACTAGGTAGATAAGCGCGCTACGCTGCGCCGGTTGAATTTCGATAGTATGCGCTCGAGAAAATAATATTTTTTTATTTTCGCAAAACCACTCACTGCTGAAAAATAGTCTAGAGGAAAAAGGGGGAAAAATTATTAGAGATGACAACTTTCTCCGCCGAGTCTAATACTCTATCGCTCACCGAGTAATAATACATGTTCGCAAAACTATCCACCGTGAAAAATAGTCTAGAGGAAAATGGTGAAAAATCTTCGATGAACCCGTGTTTTTTTTGCGACGAAAATATTTTTCCGGGTTTTTTGGGTGACGAAAACAATCTTCGATGAACCTGTGTTTTTTTTTTGTGACGAAAACATTTTTTTCGGTTTTTTTGGGTGGCGAAAACATTTTTTCGGTTTTTTGTTGCGCTTTGTTTAAAAAGCGGCTCAGAGGGACGCTTCGATGAATCTA
This sequence comes from Guadua angustifolia, assembly GCA_036346375.1. Taxonomy (NCBI): domain Eukaryota; kingdom Viridiplantae; phylum Streptophyta; class Magnoliopsida; order Poales; family Poaceae; genus Guadua; species Guadua angustifolia. The sequence goes on along the minus strand of CM070500.1, from coordinate 69,212,344 downwards.
TGTTTTTTGGCATTTAAAAATTTTTGCCGATTTTTTGGGTGGCAAAAATATTTTCCCTGGTTTTTTTTGAGGCGAAAACATTTTTCCCGGGAAAAACGAAGAAAGGATCTGAACGTAAGAACTACGGACCTGTTTGTTAATTTTTTGGACCTGTTCGCTACCCTGAAAAATTAGAAAAGGGCTTGTTCGCGATTTGAAATTAACGGAAGGTTTTTTCGTAAAATGTCGCGCCAGGGACCCAAACGCAAAGAAAAGGAAAATTTTTGTCTCACAAAAATCGCAGAGGACCTATTTGTAATTCGGAAGGATCTATACGTAATTTCGAAGAAACGGAGGACCGATTTGCAAAACCGGCTTGGAGGGCACGTGGGCATGCTGCCTGCTCTTCAATTCTTGCGCATATAGGTTAGTAAATGATAACAAGGTACATTTTTCTTCTTTGCTAAAACGTTGCTTATTTACTATGAATGGTGGGACATGATTGTTGTTTATGCTTGCACTGTTTAGATAACATTCCACCTATTTTTGGAACTTGCTGACATGATTATTGTTGCTAATTGCACTGTTAGATATTATTCTACCTCTTTTTTGGTACTTAGGACTCTGATTAGGATAGGTACCATTTAGATACAATATTAATAATGTGTACCCCTAGCTATTTCATATGTCAGTTCCACCTTTTCTCAGTTGGAGCTTCTGATTCTAAAACATCCTTGTCATTGTTTATTGTCTCCTATGCCAACTTGTTGTTTCCCAATGGAATTCCTTTCCTCTTCATCCTCATTCTTAACCTTCACTCAATTGTTTTGTTGATAATCTAGTAATCTACGCAAGATGTTCCTCCTTGTAGACACAACGTACCTTGTAACAGTAAGAGAGATGAAGGAAAAGAAAGAAAGTAAATATAGTAGTACCCTCTGTCTAATTTTCTCTCATCTCTCTTAAGCATTTGTATCACTGACCAGTTGGGTCTCTTCTCAGTGAAATGAACGCTTAAAAGAGACGACAACAAATTGGGTGGAGGGCACTACTGATCCTTATTTCTTTCTTTTCCTAAATTTCTCCTATTCTACCATAGCCATTACCTACTCTAGTTTCATTTCTGTTCTCTTATTTCTTTGCACTCCTCTCTCTAAGCTGACCTTGAGGATATTCTCTCCTTCGATTTATTTACTTACTCCAAAGTTTGAGACTTTGATATTTCTGTTGTTCGCTTAGGTGCCTTTTTCGCCGTCTCTTCTCAACGCCTCTTCCCGCTCGTCACCAAGTGTCCTCTTCATAGCCACCGCTAGGGCCGACACCTCTCGCGTGCCACCATCCTCTTCTTGGCCACCGCCACTTCTCCTTGTCATTGGTCCTCCTCCGCGCAGCGCACGGACCAGGGGCTCTCTAGAGTCATTATCTTCGGTCGTCGTCATCTCTCGCGGTGGCCGACTCAAGGTGGCGTGCCCACTCGCTTTGACCGCCTTCTACCGTCCTTAGCACCGACCACTTATCGCTTTGCGGCCACCGCCTCGTCCATTGAAGACCGTGACGCTTGTCCAGATCAATCTATCATCGTCTCTCGTGATCGGTCAACTCTGCGCGACATTGTCGCTAGTCCTCCGCATGATGCAAGCGCCTCTGCTCCTTTGTGCGGCACACCCGCCTCGGCCATCCTTAGCACTGACTGCCTCTGGCCTTGACCATACTGCCCACTCAGACCGATGGATTCCATGCCTGCTCAGACCGATGGATTTCAACTTAATCCAGTTTTTGGCTTAGCTCATCTCCGGCATGGTTCGGTGCCAGATATGGCTCAGCTTCGGCTTCCTCGGCTTAGTCGATTTTGGGAAAAAATAAAAATAAAAATTGTCATCATCTTTAGGTCTTCCTCAAGCACTGTCTCTATTCCTCGTTGTCCAGTTACTTTCAATGGCATCAATTATCGAGACTGGGCTCTTTATATGCTGCTACACATGCATGGTCAGCATATTTGGGAGTTTCTCACCAGCGAGTTACCTTGTATACCTCATCCTGCACCCCCTGTTACGCCTGTTATTCCCAAGGAGGCCAATGATGTTGCTCAATGTATATGCCTGCTCGATGATTATGCTGATACTATGGAGTCTTTTTAGACTCAATTTACAACCTACAAGATCGTTGATGCTGAGATCGTTGATGCTGAGTTGGAAGCTATGGCTCTTTTGACAACAAAGATTACTTGGCTACAGTGGTTACTTAAGGATTTTGGGTGTTTCTGTTTCTACATCGACTCCTCTTTTATCTGACAGTACAGGTGCTATTATCATTGCTCGAGACCCGGTGAAGTATGAGCTCACTAAGCATATTGGTGTTGACGTTTCCGACATACAGTCACAGGTATAGGATCAGGTCGTGGCTTTTAGTATGTGCCCTTTAAAGCTTCAGTTGGTGGACTTCTTCATGAAGACATAGACTAGAGCTCATCATAGCTTTTATCTCTCTAAACTTAGTGTTGTTGATTCACCATGAGTTTGAGGGGTTGTTAGATGGTATCCTATTTGCCTTGTATAGAGATTGCTAGTATCCTAAATTGCCTTGTGTAGAGATTGTTACTATCCTAGATTCTGTTGGATCCATGTTGAAGGAGGCTGAGTCTCGATCACCATCACTGCTCGAATCCCGCCAGGTCCGCACCACAAGGGCTTGATCCACACCAAGGGAGCCAAGTCTCGCTATCACCCAGGAGGTGAGGACCACACACCGTCGCGGTGTCCTAGGATTCCTATCACATGCCGCCAAATCTACCTTCAGGTACATGTATGGCGTGAGCTGGGTGGGTCTAGGGGTTGTGCCTTGGTTTGAGCCCATGACCTTCCCCTTGGGCTACCTTGGGAGCGAGGGTATAAAAGCTGAGCTGACCTCAACTCCAGATGGTAGGGGAGAAAGGCCAGGACCAAGTTAGCACTCACAATACTTGCTTGGGTGCTGGTAAGAACTTGGCGCCTTGATCTTTTCCTCTCCCAAGGTTCTTTTTTCTTGTAGAATGGATGGTAGTGCTACCAACTTGGCCTCGAGTGCCAACATGCATCGGTGCTGCCAACAAACCTTAGTCGAGAGGGCATTAACCCGACTAGCATGCTTCCGCGTCCTGCTGAAGTGGCCAAGCTCCTCCAGCGTGGTCCTGAGCCTCGTCGAGGATCACCGCCCCGTCCCGCGGTTGCAAAGGCCATGCCTCTCCAAGCAATCCACCCTGCACCGGTACCCCCCTGGTGGCCCACCTCCAGCAGAACCCCCGCATAACACCGAACAAGAGCTCCCCTTCCAGGTACCGCAAAGACAAGTTAATGTTATAATGCGGGGCTCGGACTATGGGCACGAGTCCAAGCGTCAAAGGAAGGAATATGTGCATGAAGTCACTGTGGTGGGTGTGAACTTTCGAAGTACTCCCCCGAAGTGGGCGAACATCCCACTGAGCTTCACTGAGGAAGACTCGAAAGGCTTAAGATTCCCCCATGATGATGCCTTCCTGGTGGCTACCACCATATCCAAATGTGAAGTCTCTCTCATACTTGTCGATGGGGGGAGCTCCGCGGACATACTTTATCTTCGCGCGCTCAAGGAGCTGTGGGACTCACGGAGGGGGCTATCATCCTAACATCTTGCTCCCATTTGACCATCCTCTCACGAGCTTTGTCCCAGGGAAGTCTATCCAACCTTTGGGGAGAATTGAGCTCCTCATGACCTTCGGCTCGCGGGAAAACCATCGCACTGAGGTGGTTAGATTTGACGTTGTTGACGTCGAGTCACCATTCAACGCCATCATGGGAAGGGTAACTCTTAACCACTTCAATGCGGCAGTCCACTAAAACTATTTGTGCCTGAAGATACCAAGGCCGCACGGGGTCATCTCCATGAGGGGCGATCAAGACTTGGCACATCGCCTCTATCACATGGTGGCCTCTGACTCCAACGAAGTCCACATACTTAAAGTGGGGGGCCCGAAAGAGGTTGATCCACTACCGCCCTCGGTGGGGGTTGCCAAGGACAAGTCCCTGCTGGAAAGGTACTCCCTGAAGCCTCACCCTAAAGGGGAACTAAAGGAGATACAGCTCTTCGGTCCATGTGATGAACGCTTCATTCGGACCGGGACCGAGCTCACAGAGAAGGTGGAAGAGGAACTCCTCGAGTTTTTAAGGACCAACACGGATGTCTTCGCTTGGGCCCCGTCGGACATGGGAGGAGTCCCTCGTGAGGTCATACAGCATCAACTCGCGGTGAGGCCCGGGCGCCCCCTAGTAAGGCAAAAGCTTCGCAAGCTCTCCCTCGAGCGATGTCAGGCCATCAAGGAGGAAATTGAGAAGCTTTTAAGCGTTGGCCTCATCCGGGAGGTCTGACACCTAGAGTGGCTTGCCAATCCCGTTTTGGTCAAAAAGTCCAATGGTAAGTGGCGCATGTGCATCGACTTCACCGACCTCAACAAGGCATGCCCAAAGGACGATTACCCACTCCCTTGCATCGATCAGTTGGTTGACTCCACCTCCGGGTGTGAGTTAATAAGCTTTTTGGACGCATACTCGGGCTATCACCAAGTCCACATGGCCATAGAGGATGAAGAGAAGACGAGCTTCATCACCCCGGTGGGCACTTACTGCTTCCTACGCATGCTCTTCGGGTTGAAGAATGCAGGGGCAACTTTCCAGCACCTTGTATGCCTTGTGCTGAAGAACCAGCTGGGTCAAAATGTGGAAGTTTACGTTGATGATGCCGTTGTGAAAAGCCCCTTGGCTTCGACGCATCTTGAAGATCCCCGTGAAACCTTCGAAAACCACCGCAAGTTCGACCTCAAGCTAAATCCTGAAAAATGCATTTTCGAGGTCCGAGGTGGCAAGCTCCTAGGCTTCCTCGTCTCTCATAGAGGTATCGAGGCAAACCCCAAAAAGATCTGGGCCATCCTGGACATGGAGCCACCACGATCAGTTAAGGAGGTCCAGTGCCTAATGGGTCGAGTGCCCGCTCTTTGGCGCTTCATGTCGCGACCCGTCGAGAATGGGATGCCTTTCTTCATGAAGGACCGAGATGGCGAACAGAGGGGGGGTGAATGGCCGCAAATAAATTTTCATTAATGTAGACGGTACCTTTAGCAATGACTCTACCTAAAGAAGCATCCCCAAAAGTGATCAACTCATCACCGGAGGCTCGGACTAGGGAAGAGAACCAACGAGAGTCTTCGGTCATATGGCGAGAACAACCGGTGTCAACAATCCAAACATCTCCCTTCCCCATCCGACGAACCTGATCAAGTCAAAAGAGAGAGAGAAGACTTAGTACTGGGATAAAGTGAGGACCTAGAAACCCAATATTGAATCATATGACATCTCAAAGTACCAGCTACAGAGGAAGAAGACTGGACTCTAGTGTCTCTCTGACGCTCGACTCTCACAAGATCAGAAGAAGCAACTCTAGTAGAAGATGTAGGAGCTATCACTGGTTTGGCACACCGTGGTGCAAAGGCCAGACCATCCCAACGAGGCTGCCTAAATCTCCTACCTGGAAACACCTCACGCCGCTGATATCTACCTCGATGGACAAAACAAGGAATATCAAGAGGACGGCGGAGAGACTGACCACGAACAGCTCCAGGACTAAAACTCGACTGAACAGCATAAAAATCTAGTCCAGGACGCTGCCCAAAAACGGGTGACTCTCTAACCTGTCTAGTAGTAGTGTGTGACTTAGAAACACATAGAGTCGGGATGACTCAATACCCCTAAGAGCAAAGAACACGCCACGCCTTTGTGATCTTGGCGCCCTAAAATGTAAATCTACTAGGTGACCTTACTTACTTTGCTAGGAGGCGTATGACAGAGAAGCACCTTTGTGCTCAGAAGTCCCATGGACAACCCCAGCATACCTAAACACAGTGGTACTCACCCTGGGAGTAACCACTATCTCTCCACTCTTGGATCCACGCACAATGGTAGGAGGATGAGTCCTAGCGTGCTCCAAGTAGTCAAATCCTAGACGTTGATTAAATCTGCTAATTTTTTATTGGTCTAGAATGAGATTTAGCTTCTTCTTTCCTCCCACAAACTTCTCGAGAGTGCTCATGAGATACTCACACTCCCGGAAGAGAGAGGCGCATGAAGAACAGGGGTGAGAGGAACAAGAAGAACCAGAAAGAGAAGAAGAAACACCAGCACGTGCATTTTTCTCCCTCAGCACGACTGCCTCAATCTTGAGGGCCTCACAAGAAACGCACGATGCTTCTCTAATCTTGTGGGCTTGGTCTTCTAATTTCTTCCTAAGTTCGACATGGATTTTATTCAAGTCACCCTCAATCACAGAACAATGCAAGCAACTCTTAAGTGACTTATCTAGTAAGTCCTTATCAAGTTTAGCACATTTGTCATTTAAAACTTCATTGTCAAGTTTTAGTTGCTTACAGCCCTCACATGGGCTGACAGGGTCCTTAGAAGCATGCATTTCAAGTTCATAATTTCTAGAAGAAAGCTTCCTAAGGTGAACACTCATGGCATCTATTTCAGCAAGTAACATAGGGCAATTTTCACATGAAGGAGTAGCATGAGCATTAAGAAAACTAGCATCTAGATAGGAAATATCAACAGTACAAGTGCTATCATTTTTTGACCTAATACTTTCAAGTTCAGTTTGCACACTATCATGTAAAGTCCTTAGGTTCTCAAGCTCCACAAGCAAGGCATCACACAAATAACAGTCATCAGTGACTCGGGAGGGAGAAGATCTAAGACAAGCTAACTCCCGAGTCAAGGTGTCTACTTCCTTCTCAAGCTTCATACACCTAGCTCAAGCTCTAGCATGAAATTTTTCTAATTTGCTAAAAGCTTCATTGAGCTGGTCATAGGAAGGTACCTCGTCCGAGTCGCTGTAGAGGTCGGAGTTGCTGATGCCGTTGGTGTCCGCCATGAAGCACATGCCGGAGAAGTCATCGCCGCCTTTTTTCTCTTGCGGATCATGCTCGCCTTCGTCGCTCCATGTCTCGGTGTCGGAGAGGCTGATGTCGCCGAGGGTGGCGAGGAAGCGATGGAAGAGCTTCTTGTTCTTGGAGAAGTTGCGGTACTTCTTCTCGTGCGCCGGCTCGCGAGGAGGTTTCTTGTTGCGGTTCTTGTCGGTGTAGTCATTCTTGCCCTTCTCCAGTTTGGGACAATTCACTCGAATGTGGTTGGGGCCACCACATTCGAAGCAGGTGATCCCTCCACCTCTCTTCCTCTCTCTCACCCTCTTGTAGGTGTGAGAAAACTTGCGAGCCAAAAGAGCAAGCTCAGTTTCTGGAAATTTTTCAAGTTGGTCATCGCTTAGCTCGCAAAGGGCGGAGAGGAAAAAACCAGCAGAAGAATCAAGAGAAGATCCAATGGGATCGGTGACCAAGACCATCGACTGTGATTTCGTCTTGCGAGAGACGACGTCGATCTCATGAGTCTTGAGTCGGGAATAGAGCCCGTCAAGAGTCAAGGTCGACAAGTCGGTAGTGTCCTTGATGGTGGTCACTTTCATCTCCCAAACACGAAGATCGAGTGCGGCCAAGAAGTGTCGAGTATTGTCCGAGTCCGGGTATGTGCAACCAACTGCCCGGAGATCGCTCAAAATTTTTGTAAATCGACTGAAACACTCGTCAAGACTCTCACCATTGTGTTGTTCAAACTTGTTGTACTCACGCTTGTATTGATCGTGCCTTACGATCTTGATTTGGGTAGTGCCCTCATAGTATGCATCGAGGGTCACCCAAATCTCATGAGCGGATCGCAGATGAGAGATCCGATCATACTCACTACGGCTGAGTCCCTGTATGAGAATGTTCCTAGCCTTAGCATTTTTCTCAACGTCAGCCATATTGCCGGCCGTGAGTTCTCATCGGCAGGAACATCATATGGGAGCTTCACCTTCTGCCATATCAGGAAGCCCTAGACAGTGATGTATGACTCTATCCAGGACTTACAAAAAGGAAAATCGACATCGCAAAAGATGGGAGGCTTCGTGGAATACTTGTCTGTCGCCATGGCTCTCGAGACCAGTCAAGATCTATGGAAGAGCAAAACCGGCTCTGATACCAATTAAAGGATCAAGATGGCGAACAGAGGGGGGTGAATGGTCGCAAGCGAATTTTCCTCCAAAATACTCCAACTAAAACCTCGAAAGGATCGCGCAAAGGAAATCGTGAAAAACCCGAACAACTACACAACTATGTATACCCCTAACTTGCATGTATGAGTACTATAGAATATGTGGGGATTTTTGAGTCATAATTCTGGTTGTCTAGTGTCCAAAATAAGAAGGAATAAATTCAACTCTTACTTTTAGAAAGGAGATCAACTCAAATCACAAAAGCTACTTTCAGAAAAGCAAAAGCAGAATTTTCAAAAGCTGTCCTCAATTAGAACAGGTGGTTGGTGGATTTCTGCAGCTTAAGAAATTTTGTGAATTTTTCTCCCTATGAGCAGATGAGTCATGAAGAACTCCACAAAGTTTCATCTCAAAAATCCTTACAAAAAAATCAGAAAAAATCAAAGAACAGAGATAGTTAGGAACTTGAAGCAGACAGTTTGGGGCTCGGTTTTCATTTCGTGGCGCCCAAACGGTGCAACAAGTGGACTCCAAAAATTTTCTACAAATGAATATGAGAGTCCCACACCTTCTCGAATAAGAATCACTCAAAAAGGATTTTTATACATTTTTCTAAAAATAAAATATTAACTGCTGTGCGACGGACAAGTTTTGACAGAGTTGGAACTTGAAAGAAAAGATGATCTGAACTGAATCCAAGAGTGCAAAAGAGATGTAAAACCATATGAACACACTCAAGACATCCAAGATCAGCATTTAGAAGGAGGGGAGGCAAATCCAAATTGCGAGAAAGTAAATTGCAGGAATTTAAATGCTGAATTTAAATATTGAATTTAAGACACAAAGTAAATCGGAATTTAAATTCAAGCATGAATGAAAAAGATTTGCATTTCTGGAAGGAGAAGGTTTACAAAGCTACACAACATGATGGGCAAAGCTCAAAGGAGTACAAAAACCTTTACAACTTTCAAGGGGAGGAGGCTACCCCTCCACCCCTATTTATACTATTCTTGGACCACCTACCACCCTTGGATGCAGCCCTCAACCCTAGAGAACTCATCTAAGGGTTAGGATTTGCCCACTCACACAGCTATGCAAGGGTTAACCCAAAAACCACACACATATCGGGTTTTCTTACGCGGTTTTCAAAGCAAACCTAGACCCGCTAACCTATCAACTAGACCGCAATCCGACGACCTTCCTTGATCTACGCGGCATCTAGCTAGCATCTCCTCCTTTCCTTGTCTTCTTGGCTGGCCCGGACTCCATTTTCGATCATCTTCTGGTGATCTCCCGACCGTCTGGACCTCCGACGCTCCTCGCCTAGTCCTCATAGCTGTTCTCTCTAGGTTGAGTTCCCTCACAGTCTTATAAGTCTAGCAGGTGTTGGGCCTCCTGGGTAGACAGGGTCTGTGTGCACTCCTTAGTTTGGGATCTAGAGGCAGCTTTCCTATGTTAGTCATTGGGGAAGATGAGAGCAAGTCTGAGTCGTAATGTTCTCTACCATCTTTTCTATACTCTATAGCCACCCAGTTCACAGTTTCTTGACTTCTTCCCTCTATTCTGTGTTTCTGGCTTTAATTGAGTTCTTTGCAACCATTCACCCCCTCTGTTCGCTATCTCGATCCTTTAATTGGTATCAAAGCCAGTTTTGCTCTTTCATAGATCTTGATCGGTCTCGAGAGCCATGGCGACAGACAAGTATTCCACCAAGCCTCCCATCTTTTGCGGTGTCGATTTTCTTTTTTGAAAGTCCCGGATGGAGTCATACATCACTACCCACGGCTTCCTGATATGGCAGAAGGTGAAGCTCTCATATGAGGTTCCTGCTGATGAGAACGTCACGACCGGCAATATGGTTGACGTTGAGGCAAATGCTATGGCTAGGAACATTCTCATACAAGGACTTAGCCATAGTGAGTATGATCGGATCTCTCATCTGCGATCCGCTCACGAGATTTGGGTGACCCTCGATGCATACCATGAGGTCACTATCCAAATCAAGACCATGAGGTAGGATCAATACAAGCGTGAGTAGAACAAGTTTGAACAACATGCTGGTGAGAGTCTTGACAAGTGTTTCGGTTGATTTACAAAAATTTTGAGCGATCTCTGGGCAGTTGGTTGCACATACCCTGACTCGGACAATGCTCGACACTTCTTGACCGCACTCGATCTTCGTGCTTGGGAGATGAAAGTGACCACTATCAAGGACACTACCGACTTGTCGACCTTGACTCTTGATGGGTTTTATTCCCGACTCAAGACTCATGAGATCGACATCGTCTCTTGCAAGACGAAATCACAGTCGATGGCTTTGGTCACCGATCCCATTGGATCTTCTCTTGATTCTTCTGCTGGTTTTTTCCTCTCCGCCTTTTGCGAGCTAAGCGATGACCAACTTGAAAATTTTCCAGAAACTGAGCTTGCTCTTTTAGCTCGCAAGTTTTCTCACGCCTACAAGAGGGTGAGAGAGAGGAAGAGAGGTGGAGGGATCATCTGCTTCGAATGTGGTGGCCCCAACCACATTCAAGCGAATTGTGCCAAACTAGAGAAGGGCAAGAACGACTCCGGCGGTTCTGGCAAGAACGACTACACCGACAAGAACCGCAACAAGAAGCCTCCAGTTCAGAAGCCGCCAAGACGAGAAGAAGTACCGCAACTTCTCCAAGAACAAGAAGCTTTTCCACTGCGCCCTCGCCACCACGATTTACATCAAATTTCTCCGATCGAAAGCGATTTAGGCGAGGATGATCCACAAGAGAAGAACGGCGACGACGACTTCTCCGTCATGTGCTTCATGGCAGACACCAACGGCATCAACGACTCCGAGCTCTACAGCGACTCGGACAAGGTACCTTCCTATGACCAGCTCATTGAAGCTTTTAGCAAATTAGGAAAATTTCATGCTAGAGCTAGAGCTAGGTGTATGGAGCTTGAGAAGGAAGTAGATACCTTGACTCGAGAGTTAGCTTGTCTTAGATCTTCTCCCTCCCGAGTCACTGATGACTGTTCTTTGTGCTTGTGGAGCTTGAGAACCTAAGGACTTTGCATGATAGTGTGCAAACTGAACTTGAAAGTCTTAGGTCAAAAAATGCTAGCACTTGTACTGTTGATATTTCCTCTCTAGATGCTAGTTTTCTTCATGCTCATGCTACTCCTTCATGTGAAAATTGCCCTAAGTTATTTGCTGAAATAGATGCCATGAGCGTTCACCTTAGGAAGCTTTTTTCTAGAAATGATAAACTTGAAATGCATGCTTCTAAGGACCCCTCGCTTACCATATGAGGGTCAGAAGCAACTAAAACTTGACAATAAAGTTTTAAATGACAAATGTGCGAAACTTGATAAGGACTTACTAGATAAGTCACTTAAGAGTTGCTTGCATTGTTCTGTGATTAAGGGTGACCAAACCCATGTCGAACTTAGGAAGAAATTAGAAGACCAAACCCATAGGATTAGAGGAGCATCGTATGCTTTCTTGTGAGGCCCTCAAGATTAAGGCGGTAGTGCTAAGGGAGAAAAATGCACGATTGGTGTTTCTTCTTCTCTTTCTGGTTCTTCTTCTTCCTCTCACCCCTGTTCTTCATGTGCCTCTCTCTTCTGGGAGTGTGAGTATCTCATGAGCACTCTCGAGAAGTTTGTAGGAGGCAAGAAGAAGCTAAATCTCACTTTAGACCAATAAAAAATTAGCAGATTTAATCAGGGTCTAGGATTTGACTACTTAGAGCACGCTAGGGCTCATCCTCCTACCATTGTGCGTGGATTGAAGAGTGGAGAGATAGTGGTTGCTCCCAAGGTGAGTACCACTGTGTTTAGGTCTGCTGGGGTTGTCCATGGGACTTCTGAGTGGAAGGGTGCTTCTCCTGTCACTTCTGCCTCTAGCAAGGCGACATATTCATCCACCTTCTGTAAGAAGGATGGTCACCTAGTAGATTTCTGCATCTGTGGAAATCCTCAGAGAGTCCCCTCCCCCTACGCCGTTGGCCACAGTCTCTTCGAGATGGATCATCATCGTCATCTCCAAGGATGAGGAGGAGATCGACTGGGAGGCCATTGAGAGGAAGGTCTGGCTGGAGGAGGAAGATGAGGCCACTGTCATCGAAGAAGATGATGCCACTACCACCGCTGGGTAGGAGATGCTACCGCCAATAAAACCCTTGCCTTAAAACCTTTCCGACTAAGGTGCGATAGGAGGCATGGTTGGCGTAGATACCTCCATGGACATCAAGCAATATCTTATTGCCCTCTTCCTCAGTGATGCACTTCATCAAGATTCTGTTACTCCCCTTTTGGTAGAGCTTGCCATCTACCAATGTGTATAGCTTGGACTTACGCTTAATTTTCTCAACTGAGGTACCATCGTTAGGGAGCTCTCGACCTTCGAGATAGGCTTGGAATGGAGTCATCCAGGTTGGCTTGCGTTCGAGTAGTGCAGCTTCCGTGTCTGGGGGTTCTGCCTTGCTGACCCGATCAGGCTACTGGTCGAGTTGGGTAGCATCTACCTCTCGCACAAGATAGACAAATGGTTTGATGAGTTTCTTAACGAAAACTCCTGTAGGTATGGGAGAACGGGACAAAGCGAGCCCTACAAGTTCATCAGCAGCGGAATTGTCACATCGCCTAATATGCTTTACCTCGAGCCCTTTGAACTTGTACTCTAGCTTGCGAACCTCATTCAAATATGCCACCATGTTGTCATCCGAAAGCATCGGTATTCTTTTGCACTTGGTTTATGACTAGTCAGTGAGTTCCTTTCACGAGTAGTCATTTGATCCCAAGCTTATTACAAACTATGCAGAGCCTGCTAACTATCCCTCAGATTCTCGCAACATTGTTTGAAGCTTGAAAATTGAGTTGGATAACATATTTAAACTCCTCACCTATCAGGGATTTGAGCACGATGTCGCACTCGAGCCCTCGGTTTAAGCAACCCATCGAAGAACATAGTCCAGTCGAAGGTTAGTGATCAACAACAATGTAGGATCGAAATATACTAATGTAGCAATCAGAGGGGGGGGTGAATGATTACGCGAAAGCTAAAATCAAATTTTTGAAGATTTTTAAAACACCCCATTTTAAACTCAAATTGCTTAGAGACCAGTTCACAAGTTGAGAGACCAGTTTACGCAGTTGGGAGACTTGTAGACCAGTCTGGGAGACCAATAGAACAAACAGACGACCAGTATAGCAGTCTGGGTGACCAGTAGAGCACTTGGGTGACCAGTAGAGCACTTGGGCGACTAGTAGAGCACTTGGGCGACCAGTTTGGGCACTTGGGCAACCAGTTTGGGCGACCAGGCGAGCAGTCGGGCGACTAGGTGAGTAGACTGACGACTAGTTCACAAAAATAAAAATTTCCAAAGATCCCACCATTGGATTGATGTGAAATTTTAACTGTAGAAACTAGACTCAATTCTGCAGCTAACACAAAAAGAATCAGGTCGATCGGATCTACAGATCTAAAGTTATGACCTTTGCAAGTTGTCTGAAATAATTTGCGATCTAACAGTAATGGACCAAACTCAATCGAGTTTAACCGACGATCCCACCGTTGGATTGATATGAAATTTTAATTGTAGAAGCTAGATTCAATTACAAATCTAACCCAGTAGGAATCAATCCAATCGGACCTACAGATCTTAAGATATTACCTTCGCAAGATGATACCTTTGCAAGAAACCGAACTCCGTGATGAACTTCGTGACTACTGCGACGGACAAAACTTCTAGCGATCGATCAACTATGCCGGAGCCAAGAGCAAAACGAAAAATCGCCAGACGCTGGAGATGTAGGAAGTATTTTTATTTTTGATCTGGTTACAGTACTCAACCAAAAGAGTACAACCCTAAAACCTTAGCGCTCTAAATAAACAGGAGACACCTCCCCCTATTTATACTGAGCAAACATAACGAGATTGAATACAACTCCACTTCCAACACGGAAAGAGTTTGTATACATCTCAAACTAGCCCAACATGGCCAAAAACTAGTCTTGCACGCATGTACAGCCCACATGCTGTAAATACGTGACTAACCAGCCTCCATGTGCATGTTCTCTAGCCCGAACGTCCCGCATGACATCCTTAACCACCAAGACCTCGATTCCTCCCTGAATCTAGTCCCAAACCTCAATTCCTCCATGAACCTAGTTCTGGTCCCGTCATCGACTACGTTTGCCCTCGAGCAACACTTGCACATGAATAAACAAGAAACAATTCCGAGCACAAGCCCACGACTTGACTCACGGTTAATCCATGCAACCACTCACACGAGTGCATTGCATCAAGCAAAACTATCATCATGCTATCACCAGCATATCAAACAAATCCGAGCACAAGTCCATGACTTGACTCAAAGTCAATCCATGCAACCACTCACACGAGCGCGTTGTATCAAGCAAAACCATTAACATGCTATCACAGCATATCAATTAATCATCTCAAACAGCATATGCACAAGCACCACACATGCTATGATTGCAACCACTTTGCAATGCCAATTTCATTACTAAGCCAATTTTTCAGCACATGATTTCACAAACAAACTTATATTAGGGTACCTTAGAGATATACAGAGTCAAATATACAATCGAGGGCACACGATTGTATGGATGATCGAGTAACACCTTATTCCTGTATGGATGATGTATGAGATCGATGAACAAAGCGGGATGACAAGCTCTGATTACAAGGAAAAATGAATCTAGGGGTGGCTAGGCAATGGCTAAAGGATGCTCTGCTCAGAGATCTTGTCACTCGTCTAGCTCTGGATGGTTGTAGCTTGAGAATTGCTTGTCCTTGACGACGTCTACCCACACCCTTATATTGTGGGTTGCAGTACTGGATCGTAGTCGATGAGGAGTCTATTGCCATTATGATCTCCTTGTCATATCCAAACTTCGCCATCGCCAGCGATTCAAGTAGGTTTCTCATATCGAACGCGATCGAATCCTTCCCTACATGGGGATATCTCTTCCCGCGTATATCTTATCCCATTGGCCTGGGCTCGTGATATCAGGAATCTCCAAATGCTTGCCGTAACATATATGGTATGATCCTTGAGTTTATGGCGTACGTCCATATCCCATATTTAGATATTCGACAAGTCTAGTGGTTATTGACGGTCTTGTGCTCTTTTCCTTTGACATGCGTCTATTCCGTGATGAAGTCCACCAAGGCTTCTGACTTGATCCTGGTTCATGGGGCAAAATCGGCCTCAAACTCGCTGAGTTTGACCGCCATTGTGCAATTTGCCCTGTCGCTTCTTGGTTGCGTATTACCTCATTGAGCGGATACGTCGTCATGACTGTAATCTTGTGCGCTTGTAAGTAGTGCCGCAGCTTTCGAGAAGTTATTAGGATAGCGTACATCATCTTCTACACTTGAGAGTATCGTAGCTTGGTGTGATGCTAGATCTTGCTCACATAGTACACCGGCTTCTGGACCTTGGCCTTTTTCTCAGGGCAATCTCGCTCGACCACTAGGACTGTGCTTAGTACTTGAGGGGTAGCTGCAATGTACAAAAAGAACTCTTTTTTGTTAGGTGAAGTTAAAATTGATGGAGATGATAAGTACCTTTTCAAATCCCAAAAAGCTTCTTCTGGCTCCTTGGTCTACTCAAAAGTGTCCTGCTTCTTGAGTAATTTGAAGGGTAGCCCCACTAGCCCATCCAAGAGATGAATCAGCTAAGGGCTGCGATGCAACCCATAAGCTTTTACACTTCTCTCAGTGTCCACGGAGAATGCATTTGATCAATGGTCTCAATTTTACGTGGGTTGGCCTCAATGCCTTGACTGGACAATAGGAAACCGAGAATCTTGCCGAACTTCTTGAATGAAGCCAACCTTTAGGAGTTTGCTGACTTCCTTTTGTATGGCATGCTTCCTGTCTTCTGCAAATCTACGCTGCTTCTACATCACAGGTCTGGTGCTCGGTTCCATAGTTAGTTGATGCTCGATCACCTCCTTAGGGACCCCAGGCATGTCGGACGGCTGCCACTCAAACACATCACGGTTTTCCCGAAGAAAGGTGACGAGCTCTAGTTCCTATTTGGGGTCAAGGTCGACACCCACCTTGACTGTCTTGGAAGGTTTCGATGGGTCTAAGTGCATTGTCTTGACACGTCCATCGGTCTTCTTATCCTTCTTGCCGTCATTGACTAGGTCCTTAGCGGCACTATTGGATACAGGAGCCTTGTCGATGCTCTTACATTTTTGGCACTTGGCTCCCTCGCTATCGGCACTGGCTGCCGATCCACAAAGGTGCCTAACCATCTCCAAGCTCTTCTTATCGCACTTGACCGCCACGCACTGGTCCCCCTTGATTGTAAGGACTCCTTTTGGCGCCGGCATCTTGACGGTTTGGTACGCATAGTGCACCACTGCCATGAACTTGGCTAGCATTGGGCGGCCTAAGATCACATTGTAGGCAGTCTCAAAGTCTGCCATGTTGAAGAGAATCTTTTCGGTGCGGAAATTGTTTGGTGTGCCAAACATAACGGGCAGTTTGATCTGGCCAAGGGGCATCGATGATGAAAGCAGAGTTATGCCATGGAATGACTCGACTCTGGCTTTGATCTCTGTTCGAGGAATCCGCATGTTCTAAAGTGTTTTTGCGAAGATGAGGTTCAACAAACTACCTTTATTGACTAAGGTTTGGGAGACCTTAACATTCACGATGGTGGACTCGACCACCATGGGGTATCAACTTGGATGCGGGACCATAGCTGGGTGATCTGATTGGTCAAAGGTGATAGGCACTTTCGACCATTTGAGGAACCTGGGGTGAGCCAGTGTGGCCAGGTAGACCTCCCTTTCAACTTTCTTGTACTGCTTTTTGACTCATACATGGCGTAACCCCAAAGATGTGCTCCACCTTGTGATCAGCCCACAGATTCGGGCTTGTCGCCCTAGGGCTTCTTTGACCGCTTCAACCCCGCACATGGAGAGGGTAGCTTTGAGTTTCTCCTGGACCTTCTTGCTGATCACCTGGCATTTGTCTAAGTCATGTTTATCCATATGATGGACTGGGAAGTACTTGTTTCCTCCACAACTTCGACCCTTGTTGTCGCCAAGATATGACCTTTCCCTTTCGACTACTCGCCACGGTGGAGTCACATATGCGTTTATCTCCATAGTTTTTATTCTTCTTTGACCCTTGCTTGGATGACTCGGGCTTGTCGTTACCAGATTTGGGGTCATCTATATGGTCTCGGGCTTTGTCACGTATAGTGTATTTATCTGCCAACTCAAAAAGCTCCTTGGTGGTTTTGATTTTGCGAGTGGCAAGCTTTCCCTTCAACTCCCTACCCTTGATGCCATTCTTGAAGGCAACTATGACCGCCTCATCTAATATATCATGAATTGAGTTGCGCTTGTCGCTGAAGCGTCGGATGAACCTACGCAATGACTCCCCTGGCTTTTGTATTACCCATGCAAGTCGTTATGCGTTTCGGGGCATTCATACATGCCCTAAAGCCCTAAAAGTTGGCGATGAACTAGGCCAACAACTCCACCCACAATGATATCGATTGAGGTGGGAGTTTGAGCAACGAAGATCTCGCTGCACTATCTAGGGTGGTCAGCAAGTAATTGGCCATTATCTTCTCGTTTCCTCTGGCAGCCCTCATGACTATGGTATAAATCTGCAGCCACTCGATGGGGTTGATCTTGCCCGAGTATTTCTTGATGGGGCCTGTCTTGGACTTGTTCGGCCATCTGATTGTGCGTAGCTTGGGGGTGAAAGCCTTGCACCCTTAATCGATGTCCTCAGGGGTCACTTGCTGCAAACCTTGCCGTTCTCCTTGTCGAGGATGGAACCAAGGCAAAGATTCGCCCCGTCAGGCTCAAAGATGCGGAGATTGGTCCTCAAGGTGGGGACTCATTTTCCCACCACTCGCGATCTTCCTAGTCGTGTTCCTCTCTTCGATCGTGAAGGACATCATGCAAATCCCCTCGATCATGAGGAATACGATCTCGAAGATCCTCAGCAAGTCTCTGATGGGGTTGGAACGAACTGTCTCAGAAGCGCGATGGTTAGAGCTATCCACAACTGATCTTGCTGTTCGATGATGATCGTGGGATGGTCCTAGCAGCTGGCTTCCAGCGCCCTGCTAGCTGGGGCATCCGAACCTTGTGTTGACTGCTTGAAAGGTCTGAACTTGCGCTGCATCGAGCAACGATTTCATCTGATTGAACACTAGAGTCATTGGGTTGCCTAGATCTAGTGGTGGAAGGGATTTTAGCAACATGTGAGCGCACTGGATATTTGCCTCAGGGGTGCTGAAGATGTCGTTGCTGTGGCTCTGATGAGACGCTGCTCCTAGGGCGCGATCGGGCCTACCATTGTGGTAGTGCTGTCGAGGGATTTGTTGTCCCCAAAGATCCCACACCCGCGGGTGGGGCGTCATTAGATCATCGAGATCAAGTTGCTTCGACAGGTTGGCCATGATCCCAACTATGGCCGTAGCTACTAGATCTCGCCGATGATCTATAGTATTAGGAGCAATAGTGTTTGCGGCTATCCGGGATGTAGCCGTAACCGCTACAGGGTCTTGAGGCATGTACGGGTGGATCTAGTGTCCCTAACCCTTTACGGTGTCTGCCCTTATATTCCTTTCTTGGGAATTGCGCGCCAACAATCAAAGGTTAGATCTTAATAATAAACTTATGATTACGGGTTCAGACCCCTGGATGAAGTAATACCCTACGTTCTATGTAGATGATGTATGAAATTGGTGTATCGAGTACAGAGTGAGTTGTCTGATCCTAGTTACAATGAAGATTAGATTTAAGCAATGGCTAAACTATGGCTGGAGGTTGACAAAGTGTGGTCCGTCGGCTCCTTGTTGCTCTGCCTTATAAAAACTCTCTCTAAAAGTCTTCTCCTTCCCCTCCCTTCCTTGAGGATACCTACCCCCGGCCTTATATAGTTGGGATAGCCCTGCCTCAAGTTGAGTTGTAGTCGACTTAGGATACCAGATCGTAGATAATGAGGAGCCCATCATCATGTCGATTTTCATAGCATATTCAAACTTCCCTGGATACCAGGTGTACTCGAGTCGATTTCCTCATAACGAGAAAATGATTGAGTCCTTCCTAGTATGGAATTACCTTCTCCACGTATATCTTATCTCATAGAATCTGGCCCGTGATATCCGAAGTTTCTATATGCTTGCTTGAGCATATATGGTATAATCTTCGTGTTTCTGATACATACTCATATCCCATATTTAGATATTCGACAGCTCTCTGGTTTGTTAATCCCACATTAGATAGATAAATACTCACAAACCTATAAATTGTCCAATTATCCTTTTAGGTGTGGCATAGGTTTAGTAATGCTCCCTAGAGAGTTCAGCATCACTGCATTGGTGTATAGAATAAAGTGATATTGTTAATGTCCTAGTTTTCTTGTAGAATTTAATTCTGATTTTTAATGTTACAAAATATTAAAATCTGTTTTTGGCACAATATGTCAAACTTTATTTTGTGCTCCACTTATGCGGTATTTGGTATATCCTTTAGAATATCATGGACATATTATATAAGAGTTAGTAGGTGCATATGAGACAAAGGTGCACAGCTAAGTGTTCACAAATGCAATGAGAAAATTAAGGGAAATAAAAGGTAGGCTAAATAGCAAGGGCTCAGCTATTTTAGATCAGTGTATATCTACCAAAAGAAAATTTTTCGAGTGTTCATGGTTTCCAGAAATGTTTAAGGTTTGGTAGTGGCTAGGTTTCTTTTAAATTTATTTCAAACCTATATCGTGGAGGACTTCCTACTATCTGAAAGAACATTTTTAGCATTCTGTCCTTATGATTTTAAATTCAATTAGGTGTGATCCTGCATGCGTCTCGTGGAGGTGCTTGAACACAAATAGTTAGATGATAGCTACTTTTGTTTTGCCAATCACTACTATAGAAAGGCTTATATTAGACACCTCATCACAGACGGTTCCTCAAAACCGTCTTTGACGATTGTAACACCCCGACGCCCAACGCGCCACGGATGCTACCAAAACTCTAAATAACTAATGACAACTCTACGGAAAGACCGATATCAACTTCTACACACTTAAAACCAAATTAAAACTAAGCCACCGAATTTACAAAATTTCAAAGATGACCTCTCTAGAACGGAGGACATCCACTCGCAGACAAAAGAATAGCAAGAGTTATGATATCGCTCTAGCAGGTCCTTAGTTAATCAATCACGCACCCAATGTAAATTAATAAATTTCACCACGATGAACAATAAATTACAATCACATTAATTACATCCAGATTTATTTAATTGGTTAAATAAATTGTTGGAGAATGCGAACAGCACGCAGCATTACTCCCAACCCGACGAGTCACTTCAAAGTACCTAAAACAGGCAGCAAATAAGCGTGAGTCCAAGACTCAGCAAAGTGCAACAATAAAGAAACGTAATACATTCAACTGGATTACATTTACTTTAGAATTTACTATAGCCAATACTTAAATGAAATCACCAAGTTCAAGAAGCAGTACCTACCTCCACTTACCGCAACGAACTCAAAAAAACGTAAGTAAACATTACCCATGCCTCGTTAATCATTTCTGGATGAGTCCACGACTCAATCCTCAACCTGTCACTTCCATTCCCATAAATCAACAGTTATCAATTTCAACGCAGTGCAATGCAATGCTATATAATGCAACGCAATCATGCTTTCATGCTCAATATGCATTCTTTTCTTTTTCATAGATTATACCGGTATAACTCATCTCATTTCATAACCTCTTATTCTCAACTTTCATTCACATAATATCTCATGCATATCTTATCTTGTCTCGTTTCACCACTCACACCTAATTGTACATGATGCATTATGCATGTCTCATCTCTTCTGTAGCACATACCGGTATTGCCGAGCACCACCCGTCGATGCGTGCCCTCAAAACCAACCATCCCGTGGAAGGGGCCTGCCGAAACAGGACTTGCCCGCTACCCAGTAGCGGGTCCTACGCTTAACATCGCTCCCATCCACGGTAGTAGATGGGACTACGGGGTAGGATCTCTGAGCACTCCGGATTAGTCATATGTTCCATATGACTTTCTCACCGACCTGGCTCGATGCACTTTTCATGCATGCACTTATGCAAATGCCATTCCCAACATTCTTATGCACATTCTCCACATTTATTTCCTTATGATCACACTTAACTTCTATACTCTTATATATACCATACTCGCAAACTATGGCCACAAACAAGCCACTCTCATGATTTCAACATCCACATAGCCTAACCATACTAGTGAACATCAGTAAAGTATAACCATGACATCAAATCAACATGGTAAATTTGCATAGGTTTCATCATTCAACACACACAACCGATGCACTTGCATCAGATTACTTAACCTTTTCATCAAAAGACAATTACCCTGCTAGCCGTGCTTATAAACATAAATGCAACATAGCGCAAGCATATACATAACACAAGCAATCAACTAAATACCCTATAAGAGATATACGGGTTACACCTGCATATAAACTCGTTTTAAATAATGGCATAACCATTTAACCATTCTCATTCAACATATTGCATGCAAAAATCAAACATAACAATATTAATGTAACACATGGATAACGGTAACATTGCCAAAACATAATGGCCACCTAAGCCACAACCACTACAACGCACTTGCCTTCAACTTCTCGAGACGGTGTGGCGAGACGAAGTTGCCACACCCGGGGTCACACCACCTGCACATGGATATAATCCACTCAAAAACACGCCCATAATTCATCACAAGACTCATAACTAAGTCGGCTTCGCAACCCACTCCTAAAACCCGAAAACAGCAATCTGCCAACCCAGGACAGCACTCGGTAAAATGATCATAACTTTTAGTTGGGTAAACGAAACTTAGTGATTTCAGTCTCTATTGAAAGGTAATTCGATTATCTACAACTTTTTCTATAGCCGACCGACTGGGAAAAGCACCGATTATTCTCAGATTTACGACGAACAGCAGACGAACATAATTTAACTTGTTCTGGACAGCAATCGGTAAAATAGCTATAACTTTCAAACGGCTAAACGAAATTTAGTGATTTCAGTCTCTATTGAAAGGTAATTCGATTATCTGTAACTTTCACAATAGCCAGATCCCCAGGAAATGCTTGCAGAATTTTCAATTTCGCACTACAACAGAGCACGCGAATCTGCTTGAAAAACAAACTGCACAGCTTCTAGGGTTCCATCTCTAATCCATTCCATACACAACCAAACCACCAATCAAAACTCCATGACAAGAATCCTAGCTAAGCATTTCAGCGAACACCTGGCATGCATACAAGAAACCAAGCATCTCAATGGAATTTAGGGTTGAGTCCTCACCACAGGAAGGGGCAAGAGGGGCACTTCGGCCGGAGGAGAGGGAAGGTCGCCGGAGGGAGGGAAGGTCGGCGCCGGAACTGGCCGGAGGGGAGGGGAGGTCGCTGGCCTCCCACCACTACTGCACCGCTTGTTGCTGCTACCGCTGGCTGCCTCTACTGCTGCTGCCGCCGGCCTGGAGGGGAGGCGCAGGGAGGAGCCGGCCTGGCTGCAGGGGAGGAGACGCAGTGATGGGGACGGCGATCCCGATCTTTCGGTGAGATGGTGATACATCGATTTGGGGGTGTTGATGGCACCGAATGTAGGGCTTCCTACCAAACAGGTCGGGAGCTTCACAATCGCATGCCAAATCAACACAGGTACACGATCCAAACGATCAATAGTTCCTGCAAGAAATCGAGAACCCGCAAGAATAAAATATGAAGCAATCCGAAAAGATAGTATTTGTCGACGATCGGGATCGCCTGACTGCAAGAGTGAAAAGGGGATCGGTGTGAACGGGGGACCCGTAAAGCGCTTCACTCAACAATGGCGAGACGAGGTCGAGTGTGTGTGGCGTCACGAGCAAGGAACAAATAATTATATCGTTCGAGCCCCGCGAGGGTAACAATTTCACGCCCGCCTTTCTCCGAAGTGGAAGAACTCACTAACTGCAAGGCGCATAATGAGTTGATTACAGCTCGAGCCCGAAAAGCATGTTTGAGTATGCCGGGTTTATCGCTAGCGAGTCTATCTTACACATATGCCTTGCGAGGTCTTATATCCTCCCCGACGTTGTTCAGAATCGGCCGGAGAGATTCCTGAAGTGGCCTCGGCGATTGAAGGTGGGTTGTAATCGCCCGAAATGCCGCCCACGCCCGCTTTAATGCCATCGCGTGTCTTGGTAATCACGAGTCAACGACTTCGAGCCAAGGTCGAGGTTGAGCGAACAGAGCCCTCGCTGTTTAAGCTCGAGGTCGTCTTGGGACGAAGTTGTTGGGCCGTGGTCGTGGGCCTCGCCGCAATGCCTTGAGCCGGAGCCCTTTGACCAAACGTTGACTCGCCAGAGATTCCCAGCCCTTGTCACTAGCCCCCTGTGCTCAAGGTCGTGGAATAGATCTAGATCGACCTCGAGCCTAAGCCCGGCTGGGACCAGACTTCAGATTTTGACCTTTGATCGAGGCTCATGAGGTTACCAGACAAGATCTCGGCCATGACACTGGCGCCCTTGACTTCACGATGCAGTACGAATTTGACCGGTTTAGAGGGAACACCGCAACGCCAAACCATCGCCTGCACCTTAATTGCACATGTTAAGTCGCCCGCAAGACACCTTTTGAGAGGCCCCAACCGACGACGACCTGTGCCTATAAACCCAAACCTTCGCGACCTTTGAAGAACTTCCCGATTCCTTGCGCCTCGACTCCAAGCCCTTAGTCGCATGATTCTTCCCTTCTCGATCGAGCCCAAAACGACCGCCATGGCCAAACTCGAGAAGCACCATGTCGCTGACGAGGATGAGGGAGCTCGAGGGTCTGGCCTCCTCGATCCAAATGATGTGGAGGTTGCTGACGGGAGTCCGAGCCGCACCCTAGGGACGACGAGCTCTGTGCACCGAGCACTATGCGCTCTTCGCCTCATGGACACCGGAGAGCGATTTCATGGCGGCAATCCTTGCCCATTGTGATATAGAGCTCATCAACTCGTGCCCAACTCCATCCTCCGCCTTTCTATCTTCTTCACCGTGCGAGGGGTTCCTTGAATCCTTCCTCCCTCGCTTCTTCTTTTCGATTCTTCACCTGCTCCGCCCGGAAGGACCCCGTGGTCGGATGTCTTTACTTCCGGTTGCGGACAGGAATCCTATGGGCCTTCCCCAAGATCCAGCCTCGGGACTCCCTCGGTCCGTGGGCCGAGAGGTGGTTCTACTTGAAGAAGCACCGGACCGGGGCACTGTCGTTCGACGGAACCCCGATCTCCGGGAAGGAGACGCCGGAGTCTGAAGACCTGGAGGTCGACGAAGAGGCCATCGCCGCCATCCACGCTTATGCCACGCTGCCCCGGGTAGGCGATCGTCATGATTTCAGGAATCGGGTTTTCCCCTCCGAAAGAGGGAACACCCGTTCTATGAGATCACAGGGCACGACGACATGACCCGCGAGGGTACGTCTGGTACGTCTTCTTGCCCTGTAGATTTGTTCACATCCGACCTTCGAATCTTCCTGATTGTTTGTTTGCTCGTAGCACCGAAGGAATCCTGGGTCGCCGCCAGGATGAACGAGATGTTCGAGAAGGCGGCGCATGAATACACCCTCGATCCCCCGGTCCCGAAAAACATACTGCGCCAGAAGGCCGAGGTGAGCGCTTCCAATCCATTCTTCGGTTTGTACCTCAGTGGCGCTTTTCCCTGACCGTTCGTCGTGCTCGCAGGACCACCAGGAGTTGCTTGACACGGTCAAGAGGATGCTCCACCGACGGCGGGGCAAAAGTAAGAAGGGGAAGAAGAAACCGCCCTCGGGCAAGGAGGACGACCGTGAGGCCAAGAAGCCTCACGTTGAATGGGCTGACCGCGCAATGGTAAGGACTCCAAGGTCGAGCCCCCGAGCTTGCGCTTGCGCTTCTCCTCTGACGTGTCTTTCTCACAGCAGGCGAACGCGGCGGCCATCGCCAGGTCTTCGAACCCTCAAGCGGCCCAGAGGTCCCAAGAGGGGGGCCCTGGGACTTCCACCACGGGGGAATTAGAGCCACCGCGGGTTTTAAGGTCCCAGGCCGGACGGACCCGCAAGAGGAGCGCCGCCCCGACCTCGAGGGGCCAGGGCCTTCGCCAGCCTCCTCCGAAACGCAGACTTCCGATCCAGGTAGGTCTCGTGCCATTCATTTGCTCAACCCTCCCTGCAACTTTTTAGCTTTGTTCCGGCTCTTAATCGCAGACCTTGAGCGCCCGAGCTCAACGCCTGCCCATATTGACAATGACTATTGTCCAGGGCGAGTCCGAGTCCGAGGAGGAGAACAGCCAGCTGGCCCTGCTGCCGACCCTCGCCAAGCGCCAGAATCCTTCTCGACCCCGAGCCTGGTCCGGCCGCCGCTTCACCAAGGAGTCGACGACCTGGACGAGGAGCTGAACCAACCTGCGACCAGCGAGGACTACGACACCGGCGAGGAAGACGCCGGCGTTGTCGCTGATCCGCCTAGGGTCGACGCGGAGGAAGGTGTCTGGGGCGCCTTGGCCGCACCCGCGGAGGTGTCCCAGGCCTGTCCGACCGTGGCCGGCCTGGGTGCTGAGGTCGACGCGGAGGAAGGTGCCCGGGGCGCCCCGGCCGCAGCCGTGGAAGCACCTCAGGCCTGCCCGACCACAGTAGCACAGTAGCGACGGGCGCTGGGGTCGTGGCATCTCAGGCCACTGATGTTGACCGCGCCGCGGGAGATCGCGCGATGGATCCGGGCAGCGCTCCCTTAGCGCCGGAGGAGGACGGAGCCCCGACCACGGAGGCCGGGACCGGAGTCACTGCCGAGCCCACCCCTGGCGGTGAGCTGAGCCCCCAAAGGGTGGCGGCAGAACGCCAAGTCGCCACTGGCGTGGCGCCCAAAGGTCCTAGCCCCAGTGTCCCGACGGTGGTCGAGGTCGACACCGGCCCGGGAACATTGGGCGGCGAGCGTGAAGAGTTCACCCGCGCGCGCGTTGAGAACCGTCTCCGTGAGGTAAGGACCCCCTCGCGCATCCTGCAGTACATTAGCCCGAGCTCTCTTTGCTGCTTCTCTTATTTGGACCGCCTTTTCGACCATGAAGGCGATCCGCAGCGTCTCCCAAGGACTACGAGGCCTTCAGGGGCACGCCAACGTGATGAGAGGAATCCTGAACATGGTGGAGGTGCGGGAGGTGGAACGCTCCAAGTTCATTGAAACCTTGGAGGTCGAGCAAGAAGAGGCCGCACAGAGGGCCAAAGAGCTCAATGACCTACGCCATGCGATGAAGGCGCAGGAGGCTGCCCACGCGACCGAGCTCGAGCAGGCTAGAACCACTGAGCGCGACCATGCCTACATGGCCGTGGAGCAAGAGCTGCTGTCGGCCAAGGCGCTGGCCGAGCGGCCAAGGCCGGCGTGGTGAAGGCCGCCACGAGCAAGCGCCTTCCTGCGAAGGCGCCCCCGAGCTTGAGGCCAAGGTGAAGGAGCTCAAGAAAAGCCGGGTTGAGCAAGTAAGGTGGCGAAGAGTGTCAGGCCCAACTTCAAGACGAAGCGGCGGCGCGCCAAGTGAAGCCTCCACCAAGCCTCCGTCTCAGAGCGAGCTCGACCCCGAGGGCCAAGATCCCGAGCTCGAAAGGGGAGAAGCTTACCCGTGAGATGGCCGATCCAGAATAGGGCTAGACTTATAAGCAAGACTTTTGTATAACAAAAAACAGGTTTATTGCAAGAACTCGCTAATATCTTGTTTTGCTTGAACGAAACTTTTTCCTTAGTCGCACTTAGCCTTTTTCGCCTGTGGTATATCTCATCTAGCCTCTGGGTTCAAGGTCGAGCAATCGCCGCCTTGGGCGCAGTTAGAAACCCCAGAAAGACCAAGTCCTACAGTAAGATCGAAAAAGGCCTACAGGGAAAAACATGGTCGCACGAGGAAAAACTTAAGATCTATAGTAAGGCTCGAGTCATGACAACGATTTGCACACTGCTCGTCGGACCCAGTCACGGGCTTAAATCGTACCCTGGCACAGGGGGAGTATAGATGCGAAGAGATTCGGCTTACACGCAACTCGACCACTAGGGGTGAAAGATAAGCCCGCGACACCTAGGCAAAGAGCAAGCGCGCTCATCCGTAGGTCTGGCTCAGAGAGAATTGAGCTCAAGCCAACACAAAACATAGAAAGAAAATGTACGCAAAGACAAATAATGACAATTGAACAAGAACTTTATTGAAATTTGAGGTAAAAAGGTTACACATAGAATTTTCGAAGCTCGTCAATATTCCACGAGCTAGAGAGCTCTCTGCCATTGGGCATCGCTAGCCGGTAAGCCCCCGTGCGATCTGTTGAAACAACTCCATAGGGGCCCTCCCACCGTGGGGATAACTTGTTGGTGTTGACGGTGCTCGAATCCGCCTCGTGGCTAAGTCCCCAACAAGGAGCTCCCTAGGTCGACTCGATCTAGACGCATGTCCGCGAAGAGCTTGCGTGCATCGCGCCGATCGTAGCAAAGGCACGGCATCTTACTTCTTCCGCTGTAAGGTCAAGAGACCGCTTGCTCGAAGTCGATCCGACGACTGTCGACCTGCCGAGCCAAACAGGACTCTCGAGGAGGATTTGCTTCGCATCAACACGAGCCTAAGGGTGTGGACCCCGCTGTTCTACCGACCGGGTGCTAATATACCATAAGACGGTTGGAAGTTCGCCCACCTGTGTCCGCCGTGGTCGCTCGAGCTCATCCGACACTCGCTTTTGACGCTTTGAACGATTTGTCCGCTGGCGCTGCTCCATCGCTCCATTACTCTGCGGGTGGGCCACCGAGGCATAGCATACCTTGGTGTTGATGTCTTCGAAGATTCTCGAACAACTCATCGGTAAATTGAGTTCCATTGTCAAGAATGATTCTCGCATGGAACCCCATACCGTGACCACGTAACAGTGGAAGAATTTGACTGCCGCGCGAGCCGTGATGGTCGAGACGGGTTTGGCTTCGATCCACTTGGTGAAGGTATCGATGGCCACGAACAAAAACCTCTTCCCCGCCGCTCATGAAAGGGGCCGAGGATGTCCAAATTTCTGTGTCGAGAAGGGCCACGCGAGCGGCCGATGCGACTTCCGAGCATGGAACCGGCAGTTCGACAAAGTGACAATGTTACGGCGTCTCCGGAGTGCCGCTAACAATAGTACCCCATGCGGAAAGCTTTCCCGACCATAGTCCTGAAAGAAGAGTGTGCCCCACAGAGACCTGAATGAATGTCATGTAGCAGGTACTTGCCCTCCTCCGTGGTAACGCACTTTGTCAGGATGCCAGAGATATTCCGACGATAAAGCTTGCCGTCCACGAGCTTATATGAGCTCGCCCGGCGCTTGATCCTGCTTCTTTCCGCTGGCTCGGCTGGGAGCTCACCCGTCGCCAGGAAACGATGGATCGGCTCAGCCAAGGAGGGAGTACCTTCGATGAAGACGACCGAGGGCCCTTGGTCGGAGATGGAGGGAGACGCCAGGGTTTCTAGGATCACGTCGGGAGGGACGTCATCGTCGGATGACCCGAGCTTGGAGAGGAAATCCGCGTCGGAGTTGTCCTTCTGAGCCACATGCGTGATCTCCAGGTTCTGGAACCACGTCTCCATCTTACGCGCTTCGACGAGGTACTTGTCCATGGAGTCTTCAGAGCACTGGTAGCCCTTGTTGAACTGGTTGATGACAAGTTGTGAGTCGCCCTTGACGACCAGCCAGCGAACTCCTAGGGCCTTGCAAGCTCGGAGCCCCGCCAAGAGAGCCTCGTACTCTGCGGCATTGTTTGTTGCAGGAAGCTAAACGAACAACGATACCTCACTGCCGCTCAAGGGTAAGAATGAGAATTCCACCCCGAGCGCTTGAAGGACCGTGAGCCGTCAAGTACATGACCCAGGCTTTCCTCATCGACCTCGAGCTCAGAGCCGCCACGAGGTCTGTTCAACCACGGTCGCCAACACCTGCGATTTAATGGCCGGCGCGCCATTTAACCGAAGGTCGAAACGGCCACCCATGGCCCATTTGGCGATGCGTCCTCTAGCCTCTGGATTCCTCAAGATCTCCCCGAGCGGGAAGTTGCTCGGGACGACCACGGAGTGAGCCTAGAAGTAATGCCGAAGCTTGCGCGAAGCCATGAGGAGGGCATAGAGGAGCTTCTGAACTTAAGGGTAACGCTCTTTCGGTCCATGGAGCACCTCCGACGAGTAGATCGGGTCGCTCGCTGCCCGCCGCCACCAAGACAACACCGACGGCTCGGGCGGTGGTCATGAGGTAGAGCAAAGAACTCTCTCTCCGGCTGCGGGTCGTAAGTAAGGGTGGTGTCGACAGGTATACCCTCAACTCGTCAAAGGACCGCTGAGCCTCGGGCGTCCACTTGAAGCCCCCGTGCTTGCGCAAGGCCTTGAAGAAGGGTAGCCCGCGCTCGCCGAGCTTCGAGATGAACCGGCTAAGGGCAGCCATGCGACCAGTGAGACATTGCACCTGCTTTACCGAACTCGGATGGGCCATCTTCTCTATCGCCTCGATCTTCTCTGGGTTCGGGCTGACCCCAGAGCCCCTGATCATGTAGCCTAACACCTTCCCTGTGGCAGCACCAAACACGCACTTCTCCGGATTGAGCTTGATCTTGTGCTTGTTCAGGTTGACGAAGGTCTCCTCAAGATCTTGAACGTGGTTGGCTTCGGCGGAGCTCTTGACGATGATGTCATCCACGTAAACCTCGAGGTTGCGGCCGATCTGAGGCTCGAACGTCTTGGTCATCAGGCGATGGAAGGTCGCGCCGGCGTTGCGGAGACCAAACGACATGGTCGTGTAGCAATAGGTCCCGAACGGCGTGATGAACGACGTCTTGCTTTCGTCGTCGACCGCCAGCTTGATCTGGTGATACCCAGAATAAGTGTCTAGGAAACTCAACAGCTTGGCATTTGCTGTGGAGTCGACGATCTGGTCGATGCGCGGGAGAGGGAAATTGTCCTTCGGGCATGCCGAGTTCAAACCTGTGTGATCCACACACATCCTCCACTTCCCGCCTTTCTTCTGCACTATGACAGGGTTGGCCAGCCATTCGGAGTAGTTGATCTCACGAATGAAACCGGCCTTCAACAGTTTATCAAGGTTCTCCTTGATTATGGCGACCTTCTCGGGAGAAAAGCGTCGCAACTTCTGGCGTACGGGTCGGCAATGGGCCAAGACTCGCAATCGATGCTCGACCACCTCTCGACACCGCATGTCCGCTGCTCCCAAGCAAATATATCTTTGTTGGCGCGGAGGAAGGTGACGAGCTCGAGTTCCTATTTGGAACTCAGCTCGACCGAGATGTGGACACACCTGGAAGGGTCCTCCTCGAGCGGTACAACCTTTGTAGCCCCTGCTATCGATGACCGCCTTTTGGCGATGCGACCTTGCGGCCGCGGAACCCCGCCGAGGCAAAGATGTCGGCAAGGGCCAGGGCTTGAGTATCGCAACCGTGTGCCGCTTTGAGGTCGCCGCGCACAGTGATGATGCCACTGGGTCCCGGATTTTCATGCATCGGTGACCGAGTGGTTGGCCGCCATGAACTTGACCAGAGCGGGATGCCCGAGGATGGCGTTGTAGGGGAGGTCACCCTCAACCACCTCGAAGGTGATCAGCTCGGTGCAGAAGTTTTTCGAGGCGCCGAAGGTGATGGGCAGGACGACCTGTCCCAGAGGAGTGGTTGAGCTCCCAGGAACAATCCTGAAGAACGGAATCGCAATGCTCTTGACCTTCGACCGGGGTATCTGCGCCTGCGAGAGGAGCTGCCGTCGCTCCTCAATGACCAGGACCTAGCAGAAGGTCTCGGCCAGGATAAAGACAACTTCGTTAGTCGCTTTGTCGAGCTTCGTCATGAGAGCTCGACCAAAAAGACCTGACATCGGACGTGCGGGATCAGCCATGACTCATGCTCCTCTCGCCGGAGGGCGGTTATACCAAAGTTGATGGCAACTCGGCCATCCCGCGAGCATCTTCGTGGGTCTTTGCAAGCGCCCTCCTCATGTCCACGCTATGGCCGGTAGCCATGAGAACGAACCGATTTTGAGTGGCGAGAGGGGAGAACAGAGACGGAACTTTCATGCTCGGGGGCCGTGTTCGACCCCGAGCTCGTGGAATATGCTGTTGTAGAGGACGCCATGCCTTGGAAATCGGGACTTTTACTACTGAATGAAGCTTCCTGCCCCACTTGGCGCCAAATTGCCGACGATCGGATCGCCGACCGCAAAAAAGGGATCGGTGTGAATGGGGACCCGTAGCACTTCACTCAACAATGGCGAGACGAGGGTCTGTGTGTGTGGCGTCACGAGCAAGGAATAGCGAATTATATCGGTTCGAGCCCCGCGAGGGTAATTTCACGCCCGCCTTTCTCCGGAGGTGGAGGAACTCACTAACTGCGGCGCATAATGAGTTGATTACAGCCGAGCCCGAAAGTGCTATGTTTGAGTATGCTGGTCTATCGCTAGCGAGTCTATCTTACACATATGCCTTGCGAGGTCTTATATCCTCCCTGACGTTGCTTGTAACGGTCGGGAGAGATTCCCGGGGAAGTGGCCTCGTGCGTATTGAAGGTGGGTTGTAACTGCTCCGGAAATGCCGCCCACGTCCGCCTTAATGCCATCGTGCAGGTCTTGGTAACGCCGAGTCAACGCACTTCCCTGAGCCAAGGTCGAGGTCGAGCGGGAACAGAGCCTTGTTGCCTGAGCTCGAGGTTGTGCGGGGACGAGCGTCGTTGGGCCGTGGTCGTGGGCCTTCGCTGCACTGCCTTGAGCCGGGAGCCCCTTTGACCAAACGTTGACTCACCAGAGATTCCCCAGTCCTCGTCAATATTGAAATCAAAGGAATAAGTTGAGGTTCTGTTTTCTCGGCTCGGGCGGTCTAGTCGACACGCGCAAACACGAGGAGGGACGCACACGGGGTCTACTAAACACAACAAAACCTAAAAAATGAAGAACAGGGGTGAAAACCCAATATAAAGGGGTACCCACACAGGGGGCGGCCAAGAGGGGTGCGGCAGCCAGGAGAGGGGCACCGGCCAAGGGGGGGTGAAACCCTAAGAGTACATGGGCCTTGGGCCCAAAAGAAAGGTGGCGCAGCACCTGGAATTTCTGTCCCGCGAGATTGTTCTGTGATTTTCCATCGCTCCAGGAGGAATTTGGATGTAGGGCTGGATCCATTGGAAAGATTATCTCCTAAGCTTTCAAACGGGTGGTCGCACGCTGAAAACGGAGTCCGGGAGCCCAAGTTATATCTGTTTGAAGTACTGCTGCTCCTGGATGGCCGAACTGGACTTGTCGACGAATTGGGCTTGATCTTGGGCCTTCCTTGTACCCTAGGTATCCAAGCCCCTTCTCAGGGTACACATCCTGTACCCTAGGTATCCAAGCCCCTTCTCTATCGAACATACAGAAGCAGCATCCAAGTGAGTTTATAATGATCGGTTAATAGCTATATATTTTTCTTAAGTTCTTGTAGAGACTAATACTCGTTGTTGATTTCTTTCAGAGAAGAAGCACACCAAATCCACCAAGGTCTTGGCCAACAAAGGCCCTAAGCCCTAGGAATAGAGTGGCAAGAGCTCTCCACACATGTCGGCTACTGGTGAGGTATATTGCCTTCATAGATCTTCTGTAATAATCATATAAATACATCAGCTCAACTTATTTTTTGAATTCTTTTCCAGCCTTCTCCGTTAGTACAAGTGGCTAATATCTTAGCCAATTTGCCAGCCGCCTCCTTCGAGCCTCTACCACCATCATCTCAGCCGATGCTACTAGCCCCCATAACTGCTCCCGCCTAGACATCGTCTGACCCAACTGACTAGTTAGGCTTTACCTTGGGTGACCTAGATGACGAGGAAGTGGTGGCTACATATGACTACCCGCCGGACATTTGGAGAATACTTGAGTCTCCAAGGACGCATCGACTGTGGTGACGTCCACCCTAGGCATGTAGGAGAGGTCGAATGTGCTATTGGACCAGTGATGTAGCCGCTTACCGAGCTCCTCAATAATACTCAAATTTCTTCGTGATGCAATGTCCACAGTTGAAGTCAATCTTCCTCCTGAGGCAATGAAAGCACTCTTGAATGTTTGCCACCTAGACGACAAGAAGGCGAAAGTTGATGTAGCCAAGTCTAGGATCACCTTGAGGAAAACCCAAGAAGTCGATCAAAAACACTTAGACAAAATGGTGGTCGGGCCAAGGCTAAGAAGAGCAAATTCAATGCAGATGCCAAAGCCCTCAAGACCAACAAGAAGGTGGTCCAAAAGCTTGAGTCAACCAAGAAGCTTCTTGAAGAGGTGTTGGCAAAACTGAACAAGCAAATAGCTGATGGCCAGTTGATGATATTTGAATCACGTCAGCTATTAAGGATCAGAAGCTCGAGATTGCCTTGGCTGTGGCTGGAGTCAAGAAGCAGTCATCCAAGATCACTCCTGTGCCTGGAAGCACCAAAGAAGACAATAGGATTCTTGACGAAGTGTAGGAGACAATCACTAAGTCCACGGCCGCATTATTGGCTCTGGCACTCAACTTCCTAGCTCTGTGTTGTAATTGGGTAAGCTCTAAATGCTTGTAATGGGGTTGGTTAAACTTTTGAATATCTACAATCTCGACTATTGGAAAACAATTTTCTAAATGTTTTAAGTACTTGCAATTGTAATTGGTTGTTTAACCAATTTTTATTGACGTCTTGGCTCTCCAAAGTGTATAACCATCTTTATATCTTTAGTTTAGCCAAAATTAACTACAACAAGTTAATTTGGCCTTTCAACCGATTACTTCTCATAGTCGATTAAGATCCGACCCAAACGCTAGGGTAGTATTTTTTCAAGTATTTTCCATTGATCGCCTTAGTAAGCACCACACCTTCCAACATCTTCAAAATGTAGGAATTTCTATCAACAAGCTGATTTATTTTATACAGTCTTTCCCACATAGGAGACCACTTACCAAATCAGTTATCTCTAGAGCTGATATGTAATATAGTTTTCCAAACTAAATTAGATTCACAAAAAGACTTAGGCATCACCTTTTCCCACACAGGAGACCACTTACCAAATCAGTTTATCTCTGGAGCTGATATGTAATATAGTTTTCCAAACTAAATTTGAATAAGCCTTTGCAACCTTTTCCTTATTCGTCTTAAGCTGATCCAATGTATGTAAACGTAACTCTGCCAAATCGTGTAGACTATCAATCATTAGATCCTTGTAATCCTGAGCCGACAAACCATTTTGTCTGGTTGTTCATATAGAGTCGATATTGATTTCTATAGGTAAAATGGCTTCTTGTCCACAAACCAATTGGTAGGGAGATAACTTCGTTGAACCATGATACGCAAGCCGATAAGCCCATAACAACTCTAAAATTGTTGCATGCCAATTTCTTGGCTTTTCCTCAATCTTCCTTTTAATTAATTTGATCAAAGTTTTATTGGACGATTCGGCTTGACTATTAGCTTGAGTATAATAAGGTGATGAATTCAACAGCTTGATACCCAAACTTTTGGCAAAATTCTGAAAGTCATCGAACGTAAATACAATACCCTAATCAGTCGTAATAGTTTGTGAAATCCCAAACCGATAGATAATATGTTCTATAACAAATCCAATAATTTTAGTACTTGTAACTTTCTTGAGTGGGATTGCTTCAACCCACTTGCAGAAATAATCGGTCACAGCCAAAATGAACTTGTGGCCTTTACTTGATGCAGTAAATTTTGATTGGTTACATCTATAACCCGGCCTCTAAATGGCCAAGGCTTGATAATTGAATGTAAAACCGATACTAGAGCTAATTGCATATTGCCAAATTTCTAACAAGTTTGGCATCCTTTGTAGTACTTGAAGCAATCTTTGAGCATTGTAGGCAAAAAATACCCAATGCGCCTTAGTAGCTACTTCATCTTATGAGTCGACTAATAAGATCTACAAATACATTCATGCACTTCTCCCATAGCTACCTTAGCTTCATTGACTTCGAGGCATCTTAGCAACAAATCCTCTAAAGTCCAATAATATAATACAATATCCAGGACAACATACTTTAAAGCTTGTCACCTAATTCTCCGATCAGTAGGTTTAGAGGCATTATCCAGGACAACATACTTTAAAGTGTCACCTAATTCTCCGATCAGTAGGTTTAGAGGCATCAATCAAGTATTCCATTATTTTTGTCCTCCAGTCGTTGGTAACCACACACATGACCATTTTCTCGATCGGCTTACATTCCTTATGTTGGCCAAAAAATTTATAACACGATGCTTATTGAGCTAGTAAGTTAGCCTTGTCATTCATTTCCCGAGGAATATGACTAATAGAAAAATAGGTGAATAAGCTGATTATAGCGAGGCACTGTTACAAATACTTGACCAAAATTTTATCATAACAATTATACTCCCCTTAACCTACTATACAACGAATAAAGAATCACCATAGGCCTCAATAGAATCAACTCTAATATTCTCAAGTAACTGTAGGCCTCTAAGTAATGCTTCGTACTCATCTGGGTTGTTAGAACATCAGCAATTTAACCTAAATGCAAATTCAAAACTATGCCCTTTTGGCGAAACCAGCACTTTTCCAATACCATCGCCCTCTCGACATACCAATCCACCAAAAAATAGCTTCCAAGGGGCTATAGATACTAGATCGGCATTAGTCTCATGTCCTATTATAAAATCAGCTACTACTTGTCCTTTAACCGCTTTAGATGATTCATATGTTAGGCCAAACTCGATGAATGTATAGGCCCATTTACCAAGTAGACCATGCAAAATTGGAGCTGAAAGTATATATTTTATAACAACGATTTTACAAATAGCCTTACAAGCCGATGCTAAAATATAATGCCTTAGCTTTGTGCAAGCAACATATAAAGATAAGCAAAGTTTTTTACAAAGGGATACCTAGTCTCAGCATCAATTAATCATCGGCTTAAGTAGAAAATAATGCACTCTTTTCCATCAATCTCTTGTGCCAACATAGTTCTAATGGTCTCCTTCTCAGCCGATATATACAACTTGAATGGTATACTTTTTTGCGACGCAGCCAAAACCAGAGGATTGATCAAATTTTCCTTAATATTTTCAAAAGCACTCTGCTGATTGGCTCCCCATAAAAATTCTTGATTGTCTTTCAATTTCAATAGTGGAGTAAATGCACTAATATGGCCAGATAGATTTGAAATAAATCGCTACAAATAATTAATCTTGCTGATCAACTTCTGTAAATCATTCTTACATGTCGACGGCTTAGTTTTGGCTATAGCTTTGAATTTTTCCTAATTAACTTTAATTCCTCTTTCATGAACCATGAAGCTCAAAAACTGTCCAACTGACACGCCAAAAGCACACTTGTACGTATTCATTTTTAAGCCGTGTGCTCTTGTATTCTTGAACATTGTTTCCAAATCGACTAAATGCTACAAGTCTTCTTTGGACTCACAATAGCATCATCAATGTAAATTTCCACAATATGGTTGATTATATCGTGAAAAATCAAATTCATAGCACACTAATATGTTGCACCAGTATTTTTCAAGCCGAACATCATTACTGCCCACTCAAATAACCCTAAGGCACTAGGGCACCTAAAAGCAAATTTTGGTATATTGGTTTCTACCATGAATATCTGATTATATCCAGCATTACCATCAAGAAAACTAATGATCTTATTTCCTGATGCAGCATCGATATATCGGGTATTCGTCCTTTGGTGTAGCTTTGTTTAAGTCCTTAAAATTGACACACACCCTAAGTTTACCATTTTTCTTGATGACAGGAATGATGTTGGAAACCCATTCAGCATAGCGGTAAGGCCTGATAAACTTAGCCTTTAGTAACTATTCGGTTTATTTTTTTTATAATATTGTACAAAGCAGGATTAAATCATCTAGGAGATTGTTCAAATGGCTAATAACTTGGTTTTATATGTAGCCAATGCTCAACAAGTTGTCGGTTTAAACCAGGCATCTCATGATACTCTCAAGCAAAACAATCTTTATAATCTCTTAAAATCTTAACCAACTTTTACTTATAATTTGGGGCTAACTTTGAACTAATAAAAGTTGCTCTTTTTCTTCACTATCACCTATATCGACTTCTTCTAACAAACCGCCGATGTAAAAACCCCGACTAATTTATCAATTTCTTGAAAATCTTCAATGGCCTCATAGCTATCCATCAATTACCGATAGCTTTATGCTTTTGTCTTGTAAAGCCTTCATTGCCGATTTGGACTACATCGGCAAGAAGATTTCATCACCAATCAAGTGTACTTGGCCTCACGCTGATCGAAATAAGCCTAGTCTTGTTGATGCATATGAAATCATAATCGTCTAGAGCTTTATCAAATATACATTCAGCTTCCTCATATTGCCAATTCACATTTTAACTGGCCATGGCAATATGAGCCGATGTATCGGCTTGAATGACTTCAACCTCATCCCCGTTCCACTGAATGAGCATTTGATGAATAGTCAACAGTATGCAGTAATTAGTATGAATCCAATCTCGCCCAAGTAGGACAGTGTAGTTACCTTTGGCGTCGACTACAAAGAAAGTAGTCAGCAATGTTTTGCTACCGACTGTTAATTCCATCACAATAACCCCCCTTGCCTCAGTGGGATCACCTATGAAATCATTTAAAATCATATTAGTTTTAATAAGATCTTCATCGGACTTTCCCAGCTTTTTGTAGGTAGTGTATGGCATTAAGTTGACAGTTGCTCCGCCATCAACAAGTATCCTTGATATTGGCTTACCGTTAAAGTGCCTTTTAGGTATACGGCTTTAGATACCGATGAGCATCGTGAGGCTTCTCAAAGACTACATCTTGAGCCCCTAAGCAAAGTTGAGCAAATGTCTCCTTGGCCAATATAGTTCTTATTTTGTATTCAGTCGGTAATATAAATGCCATATTGATGTTCATCGGTGGAGTGTCATCCCACATCATAGGTGAACCTAAGTCATCAGCTAAATCAAATTCTTCTTCAACTAGCTCCTATTTTGCTCCACTCCTTTTTAACACTTTTAATCTACTGAAGGTCATTGAAAACTTGATCTCTCTGTTTTTCTTGTTCGGTTTCCCTCATCTCTTGGGTTCTTAGCCATTGAAGTCGTCTGCGTTGCGATCGGCTAAGATCCAGAGGACACCACCTCAGCTTTGGTTCAATCGTCTTTCTTATTTTTCTAGCCAGATCAACTTGAGTTGTGGAGCTTGACCCTTCTTTTGCTTTTACTTGGGCCTGATTTGGTGCAGAAATGGTTTCATGGATCACCTTTCTAACTTTTTATCGTAATAGTCTTAGACCGGCTTAGATATTTTGTCTTTAGCCAATCGCCTTGGCCAGTCATCTTGAGGGTGATGTTCCATCGGGCATGTGTACTGCGATGGCAAAGCCGATCCTCTCTCCCAACAAAATTGCCAGAAGAGACATCGTCGGCGAGCTCTCTCCAAATTATCAGACAATATAGGTTGTCTAGCCAACACGCAAGATAACATGGCCTATTGTTTCTTCTTTAGTATTTTTCAAGCAATTGGGAAAAGTTGGCTTGGGTTTCTGAATCGGCTGTTGTGGTGTTGATAAGTTTTCTGTCTTACACCATCTGTCAATTTGCATGTCACCATTGGGTTTAACGGTCCTTGAGCTTTTTCCTTCATGGTCGATCTCTATCTGCAGTGAAATGACTGTAATTTTTAGGGTCTCCTTGCTGCTAGAAGTCGATTGAATATTAACATATTGAGCAACCTTTGACCTTTCATCTTGCATTAGCTCTTTTCCTTTTCCAGAGCATTGAACCATGTTTATTGAAAAGGGATTGGCATCAACTTGCATCGTCGGCTCCTCCACAACTTGAGTCAGCCATCGTTATATTTGATTGTATTTATTGTCAAAAAATATTAAAATTGTTAGTATTATGAGAAAAAGAATGATACCACTTGCAATACATTCACTTTTTAATCTCATCAGCCAATGCTATGACATATCCCTCAGGAAATCGTATAATCTTTTTCTTGTAATAGTAGGTCAAAAATGCGATCACACTTAGAGATACCAAAGGCGTATTTTATTTTCTGATTTTTCTTAGTTGGCTTAAGCCAAGAATAGACACTACTACAAAAAAAGCTTATCACAGACGGTTCGGAATACTCATCACTGATGGTTTGTGAACCGTCTGCAAAAACATGTTAGTGATAAGAAGGCACATCATCGCTGGCCAACCATCAAGAAACTAATATTAGAGACAATTCTATCTACAAACCGTCTGTGATAATCTTTTGTCTTAGACGATTCTACGATAAAACCATCTCTGATGGTAGGTAATCATAGATGGTTTTTAATTAGAACCGTCTGTGATAAAATTATCACAAACAGTTTTCAATAGAATCGTCGGTGATATCCTTTTCCCCCTAACTCTCTTGGTAGAACTTCTATGAATAGTATCTGATGTTCGAAATTTTATTCTCCTTAGATATTTATGCAATGACATTTATAAAACACAACCAATTATAGATTTTGTAATTCAATATCAAAACATTCTAGATGCATTGAGGCAACAGTTTGTCTGATGAGAGGGTCATGAAATACGAACATTTATGCCCTAAGCAATTGCATCTAGAGTACCACAAAGATTTTTCATCGCGCGACTGAATTTTTCAAATTTCACACGGCGCAGCGTCACACGACACAACATAACGCGTACCCTGGCTAGTATATATTATAACAGGAGAGCCAAAGCAAAAGGTGAATGAGGGCAAACAAATCTTAAGTCTTAATACCCTTACTAAAAAAGGTGATGGCAAAGTCATTTAGAATAGTTACACGTGTTTAGGTGTTACATTGCAGACAAGATGGTGACAAGTATACGAGCAAGTTTTCTTGTAGTCCCATGTTAACATTGTGCCCTAAGTTGATCTCGAACTGCTGAATCCGAGCTGTTGGTAGATTCATCGAAGACACACACCTCTTTGGACTTTCCATACTTAGGCCATGTCTATCAAGATTCCATCTCCAACAAGATTCTAAATCTGATCCCTATATTCCTATATATAGAATTTCCTAAAAAATTCATTCCCTATATCTCTTCCTTCTCCAACAGTATTCCCCAAATCACACTCCATATTTTCCCCATCCTATATTATAATGATATTTCATGACCGCCATATGAGCAACATTTATTTTTTAGCAGGAAAATTCGAACGGCTATTTTTAAAAACAAAAATTTAAAATTTATTTTAGCAGGAATTTAAAATTCGAATGGCTATTTTTAAATACGGAAATTTAAAATTTAAATTTTAAAATTTGAAACTAACCGAAAAATGTTGTGTCATTATGACAAAATGATAGGTCGCGCTACATGATCAAATGACCCAATTCCATTTGATTCTTGCATTACTGACAAAGAAGCCAATTAAGTGGCCACCAATAAGAAGATCTCTGATGTCAAACTGCCAGTATCCTTTGCGAGTAACTGTCGCGACCCGAATCTGCAAATCCGGACCCTCTGTGTATTCTGTACTAGTCCAGGATCATGCTAGTACACACAGGAATAACAGGTTGAAGTACCACAATCATACACAGCGGAATTAATAATAAAGTACTCCAAACGTGAATAATAACGAGTTACAAGACCTTATGGTCACTTAACAATAATTCGCCACGTAGGGCGATAAATACCAAAGTAGCACAAGTTCAATAGCGGAAGCAAAAGTATGGTAATGAAACCCCTCGTAGCCACAGGCAACCGACGAGGCTTAACCCCTAATTCTCCTGGCCTTCGATGAACTCCTCCTCCCAAGCTGGCACAGCTTCTTCTGAGGTTTTTGTCGGTGCAAGGGTGAGTATACAACATACTCAACAAGTTATGCACAATGCAGTTCTATTACTACATGCATGGCTTATTCCAAAGGAAAGGCTTGAATGGTTATTTTGCATAAAGCAGCATTTCTTTTAACAGATACTCTTAATTAGATTAAAAGCAGTAAAACCAATATCATAATAATTAATTTCTCCATTCGTTTCCAAGAGTTTGGCACACAGCCCTAGTTTGATTTATCAGTCTTTGGCACACAGCGACCCATTCCACATTCTTGTTTTGTGAAAATCTAACCCTTGACTGTAATCCCCGAGCATTGTCCAATACCGCGGACGCGGCTATTCGAATAGATTTAACACACACTCTGCAGAGGTTGTACACTTTACCCACAGGATACAGTCGCTCACCACACAGGTGATTGATTGCAACAAAGTCTTTCAGAGACTAACACTTAACCAGTGAACCTCTCCAGTATTGCCTTTCTAACACTTCCCTCACACAGAGCCAAAGTTTAGAACAGGCGAATACAGTTGGATGGGTACCAAGCCGCAGCACAGGTGCACTCCCCCATACGGTTACATTTTGGTGTAACTGTCGCCCCGAGGTGTCAAAGGAAAGATATTAGAACCTTACTAAACTAGGTCCGTCCCATTCCAGACAAGTGGTTGTACGAGAAACTCAGTTCAAAGGCTCGCCAGGTGAAATCCTTAACTGTCCTGGGCAAGACATCCATTTTACATTTCACGGCACACAGCCTTAACCCTCACAATTCATCCCATTGCCACACAGGCCCACCTGGCACGAAGCCTTCTTGCCACTTGCCTCGGTCCAAATCATTTCCCACCCCGGGTTTGCATTTATGCAACATATGCCAATGCCCACGTCATTGTATGAGTAGGACCACACAGGCCGCTACCCCCAATTCCATCTCATGACATCATCGCATTATTCTAAAATGCGTTCCATAATTGTTTAGTCAATATTCTTTTGCGAATTCGAAGTCATTCACGCACATAAGCATACTAAGCAGCTAATCACGGTCTAGCCTCCCGTGTTGGCATTAATATAGAAACCAACGCTAATTACATCTTAGGGTGACAAGGTTTTCAGGGCATACAATTAGTATTAACAAGGTGACATAAACAAGGTAGGGGCATTATCTATTCCTCCCAAATTATTCAATAACATTCACTAATAAATAGCTCACATTTTTACAAATTTTTAGGAACTGGAATCACCCAATTCCGAGTTAAAACGCAAAAGTTATAGCATTTGCAAGTTTTCTGAAATTCAAATAAAGAAATAACCGAATTAATCCTTTTATTTTCCTACTGAAAATCCGGTTAATCCACTCGGCGTGACACGTGTCAGCACCAGGGACTGCCACGTCTCTCTCGGCCACTGACACGTGGACCCTCGGGTGACGTCATGCTGATAAATATACAATAATGTAAACGCTTGTATGCGGCCAGGTGGCAAGATCACAGCCCTAGATCGAAGATCTAACGGATGCGGTTACCCGAGCAGAACACTATTCACCAGACCCACGTGGCATCATCCGGACCGATCATCCAAGCATCGACGGCTATGATTCCTCGCGGCTGGGCTACCGGACGGATACGTGGTAAGATCTCGACCATAGATCGGAGATCCAACGGCCAAGAATAAATGCATCTACCTACGGATACGGGCTTACAGAACCAGACGATGATCATCTAACGGCCTTTATCAAACGCTGCAACTGCCGCTACGTGGATGCACCGGAGCGGTCGGATGACGATCCAACGGCGGAGCTATACCGAGCGGTTTCCTATTCACAAGCCTACGCGGCCTGACCAGAGCCGCACGATTACCATCCGACGGCTGAGATCAACCGATGCTTATTTAACATATCTCTACGGGGAGAGACGTGGCGCTACCTCGTTCATTGGATGAGAATCCGATGGCCATTTTCAACTAAAGTCGATCTGGTCTAGCGCTACAGAGAAGGAGACGTGGCGTTACCTGAGCCTAGCGATGGAGATCCGACGGTGGCTGAAGCTCGGGGCAGATGGCGGTGGCGCAGCAGCTCCCGAAGACCGGAGACGAGGAAGACGACCGGCTCGACGGCGCTATGAAGCTTCTCCGGCGTGAAGAATGGACCCACTGGACGCGTCTTGGCCCGGCGGTCTCGGAGCAAGTCTCGATGGCGGTGGAGAGTGACGGAGGATGGCGAAACTCAAGGAAGAACCGAGGAGAGGAGAGTAGCTACTACGGCGAGCTCGGGCGGGGTCTACGGTGGATGGCAGAGCTTGAGTGAGGGGGCAAAACGAACGGAAGGAAGTGCTGCGCGTCATGGGCTTTATCACCGGCTCGGACATGCCTTGGGTTGTGCGCAAAATCCCTAACAAGATCCACGGCTGCTCATCGCGGCGACGGGTGCATATCGCCAAGACTCCGAGATCGCTTGTTGACATCCCGCCGTTCGATCGCGATCCAACGGCGCTGATTGAATAACGGTTCGACGATACGGTGCCATGTGGCGAGATCCTCGACGGCCACTTCATCGATCCAACGACTCCACGCCAAGAGCGACGCTGCTCATCCATAACCACCGATCGAATCGCGACGGCTTGGAATCATGGCGCTAGGGTTTTCTCGTAATAAGCACGTTGTTGGGCTCGGCCCGACACTGTAGCTAATGGATTTTCCCGATTTTATCAATAAAATAAATCCAAAAATTCAAAAGAATTATTTAAGGCACTAAAAATACCCGAAAAATT
This sequence comes from Guadua angustifolia, assembly GCA_036346375.1. NCBI lineage: Eukaryota > Viridiplantae > Streptophyta > Magnoliopsida > Poales > Poaceae > Guadua > Guadua angustifolia. The sequence goes on along the minus strand of CM070500.1, from coordinate 69,168,651 downwards.
CTAGAAAAATTCCAGAAAATATTTCAGAGCATTTTGAGCCTAAATAAAATATTTTTCTTTATTTTTGATAATTATCTTTTCTGATACTTAATTTTTCAAGAGAAGGATAATCTAAGGCCCCGTTTGGCAACTTGGAACCTGACTGCTTTCTCCTAGAATCAAATAAATCCAACCAAACGGAATAGGACTTAACGCTTCAAAGCTTAATTGTTTCGATTTTTACACGCTGTGGTCGAATCGGCTAGCAACCCGCTCCTCCGGATTCGATTCTACCAAACATTTCTACCAAGAATCCGAACCGCTTCGCTTTACTAGAATCGAACCGCACTCAAACGGGCCTAAATTAATTTTAATTAAATCCAGATAATTCCCAAAAAATCGATAAACTCAATTAAATGCAAATAAATTTTAATTAATTCACAAAAATTTAAATAACTCCAAAAATTAAAATTGAGTCAAATTTCTATGCATAAAGAATAGAACATTTGTATTGCTCCCTTGTGTTTTTGTAAGCTGGACGCTTCGAGTTCGACTTTCTACAAGATTTGTATTATTTTATTTTCTTCCTTTCAAAACCAACACTATTTGGTTTATTTTGTCCCATGTCACCATTTTAAGACAATAGAAGTATAGAACCGATTCAAATGAGTAAATCAAAAGATAAGTTAGATAGTTGTCAACTAGATTGAAACATAATTGAGCACATTCCCAAATAGCATTTTTCAAAGAGAAGAATACTATCAAAATATTGATACACGCTACACAATCGTAATGCGTAAAACCGCAAGCTAACATATTCATCCATTAGAGTTGAAAATGATCTCGCAACACTATGCTAATGACCTTGGCTAATCGGCATAGTCTACTTTGCAAGACAAAGTTATCTGCGCCACTTCAAGAAATTATACCAATAGGCAATGCATTGCATCTCCAACTTTTTTTGGAGTCAACAAGATTTGATGTTCAGATAACAAATTCTCATTTTGACATACCGCTCATACAGAGAAAAACTAATGCATTAGAAATATTACCGCTTTGATAAATTCACATCTCGCAACATAGATTAATTCACGACAACTACCAAGAATACAAATTTTACCAAGTCATCAACTAGAACATTGTCACATTCCAAAGCCCTTCGAATCATGAATCGATCACACGGAACATGAAAGGATAGCAAGAAACAAAGGAGAGTAATAGAACTAGTACCTCCGCGGTGGTTCGATCTTTCGCCGCTTCAGAAGAGTCATGAGAGTTGTGTAATCTTTCGCCATTTGATTACTATCCCGAGCCCACAACCCAAACCAGAAGAGTCAATCGATCATTCTTCAAAAGTAGCATGGGAATTCAAAGTTCATCAAATCAAAAGACTCCACAACTCCTCCATAGTAAAGAGAGCATGGACCAAAATGACGGCTAAGAGCCATTACAATCTACAAACATGAACGATGCAAATAAAATGAAAGCAAGTGATCTGGTGTTATGTTCAAAAGCAACCACCAAGATTATTCCAATCTACAACAGACTAGGTGAAATCACATTGGTGCAGATCAAAGGACAAGGTTGGAGTGCCATCAATTATAATGAGTATGAAAACCATTGGCACAAATTCCGTAAAAAGCAAACTCACTACAAATATAATTAGAGCACTACTTTACACAGATCCCACGCATCTGCACTGGGACAAACCTCCAACTTTTCCGCTCCCAAACCATTGTAGGGTCGAGGATGCGCCTAGAGGGGGGTGAATAGGCGTTTTACGAAATTCGATCGCTCACTAAACAATTCGCTCTAATACACCCCTAAGTCAAAACCTAAACAAAGATATATGCGAAGTTTATAAATAGGTTTTGACAATTAAAGCCTAAATCAACTAGGCTCACTAGTGCACTAACTAAATTAAGTCTCTACACTAGAATTGCTAAATTGAACAATCAATTAATACTAAGCAATTCTAATACATTCAAGCAATTGATAAATATACAATAATGTAAACGCTTGAATATAAAAGAGACAAGGGACAAACGATATTTTTTCGTGGTGTTCGGAGACTTGCCGGTCACCCCTAGTCCACGTTGAGGCAAGCCCAACCACTTGGACCGGCTCCCGCTCGAGCACCCGCCTCTTTCCACTAGTCGTGGTTTTTCACGCTTTGCAGAGGCTCAACCCGAACCTTCACAAACTTCGCCAAAGCTTCTCACACCTTGAGAGCTCCTCACAAGACGACGCCACGCTGCCTAGAGTCGGCAACCTCCAAGAGAAATAAGCCGCTCCTTCGCTTGAACTTCACCTTGCACAACGAATGCGCATCCGGTGATCACCAAGTGCAACACATGCACAAGGACCTCCCTCAAGTGCAACACATGCACAAGAGGCCACTCAATTCACTCATAATTGCAACACATGCAATTTGTCTCACTCTTTAGCTCAAAACTCAAATGGGAGTGTGCAACACATGCAACAACTCACCCAAACCCTCAACCAAGACAGCAACACTTGCCCCAAGCCCCCCAAGGGGTCTATTTATACCCCACCAAAGAAAACTAGCCGTTGGGGGCAAAAACCCACTTTTCGGGCAGAGAGGCCAGTCTGACCGGCCCCAGTTCGGTCCGACCACACATCACAGGGTAACGGTCGGAAATCAGACCGTTGCATGGCTGGTCACACCGGAAGAGGCCCGGTCGCACCAGACTCCGTCCGGTTGCACCGCCCTCAAAAACACAAAAACAACCTTCTGGAAAAATCGCACCGGAGAAGGTCCGGTCAAGACCGAGGTCCGGTCAAGACGGAGGGAGCCCTACCAGACGAAATCCGGTCACACCGAGGTGGCTGGCCACACCACTCACTGCATACACAAAACACTCATAACTTTTTACTCCGAACTCCGATTTGGGTGATTTTTCTCCACCCATTTTCAAGATTTAAGCAACCATAGATATTTTTAAATATCACCAAAACCAAACTCTAATGTAGTCATTCAAGTCTAAAATATGATTTTTCGAAATCTCTCAAATAGACTTGATCAAAGGCATGACTACAAACTATAAAGAGTCACTAACATCAAATATTGAGCCATGATGATCAACTCATGATCAAAATAACTTCTGCAAAACACATTTGCAAATAACCCGAAAGCTATAAGATCAATCCTCTAGCCATGTAAGGATCAACACATGATCCCGACACTTTGCAAAACACATTTGCAAATGCCAACGCATACTCTAGGATTGAAACCCATAACCTCTAGCTTATTTGCAAACCACTTTTGCAAATAACAAAACAACATTTTGTAAAAACACATTTTGCAAACACAAACCATAAACTTTACTTAGCCTTTGTGATGATCAACACATGATCCACCACAAGTCAAACACAATGCATGAGCTCTCACCTTTTGCAACACATGCAAAACTTAGCCCCAAGTAACCACATGTTTTAGAAGGATTGTTTTGTAAATGAAAACAAAACATGAAGCTTCAACATTTGCAACACATGCAAAAGTGAACTTCACGCGAAAGCCAACGCATATTGCTTATCCTATTTGCAACACATGCAAATCAAAGCATTATGTGAAAACCAAATGCATATGCTCTTCCTCTTTGTAACACATGCAAATCAGAGTATAAACCAACAACAACCAAGCATAAGCTTAACCCATTCGCAACACATGCCAAATGGTTAACCCTTATGCAAAAATCAAATCCAAATGATTTGAGCTCGAGTGAACGTAGGATTGAGATCATCAACACATGATGAAGCTCTAGTTAGGAGACAACCCCTCTTAATAGTACGACGATAAAAACTAGACTCAAAGACTACAAAGTCCTTAGCCTATCTAGTTATACCTTCGCCGTCGCACGCAAGCAAACCCCTTTGGGGTCTTTATGATCTTCACTTATACTCCCCCGGGATCATCACTCGACTCCTCTTTATCTTCGGGATCCACTCTTGACTTTCATCACCTCATAATGCCGTCCTTGTCCCGTTTTCATTCATCCTTGGACTTAACCTAACTCAAACATAACTCATGAAATTTGTTAGTTCAAGATGCATGGTTGTCCCAATTATCTCTTGCACTCCATTAACACATAACGGATGCCTTTAGATCAATTGAGCACAACCTAAAACAATTTGAATGATTTAAGTGTGTCTCAAGTTCAATAATGCAACACATCCTTCATTATACTTAAGAACTATTCATTTGTCCTTAATTAATCACGGAACACCATCAACACATGATGAAATGTTCTTTAATGATTAATAGGACAAATGAACTCAATTTAAATTATCATTTAAATTGATATGAGTATATATTAACTACACAAGTTTTCATATACTCATGTTGATGAAAAGTAATGATCCATTATATGTAGGCTATATGGAATTGATTGTTACTCTAAGTCATCAACTATAGAATAAACCCCACATGTATATGTGCATAAATATGATTGACTTGGATATAATATACACATATTCAATTTGATCACATTGGAGTATATCCTATATTACCATGAGTATACGATGACTAGGCAATTCAAATATATACTCAAGGATTTTGTTCCTTTGTCTTGATCCTTATATGTGTCAATAAGAATTAGATCAATACAAAGAGACTTTTAAGTTAAACTACAAACTCCCCCTAAGTATGTGCATCCATGTAATATATGGATTGGGAAACATGATGCACATTTTGTGGTTAATATAATGGGGATATTCATATTTTAACTTGAATCCAAAGTATGCAATTAATACTAGAAAGAATATGCATACATACCTTGGGTTTTCCATTTTTCATCCAAATATGAGACTGCTAAATATATGCTCAATAAAACATGTTAGTCTCATAAAGATTAGGTTTGTCATTAAACATAGATTAAACATTAATTAACATCAATCACCAAATCCAAAGGCTCTTGAACTTACAATCTCCCCCTTTTTGGTGATTGATGACAAACCCCCACTAATTCACTCTATTATAACTTTATTTGGATGAAAACAATGCTTTGACTCACTTGAAATTAATTCTCTAAAAACTTGTATGCTCTAAATCACTTGTAGTATCATTTATTATCAATTACTTACATTGAGCATACTCCCCCTTTTGGTATGAACATCCTAATAATGCAAGCGGGAATTCCAAAATTCCAAATAACAAAGAGGCAATTAGTCAAACATTCTCCCCCTTTTAGCATTAAACACCAAAAATGGGAAAACCAACTTAGAAAATATCTTGAAAATATTTTCCCCTTTTTGAATTAAGCATTCTCCCCTTTTTGGCATTGAACCACCCTTCTTAAAGAAGGTCATATAAGAATTTGAGATGAACACTTATGACCTTGGCAAGGAATTGAAAGAAGTTAGGCCAAAATAAAAATAAAAAGGTCATTCAAGAAATAAAAGCTTATGCCAAATGAAAACTTGTTTTATTTGAAATATGGCCTAAAAGAAGGAAAACTTGAAAAGAGACCATATTTGGGTTTTTGGATACCACTTGTGAAGATATGCATAAAAAGCAACGAAGGAAGTGTATCACACGGGTTATTTGGAACACATTCAAATAACTCACTCCTCATTTTATTAGGCTTTGCAAATTTTTAATATGATTCTCTTGAAGAATCCAATAATTTGCCTAATAGGGTTAAACGAGGAAACCAAAAGTATAAATACCACTTGAGAAATTAGATATCACTTTAAAGTATATCTCAATGGCTTTGATTGAAAACTCAACATAAATGAGCATTTTCAAATTTTGCTTGAAAAGCAATGCTCAACTAGGAATTTTCCTCTTTATGTATTTCAATGCATAAAGAATCTCACACAGAGAATTCTTAGGAGATTGAACTTACAATTTTGACTTGTGAGGAAATTCTTAATCAAGAATTTTTGGTATCAGATCAATGCTACAAGGAGGCAATAATGACACCACTTGTAAGAAATAAATGAATTCAATGATACCACGTGAAAGAACAACCAAAAGATATCTCTTGAAAGTATGAGCAATAAACTTAATGATACCACGAGTAAAGATATTGTTCAAATAATACTATTTGTAAGAGATACCACTTGTAAAAGATCATTTTGTATGGGGATACCAATTTTGAGAAAAATATTGATATTTGTTTCAAAACAAGCTCATTTTCTCGGAAACCAACACTATATGTCAATTTAAGATCAACTTTATACCATGACATAGCCAAAAAGAGAGCATTTTCCAAATATGCAAAACTTGATTAAACAAGCTCCAAAAGGATTCTAAAGTAAATCATGGAGCTAATACATTTAAACATACTCATGTTTTATTTTGAGAGATTCTTTCAACTTAAAACCACTTTGAACATGTGAAATCCACAAGGGTTTCACAAACTGAAATTTCAGGTTTTCAGATTTTGACAATTCATTTAGGCTTCAAAAGAGGGCTGAAAAACTGCTCAAATGAGGTCTAAAAAATATGATAAACTTTTGACTTATAGACCAACTATTGAGGATGAATTCTTACAAAGATGATCCCCTCAAATTATGCTCTAATTTAGAGATACAAAAATCACAAATCAGCTTAAAATCATGCAAAACTCTGAATTTTCAGCATTTGATCAAAGAGAGAAAAAGCCATAATTTTTGTAAATTAAGTTGAAATTATGCAGAAACATACTTTAGACTCCTAAAAAACTTTTCCAAAAAGAATTTTCCAAAAAGGAGTCTCCAATCAAAAGATATACCAAATTTTGCTTTGTAGGCATGATTTTTACTCAAAAAGGAGAAAAATCAAAACTTTCTCAAATAAAGTCCAAATAATTTGAAAGTTTCCAGAAATGAACTTTGTAATATTTGGAAGGTTTTGCAAAAAGAATTTTCTTAAAAGCACATTTCGTTCAAAAGATATGGCAGATTACGCTTTATAGGTATGAAAAGAAGTCAAATTTGCATCGAATGCTCATATTGCAATCCGATTTGAAATTTATGGAGATTTGAACTTTCATGACTTTGTATGAGTTAGAAATACTATTTTAAGCCAAGATACACAAAGAAATCCAACTCAAATTGCAAAACTCGCAAAATGCAAGAATAGGTCATTTTAGGTCAAATGGATGATTTTGGCTAAATTCAAATGGCAATAACTTTTGAACGGTTGGTCGTTTGGAAAAACTTTGAACTAGATAAATGTTTAAAATGACCAACTCTACGAGTTTTGTATTGACCATTTTTTCAAAAACTCAATAGATTTTAATTTATGAAAATGTTTCATTTAATTCAAAAACAAGATCCTATAAGATCCATTTGAGGTCAAATTTGCTATTTTGTTTCTAAAATAGGAATTTTTACTCCGAAAGCATTGTAAAACATTTGAAATATATATTTAAGAACTTTTATATAGATTTTCACAAATATTGGCCTTTGAAACAAAAATTTTGAATTTGGCTCATATGAAGGATATGCATGCATAAGGTTTTCAATATTATTCCAAAAAGTATCAAATGAATCAAATGAGAAGATGTTTGGTTGGAATTTGTATGTATGAGTTTGAAATACCATTTGGAACCAAGATATGTCCAATAATCCGGTCCAAGAGGTGAAACTTTCTCAAATAGGTCAAGCATAGTTTTTGGGTGGGTTTCAAAGTCAAATAACTTTTGATAGATTGGTCTTTTGGAAATTTTTGAATACAAGAATTGTTAAGAATGACCAACTCTATATTTTTCATTTTGGAGCTATATTCAAAATCATTTTACAATTTATTCTATGAAGATTATAAATTTAAAGCCAAAACACGATACTAGTAACTAGTTTTTGGGCTAAAAACATATTTTCTTTTGAAATTAGTTTTTGTAAAGCTAAAACCATTGAAAAATCTTTTGAAATCATTTATATATATTTTTCAACTAGTTTTTCACAAGATTAGTAATAGTTACTAAGATTTTTCACTTTTGGCTAAACGGGACATAGCGGCGGAGCGACGACTCATCTCCTCCAGGGCACTGGACTCTTTCAGGCTCCTTGCACCCGCGGGAGTGAGCGGCCGTTGATGAGCGACTGGATCGGGAATGGAATGGGGAAGGGGAGAGGATCCTGAGATTTCAGAATTCTCTCTCCTATCCCTAAATATGGGGAACATGATAGCAAATCTGTTGGAGACCTAGTTTATGGTACTGCATGATTACTCATTTTTTTGATAGGGAATAAAGATAAAGATGCAGTTGGAGATGGCCTTAATCCCTCCAAAGGGCAGAAATTCAAACATAGCCCTTACGAAGCCTTGTCCAACGGTCATATCGTGTAACCATCCAAATAGCCGAGAAAATTGTTTATTTGACATCTTCAAGTAGTGGCTTCGCATATTTGCCACTATGAAGCATGGCTTCACAAAATTGCCATTTACTTCGTGTGCTTGTTATTTCCCCTGCCATTTTTTCCTTTTTATTCGATTTTAATTTCGTTTCCCATTTTCAGCCATGCGAATTGACCAGAATGCCCCCTGCCTATTGATTGCATCAGGTCTCGTTCGATCTCCCGTCCCATGCAAATAAACGTCGCAGGTTGCGCAGCTATTCGTCCTCAGTCAGGTTTCACCAGAGGTCACAAGAACTTGCCGCCAGTCAAGGCCACCCAAGATATCGAGGCAATGATCTTTCCTTGGCATGGTTTTGTGCAAGTCCAACACAAAATCGTGGTTTACGAGACAAGACAGCCTCGCGATCATGGATGTCTAAACTATTACCGATATACACTGCTTGTATGTTTTGCAAGTAAACAGCTTGATGATGTGATCTAATTGAACATGAATCAAAGATCAAGAATATTAGTCTAATGTAATCAAAATAAGGTTGTTTAAGATGCACACAGAGTTTTAAATGTGGTTCAAGCTTCAGATCAATGTGCAAAGAAAGGGGGAACTACCTCGACCGCCAGATCGTCAATCAAAATTTCAGCAACTTTGTCCGCCTTTGTGATGTCACTGTAGCATTCTCAATAGGTTATCTGCACTATGTGGATGAGTTCTTTATGGTCTGATAATTAATTTATAACATGTTTGGAGATACCAAACATACCCTTCTTATCAGATATTCTTCTCGTAAAGATTACAGCAAAGATCTTAGCATACCAATGAGGGGAAACGCAAGGTTTTCGTGGAAAATGCAACCAAGCAAATCAAGCCCGCTGCAAGGTCATGTAGTATGTCAACATATTCCTTTCAAATGTGTTTTTGAGGTTTAATAATGAGGTTCAAGGCCTTACTTTCCTTCTGCTTTTTCTCGCTATTACATGTGTTAAACAGGTTGATGACAAGCATTACACCTCGTAGCATGAGAAGGAGATTAATTCTAACGATTCAGTCCTCACAAAGGATGAAAACGTCGAGCCCCTTGTTGCTTTTAGCAGGCCACCTCCTTTGCCACCAGTTCTTGGCCCCTTGATCATGCTCTCGCTTTTTGAGATGTTATCTGGTGATGAAGAAAACAAATGAGTCGGTAAGGTACCTAACTAATGTTGTTCAGGGATCTTCATGAGTACCCGGTTGATCTCCGAGCAGCCCATCTCTAGAATCCAGAGGTAGGCAATTGTTCCCAGTACAGAGATGATAAAAGCAATTGTTCCCAGTACAGAGATGAAAACAGACAGTAAAAAGAGAAAGCGACAAAACAACAAGTAAATAGACCATCCAAGAATCATCGTCTTCAAGAATTCTCAATTCACTACCACAATAACTCGAATGTTGTTGGTTCATTCTTGCCAGAAAGAGAAGGCATTTAACAGAGAGATGAAGGGGAAGGCATTCTTCACTTATAACTCAGAAGATAGTGCAGAAAACCAAGCTAAAGGCATTCTTCACTTATAACTCAGAAGGCATTCTTCATGGAGGCATTCTTCACTTATAACTGATATCTTTTATCCAATTTGTAGCTTCCTCTTTGGAGTCATCTTCTTTGCTGGACCTGCAGTGGGCATCCTCTCTGGAGTACTTGTGGTGGTTTGTGAAGTACCTTTTCCCATCAAGAAAGCAAGGCGGCTGCACAGTTTGAATCATAAAGTGAAACCAATTTTAAATCTATGTTGTAACTGACAAGAATGTTTGTGTTCTGAATATGAGATAAATCTTACCTCCAAGTGACTATGCCTGGACTGTCCTATAGTATTTGTTCTCTAGTTGGCCTTTGTGGTGTGCTAGGTTCACCTGGCCTAGCTTTTGTATTGTTTTTTCTAGGCTTCCTCTTCCTGCAGTTTAACAGTAAAAATTAATTTTTGGCATCACATGATAATTTAAGGTTCTTTAGATCGAAAGAACTAAACTTTCCTTTTTTTAGTTCCATTGAGTGGACACTTGTAACTAGCTTGCATATGTCCCTTTTCACCACATCTCTTGCAAGTCACCGCCTCTAATCATTTTCTTCCCTTAGCATTGGTGGGAGCAAAGGTTGCCATCGCTTGCTACATCATTGGCACCAACATTGTGGCCACTTTTCTTCTTATGGCCACCTTCAAGACATCCTTTGATCCGTAGTTTCCTTTGTCTTCCAACATTTCTCTTAGCAAGTGGTGCACCCAAAACAAATGGTAGCTGGACTTGTGGCCATTGTGTTTTAGCTGTCATTGGCTCAATCTCTCTCCCATAAGCAGCCCTAAATCTGTCAACAGAGTAGTACTCACACTACTACAGAAATGATTTTCCTAGACACCAAGGATTTGTTTCCACAGGCGGATTAAAAGGTGAGCCGCCTCCAAAGACTGCGGGCGGTCCCTTGGGCTAAGAACCGCCTGTGGAAAGGTATATTCACAGCCGTTTTAAGACACCGCCGTGAAAATATTGATCTTTTCACAAAGTGCGCTTACATGCCGCTCATGAAATCGCTATCTTCACAGCGCTTTTTAATGAACCGGGGTAATTATGATTTACATAGGCGGCTTTTTACGGCCGCATGAGGAAATTGCGCCTCAAAGCAGACGTTAAGCAAGCCGCCTTAGTTAATTATATTGACGGGCTAATTAATTAACGAACCTCCTATGGTGATGTTCAAGTCTTTAAAGGCGTAGTTCTTAAACAAACCGCCTATACAAATTTTTTAAATGCTTGTCTGCAAATTTTGTGACGAAGGAGATGCCGGTATGCTTTTTCGTAATGCATCGGATCATCCTTTATTCTACAATACCGCAAAACACGTAAATCCAACGTCCAAACAATACTCCCAAGCAGCGCTTTCATTGACGCACGATCATCCTTTGTGTTGCAACTGCGTCACTACGCTGAGAAATCCAACGTCCAGAAAATACTCTGGTATGGTTTTTTTTCGCTGACGGATCATCCGTAATGCTGCTTTTGCTTCATCGTTATTATTTTCTCGCAGGTTGTTGTCTTAGGGAGCCGCTCAGGAAACTTCGCTTAAAGCTCCGAACCGCTTCTCTCTCGCAGAGTTCCAAAGTGCCCCAAAATTGTGAAAATAAGGGGGAGGTTTTGAACTTGAAATCCTTGGAATAGACGTTAACTCTCTAAGGTAGGAGCATCTCATTCCTAACATTTGTAGAGGTTTCATACATGTTTAAATTGTGTAATTTCGGTTTATATCTAGTGGAGAGGAATATGTAGTGTATAGAGAATGTGCATGGGAGAGGGGGATGAGGCCCTCACCTTCTAGATCTATAGACAGATCTTGTATCCCTCCCTCTCTCTAGATCTAGAGGGAGAGAACATGGCCTCCCCTCTCTAGAGGGAGAGAACCTTACATTCTTTCATGATTTTAATAAAATAATTTTATAGTATTTAACTTAGGGTTCTCTTGATAAAGTTCTATCTAAATAATTGACATTTCGATCTGATTTTTGCTTTGTGTTCAAGATGGAAAGGGCATGGATGTACAATGTCCCAAGAAATAAGGGTGTATTCCTCAAAGAGCTCAAACTTTTATTAAAGCCGCTTGGAAGGACACCTTGACTAAGAAGGAAAAGGAAATACTTTGTCCATGCAATGATTGTAAGAACAATGTAGGGTGGGGAGATTTAAGTGTAATCAGAACACACCTGATCATGAGAGGTTTTATAGAGGATTACACATGTTGGTCCAAACATGGCGAGCAACGTACATCGCAAACAACCGATGACGTTGATCCCGATCTCGTGGATGATCGGCGCCGAGGCGACATTGACGGTTTGGGAGATGACGCCATGTGCATGCTCGCTTGTTAGATGATGGTCGATCGCTAATGTAGAGGAAATATTGTGCCATGCCGAACCGCAGTTTTAAAGGAGATGACAGTTTAGATAATGTCGATCGCTACACAAAGCAAATAATGATCTCGTTATATGAGGAATCCAAGGGTTGTCCTCCGAGTTTACGGTGTTGCATACGGTATTGATGCTTCTAAGGTTGAAGGCTAGCAATGGATGGTCGGACAAGAGTTTCACCGATCCGTTGAGGCTCTTGGCGTAAGTACTTCAAGGCAAATGGATTGCCCACCTTGCCGACGAGCACTTATTTCGCAAGAAGCTTATCACTCCGATGTCATTGGATGTGCAAAAGATACACGCGTGTCCGAACCATCAGATCCTCTTCCGTAAAGATTACGCTGACTTGGATCAATGCCCGTGCAAGGCGAGCTGGTATAAGAAGAATGATGACTCCCACGACGATGATGATTCTTCAGCCAGCACTAAGAAGAATAAAAAGAACAAGAATAGTACTACTAGTAATGACAAAGAAGACACTTCTTCAGCACGGACAAGAAGAAAAGAATCCTCGTTGGTGATGTGGTACTTGCCGCTTATTGACCGCTCAAACGCTTTGTACTGAATGAGAGGGACTCAACTAATGGGTTGGCATTCGACAAGCGCATAAAAGATGGAAAGATTCGACACCCCACCGATGGTAGACAATGGAGAAATTTTGATCGCATGTATCCAGATTTCGCAACGAACCCAGAATGTAAGGTTCATACGAAAGTACCGATGGTATGAATCCTTTCGGTGAATGGAACGCCACACATAGCACTTGGCCAAGAGTCCCGTCCATCTACAACCTTCCTCCATGGCTATGTATGAAGAGAAGGTACCTAATGTTGTCCATTCTTTCCAAGGTCCGAGACACCGAGTAGATATTGATGTGTTTCTAACCATCGATGGAAGATATGGCCATGTTGTGGCACGATGGGGTCAGTGTGGGATCGGCCCAACGACAAAGACTTCACACTAAAAGCCATTATTTTCGTTACCATCGCTGATTACCCCACTCGCTGGCCCTATCGGGTCGATTAAAGGAAGACAACTTGTGTAGTATGCATGGATGAAACGTGTCGACGCTCCTTCCATGCTCATGGTTAGTGTACATGCGGCACCGCCGCTTACTCAAAACTCACAAATACCGCGAAGATGGGCAGGTATTTTGACAATACGGTTGAGGAAGGTGTGGCTCCAAAGCGGCAGAAGGGAAAAAAGTGTTTGAAATGGTCCGTAACATCAAGGTGGTTTTCGGAAGAAGCGGTGCAGGCCAAAAGAGGGTCGAAAGAGGAAGAATACCAATGAGGAGGTTCCACCACTGTTGTCCTATTCAAAAGATGTCAATTTTCTACAAGTATTTGCCCTCATCGAAGGACTTGGAAATTCGCCATAGCATCGATGTCATGCATATCATAAAGAATGTCTCGTGAAAGCGCATAGGTCTCTTGTTGGACATTCAAGACAAGACAAAGGATGGTCTTAAAGCTCAGAAAGACATGGTAGTACTTAAAATCAGAAAGAACTACACCTCAAGAAAGACCAAGTGGAAAGTATTACCTTCCCCTAGCAAGCTACTCTCTGACAGCTGAGGAGAAAAGATCAGTGTGCAAGTGCTTACATGGGGTCAGAGTCCCGTCTGGTTATTCATCGAACATCAAAAACCTAGTATCGATGAAAGATTTAAAGATAAGTGGTATGAAGTCTCACGACTGCCACGTTATGATGACACAAATGCTCCTAATTGCAATCAGGGGTTCCATTATTGAGGGCTACAATACTGAGGAAGTCATTGAGTGTTGCACGGATTACTTCATGCCCACGGAAAGGCCAATTGGTGTGCCTGTCCCTCGACATGAGGGGAGGTTGACTGTAAAGGGACTAAGGGAAAGAAAAGATTCATCGACCATGAGTACAAGAATGTGGACTAGCACATTTCACCATCTTGCAATAGCTAAAGATAGTGGAGCCGTATGTGGAGCAACACCGAAGAGCTTGAAAGAGAAAATCCAGACGCCAAGTTGATTGGATCCTCGAAGAGAATAAGCGATGTTTACTACATGGTTCAAGAACCAAAACATACCAGATGGTGAGGACGAAGAAATGTAAACATTAAAATGTTGGCTCATGGCCCATCATGTCCGTAACATCATGGCTAGCGATGACATCAATGGGTACACGTTTTATACCATTCAAAAGGACAAGAAGACGATGGCCCAAAACAAGGGCGTTCGGGTAGAAGCCATAGATGCGATAGGAGAAGAACACCTACTATGGAATCATTGAAGAAATTTGGGAGCTCAACTATGGAAGGGATATGCAGATCCTCAGATTTCACCAAGAATCGGGTCAAACATCCTAATGGTGTGGAGGTGGACAACTATGGGTTCACAATATCGACCTCAACAATCTTGGACACAAACCGACCTCGATACTAGCTTCAAGTCTCGCAAGTTTTCTACATAGTCAACCCAAGAATAAGAAAAGGAACATAGTTGTTCCCTTAAAACAAAGGATCGTTGAGTTGACAATGTGCACGACGAGGCGTAATACAATCGCCGACAACCTACCGCTTTCGGAGATCCTGAGAGGATCAAACTTGTAGAAGAAACCCTCGATATTTCAATGATGCCATATATGCGTGATGATTGCGTCGGAAAAGTTGTTAAAGGCAAATAGGGACACGTTGTGTAAAAACTTAATATGTAATAGAACTTATATTTTTTATTGGATTTGAGTAAAACTGTTGCGTGAAAGTGCAGGATGGTACGGTAGGTAATTCGCTATTAGTCCGGATCATCCTGTAAATTGAAGCCAACAAAGGTCGAAGGAAGCCAAGCACTATTCGTCCGGACAATAATCCGGTACTGTTGTTTCTCGACTTAACGGAACGTCCGGTATGTGAATCTTAGCTTCGAGGCCTCCGTCGTCCGAGATTCGAGAGCGCCTTTATCTTTTCCTATACGGATCGTCCGGTCTTCGTGATTGTCCGCCTCATCGTTATGGTGACTCGCTAGTGCCGCACACCGCTAGACAAGATGATCCGATTCTTTTTTCCTCAAGAGGTCGGACCATCCCGCCACCGAAGTCGAACAGAGGCATCGATCCGGTCAGTGATGTTTCCGATAACGGATCATCCGAATGATGATCTTAACCTTATCCAAAACACGCCAGACATTCAGAGGACCGCCAGGACCTCAGATATCGACCGCACCTAACTACTCCTCTCTCCACGCCGCCTTGCGCCGCAGTTCTTTTCCGTGCCTTGCGACGCCGCATCCAATCCTCCACGCCCGGCGCCGCCACACGCCAGCCAGGCCACCCGCTTTTGTCGCCGCCGACAACCGAGTTCGTTTGGTCAAGTAATCCACTCTCCTTCACTTTGTAAGCGTGAGATCCACATCCTCTGGTTTCTTTTGACTCCATTCAAATGCATATGAATACGATGCAAGTTCTTGACCTTCAACCGTGCAACTTGCGATGGCGGTGAAAAAGGAAGGGAAAAGAAGTTGTTGTGCGAAATGAGAAGGCTAAGAAGTCCAAGTTACTGTATGCGCAGAGAGAGCCGAGATGGCCGCAGATGCTAACTTGGCTCATGCATGCGGGCGTGGCCGCCAATTGCAGATTAGAGACACACAGAGTCAGCAGCAGAGGGGCCGAGAGGGGGCACTCAATTCACAGAGGGTGGTGCGGCACCTCCTTGTCGCTCTAGCAGCGCGCACTCGTGGTGGTTCGACATCTTCCTGTGCACGTGCTCGCCCCAACATAGTTCCGCATCGAGGAGATCATGGCGATGAAAAGGAAGAGGACGAGGAGTACCATGTGCCACATCCCGACCCAGAGATAAGACTTAGAGACCTTCGAACCTCTCATCCCTGAGGGTAAAGACCCTTCGCTTTCTCGATATCAATGTCCTGCTTCCGCAAGCCGAATTTGGAGTTAATAGGAGGTTCGGACGGTTCTTCAATGAGCTTCTTTGTTACGCATGAGAGTTTCGGGGTCTAGTTGAGCATGCACAGACGCCAACTTCGCTTTTGCAGAGGGTCAGCGGGTGGGGTGGACGCTCAGAGACCGAAAGTGCATCTAGGCCCTTAGTGATTTTGGTGATTAATGACAACAAGATTAAGTGACTAATGAGCTTTATGAGTATTGTGAATGATGAATACGCCATGGGAAAGTCGCTAAGGAAAGAGGTCCTCAAATTCGAGAAGAAAAGGCGCTTGTTAAACTCAACGGTCGTATATGCTTTTTAAATTTTATTTGAGTTTAAGGATTGCCGTACTATTAAGAGGGATTTGGCAAGAAATAGTTTTAGAATGATCCAATGTGCTCAAGGATGAATCCTAGTCTAAATATGGGACAATGTGTAAAGTTTTGGGGGCAAAAAGTTCAAAATGGTTTGGAGTATCCGGACAAACCTTCGGAATGTCCGAAATGGCCCCCTCGGTTGCTCTGGCAAAATTTGGTTCGGAATGTCCGAAACTTGGTTCGGAGTATCCGAGCTAACCCTCTCTGTTGGTCGAAGTCATTTTGGTTCGGAATGTCCGAATATAGGTTCGGAGTATCCGAGTGGACCCCCTCGGTTAGGGCTAAGTCTTTTGGTTCGGACTATCCAAGTGTCGTCGGACCGTCCAACAATGCTTCTGTGCCCTAATTTTATTTGGTTCGACTATCCAAGGGTCGCTCGGACTATCCGAACGTGTGTCCGTGAGTCTCGATTTCAAATGGTTCGACTATCCGAACAAGGGTTCGGACTGTCCGAACAGTCTCAGGCTGAAGTGAAAAACGGCTAGTTTTGGGAGGCTTTAAATACCTCCCCAACTCCCACCTACCAAAAAATGAGTGCATTCAATTCATCCAACAGCTCTTTTCACTCTCTCTCAAAGCTCTAGTGTTCTCCTCCCTCAAATCTTGTGATTCTTGAATCTTTCGAGGGAGATTAAGTTGAGAGATTGAAAGATCTAGTGTTTGTGATTCATCTTGAGCACGTGGTTCATCCTCAAGCGGATTTCTTAAGTAGATTCTTTACTCTTGAGGTTGAGGACTCCTAGACGGCTAGGAGTCACCGTGAGCCCCCAATCTTCGTGTGGGACGCCACGAAGTTTGTGAAGGTTGAATCCACCTCCGCAAGGGAAGGATTCAAAGAGTTAACGGTGAGAGCTTGGTGCAACACCTAGAGGACAAGGGTTGAAAGAGACCCCGCTTTGTGGCCACCAACTGAGACGAGGATCCTCAAGGATCCGAACTTCGGAAAAATTCGGTTTGTCTCCTTGGTTATTGAGTCTCTCACTTACTCACATTGTGCTTAGTTAAATCTTTGGGGATTCAAGGGTTTAATAGGTTGTTAGAGTAGATATTGGTGGGATTTTCTTCCGCAAGTAATCTTAGTCAAAATACATCATTTGAACCTAGATTCATACTCTAGATTTGCTAGATCTATTTTCTAGGTTCTTGTGTTCGAACCGCTTCGAATATCCAAATTAGGTTCGACTATCCAACCACTCTGACAAATTCAAGTTAATTTTGAGTATCCAAGTTTAAATTTCCACCGCGATTTAAAATTTGTAAACGCCTATTCACCCCCTCTAGGCTACATCTCGTCCTTTCAATTGGTATCGAGCCAAATCTCCGTAATTTGGCTTAACCGCTGGAGAACCTAAGATGTTGGATATCGAAGAATACCAAAGCCCATGACCAAGACAAGGGCACGGCTCCCAGATTGGGGTTGCTATTCCATTTGATTATTCCTCTCTTGGTGTTCAAGCTCCTCATCTTATGTCTCTATGTTCTCCTGGCCGAGCGCCTCATTTCGATGACACTCACTATGCGGCATGGAAACATAAGATGAAGATGCACTTGAGATCGCTTCACCCTTCTATTTGGAAGATTGTGCAAACAGTTTCAAGCCCGCTGATCCCACAACCTTACTCCCGTGAGAAGATAAAGATCAACACTTCAATGATTTAGCAACAATGCTTTGTTCAACGCCTTGAGTGATTCCGAGTTCAACCGAGTCGACGGACTCGAGGAAGCAAAGGCCATTTGGGATAGGCTTATGGTCACCATGAAGGAATTTCAAGTGTCCGCGAATCAAAGATAGAGCTCATTATTGGTGAGTTAAGCTTTGTTCACATTGGAGGAAGGAGAGTCCTACAATAAAATGTTTGACCGCTTGATGGTGCATGTGAATCAAGCCAAGGGCCTTGGATGTACCGATCTTACGGACAAGGCCGTAGAAGATAATATCTGCGTGATCACTCCTACCAACCGCAACCTTGTTCAATTGATCCGAGACCGCCCAACTTCGACACTTTGACACCTCATGATGTCATTGGCCGGCCATGATGGATGAGATGATGGTAAAGGAAGCCAAGTCGTTGAAGAACTCAAGTCGGGCAAAAGAAAGGCATTGCCCTCAAGGCCGCAAGGTAAAGCGCCAAGCGTAAGAGAGCTCTGCGAAGATGAAGAGTCATGTGGTCCATTGACAAATGAAGACATGGCCCTATTCGTGAGAAGGTTCAACAAATTCTTCAAAAGAATAACTTCGCATAAGGAGGTCACCTAAGAGTTTTGAAGAAAGTCAAAGGGTAGACACTCCACCGAAGATGCTATGAATGCGTGAAACCGCCATTTCATTACCGAAAGTGTCCGTGATAAGGAGAATAAAGATGAGAAGTCACACAAGAAGGACAAGTACCGGAGCAAGGACAAGGAGAAGAGCAAGAAGTACAAGGGCAAAGGTCAGGTTTACATTGGAAAGGAGGAACTCCGACACCGACTCTAACTCCGACCGACTCCGAAGTCAAATTCGACGAGGAAGGAGGAATTGCCTCCGCCGCCATCGCCAGCGTTTACAACTCAACAACGTCAAGAGCCTCTTCGACAACTTGAGCGATGACGACGATAACGCTCCTATGTGCCTTATGGCAAAGGGCATAAGGTATCATCAAAAGACTCCATCCCTCCATTGCTAATGAATGTCTAGATGAGCACGATAGTGATAGTGATGATGATGATGTTAACACCGTGCTTAAGTCTATGAAGAATTTTGACATTCATAAATTAAATTTGCTCTTAAAAGATATTGAAAAATTGGAGGAAGTCGTAGAACCAAAGGAAGCTACTCTTGAGGCTCAAGAGGATTTGCTCATCCTCGAAAAGGAGAAAAACCGTGAGCTAGAGAAGAGCTTATCTTTTGAAAAAGGAAAGAATGAGGAATTGGTTAAAAACTTAAAATTGACCAAACCGAAGTGACTAGTCTTGAGATCACCCACGCTTCACTCAAGAGGAACTTGCTAAGTCAAAGGATGCTTGCAAGGCTCTTGAGTTGAAGCTAGTTGATCTCAAGAATAGTCCTCCGATTACCTCAACCATTAGCTCCAATTCTTCTTTACCTTCTACGAGCAATGGATGCGCTAGATGCTACAACGTTAATATTGATACTTATGCCACTAATATTGAGACATTGCAAGTATTAGCATATGAAAATGAGAAGCTCAAGGGGATGCTCGAAGATGGACTTCAAAAGTCCTACAAGGCAAGTAAGGGACTAGAGGAGTTCCTAGGTGTTTACAAGGTAACACTATGAAGTATGGGCTTGATACACTCCACCAAAAGGAAAAAGAGCAATATTGTGGTTGCTCCTTTAAACAAGCACATCCAATTTGTTAAGAGCAAGGAAAACGCTAAGTACAAAACTCACTCTACATTCTTTGCATCTTATGTACTCAAGAAAACTAACTTAGGTCGTAGTTGCTTGTCACATTGGGGTAAGCCCAAAGACAACTCTTATGTGCGATCTATTTGGGTCCCTAAATCACTTGTTACTAACGTATGTGGACCTAAGCATGGTTGGGTACCAAAGAGCAAAAACTAAATTTCATTTTATAGGCCTACACCTCCGGTGGATCGAGTTGGATCTTGGATAGCGGATGTACACATCATATGACCGGAGAAAGGGCAAGTTCGCTCATTTGGACGCCAATGGAACAAATAATGAAAGCATCGTTTTTGGCGATAATGGAAAAGGTGAAGTAGTAGGTTTAGGTAAAATTCTTATTACAAATGAATTCCATTTGAACAATGTTTTGCTTGTTGAATCACTAAGCTACAACTTGTTGTCCGTTGCTCAATTGTGTGAAGCGGGCTACAATTGTGTGTTTAGTGATAAGGGTGTGGATGTCATTAAAAGGGATGACTGGTCTATAGCCGTTAAGGGACGTTTGAAAGGGAATCTCTATCTTGTAGATTTCACTACGGATAGAGTTAACCTTGAAACGTGTCTTATGGCTAAGTCTAGCATGGGTTGGTTATAGCATCGCCGACTTGCCCATGTTGGTATGAGGAACCTCCATAAACTCCTTAAAGGCAATCACATCCTTGGATTAACTAATGTTGTCTTTGAGAAAGATAGGGTGTGTAGCGATGTCAAGCCGGAAGCAAGTTGGAGCTACTCATCCCGCATGAAGAACGTGATGACCACCTCGAGGCCATTGGAGATGCTTCACATGGATCTATTCTACCGATTGCCTACATAAGCATTGGAGGAAACAAGTATGGTTTAGTTATTGTTGATGATTTTTCGCTTTACTTGGGTATTTTTCTTGCATGATAAAAGCGAAGCTCAAGGAAGCTTGAAGAAATTATGAGAAGGGCTCAAAACGAGTTTGAGGTGAAGATTAAGAGAATTCGAGTGATAACGCACCGAATTCAAGAACACCGGGTTGAGGAGTTTCTCGATGAAGAAGGCATCAAGCATGAGTTCTCGGCCCCTATTCTCCTCAACAAAATGGGGTAGCCGAGATGAAGAATCGAACCTCATTGAGATGGCGCGCGACGATGCTTGACGAGTACAAGGTCTCCGACATATTCTCGGGCGGAGGCCATCAACACCGCAAGGCCATAGTACCAACCGCTCAGATTCCACAAGATTTTGAAGAAGACGGCGACGAGCTCCTCACCGCAAGAAGCCAAATGTATCCTACTTCCGAGTCTTTGGGAGTAAATGCTACATTCTCAACAAGAAAGCTAAGTCGCCTAAATTTGCTCCTAAAGTAGATGAAGGTTTCTTGCTTGATATGGATCAAATGCCTATGATACCGAAGTTTTCAACAACACCACCGGTGTGGTTGAAATTTCGCGTGATGTGACATTTGATGAAACTAACGGTTCTCAAGTAGAACAAGTTGATCGTGTTGTGATTGATAGGGAAGAACCCCCGTGCGAAGCAATCAAGAAATTGGCAATTGGAGAAGTAAGACCGCTTGAGCAAGACGAAATTCCAAGCACTTCAACTCAAGATGTTCATGACGCGACGATGGACGCTCCGGATGTTGCTCCCTCTTCCTCAATTCAAGCTCAAGACGGCTCAAATGCCTCTCAAGACATGAGGGTCCAATCCAAAGAACCAACGCAACCGTACCTCATCCGAGAGTCCACCAAAGTGTACAACGAGACCACCCGGTCGACAACATACTTAGAGACATTAACAAGGGAATATCGACTAGATCTCGTGTCGCAAATTTTTGTGAATTTTACTCTTTTGTTTCTTCTCTTGAACCGCTTAAGGTAGAAGAAGCACTCCAAGATCCGGATTGGGTGATGGCTATGCAAGAGGAGTTAAACAACTTCAAACGGAACCAAGTGTGGAAGCTTGTCGAAAGGCCTAAGCAAAATATGATTGGAACCAAATGGGTCTTTCGAAACAAGCAAGACGAGAATGGAATAGTGACGAGGAATAAAGCCCGGTTAGTTGCTCAAGGCTTCACGCAAATCGAAGGTTTGGATTTCGATGAAACATATGCTCCCGTAGCTAGGCTTGAATCTATTAGAATATTACTTGCCTTTGCTACTCACCATGATTTTAAGTTGTATCAAATGGACGTGAAAAGCGCCTTCTTGAATGGACCACTTTCCGAAATGGTCTACGTTGAGCAACCACCCGGCTTCGAAGACCCGAACCATCCGGACCACGTCTACTTCCTACACAAGGCTCTCTACGGACTTAAGCAAGCACCAAGAGCGTGGTTCGAGTGTCTTCGCGACTTTCTCCTCAATCAAGGCTTTGTAGTCGGAAAGGCCGACCCCACTCTCTTTACTAAACATATTGATGATGATTTATTTGTGTGTCAAATCTATGTTGATGACATTATCTTTGGATCTACTAATGAACATTTGTGCAAGGAATTTAGCAGGATCATGACTAAGAGATTCGAGATGTCCATGATGGGCGAGTTGAAGTTCTTCCTCGGATTTCAAGTGAAACAATTCAAGGAAGGAACTTTCTTATGCCAAACCAAGTACATCAAGGACATGCTCAAGAAGTTTGGGATGGAGAACGCCAAGCTAATCAAGACGCCAATGCAAGCCAACGGGCATCTAGACCTCGACAAAGAAGGTAAACCGGTCGTCCAAAAGGTATATCGTTCGATGATCGGTTCTCTACTTTATCTTTGTGCATCTAGGCCCGATATTATGCTTAGTGTGTGCATGTGTGCAAGATTTCAAGCCGCTTCCTAAAGAATATCACTTGGTGGTCAGAAGAGAATCTTGAGATATTTAGTGCACACTCCTCATTTTGGGCTTTGGTATCCAAAAGGTTCATCATTTGAGTTAGTTGGCTATTCCGATGCGGATTATGCCGGATGTAAAGTGGATAGGAAAAGTACTTCGGGGACATGTCAATTCTTAGGTAGATCCCTTGTCTCTTGGTCCTCTAAGAAGCAAAATTCAGAGTCTCTATCCACACCGGTTTAATATATAGTCACGGAGTTGTTGTGCCCAATTGCTTTGGATGAGACAAACTCTAAATGATTATGGCCTAACCTATAACCATGTGCCACTTTTGTGTGACAATGAGAGTGCCATAAAAATTGCCAACAATCCCGTCCAACATTCCCGTATAAAGCATATTGATATCCGCCATCACTTCCTAAGAGACCACTCTACTAAAGGCGATATCAATATTCAACATGTGAGCACAAATGACCAATTAGCCGATATATTTACCAAGCCACTTGATGAGAAGAGATTCTGTGAGTTGAGGAGTGGGCTAAATATTCTAGACTCTCGCAATTTGGCTTGAAATATGATCACAACTTGATTGGTGATTGCAAAAAGTCTTTGGAAAATCTTATTTTCTTTATTTCTCTTATCTTAGTGTGTTTATTGGTTTTTGATCTTCGGATCCTGTCAATCATCCTGTGATCATGGTTTGAATTGTTGCATGGATTGCTGATCACTTGATGACTTGACTCATTAGGTCCTCTCATCCATTTCTCGCTCTGGAGTCATTCCTGCCTTTGGTTTCATGCCATCCTGAGAAAATAGTTCAAATTCCGTCTGAATTCCATTCTGACTATCCGAACTTAAGTTCGATCGTCCAAGTGGGGTCTCGGGCTTTTTAAGCCTGCCCGAGTCCCTTCTTCCTCTTTTCCTTCTTTTACTTCCCATCTCAGTTTCTCTCTCCTCCAAACCGCCCCTCCTCTCGGATCTCGAGTTTTGGCCGGAATTTTTGCAGTTTGGGGGCGCCAAGATCTTCCTCAAGGTCAAGGGATTCATCTCCATCTGTTGGTTGCCTCAAATCCGTCTTTGGATTCACCGTTTTTCAATCTCTAAAAGGTTGGTTCAATCTCTTCGAATGCCGGTTATTTTCGCACTCTTGTTGACAACCATTGGACTCTAGACTACACTAGACCTTGCTAGGATAGTCTCCCCATGATTAGCTCTTAGTATTGTTGAATTATTATCTAGATTGATAATTTAGGGTTTGTGAATCGTCACCTCGAATGTCCGAAGTTTCCATTCGAATGTCCAAGAGGTTCTGACTATCCAATGAAAACTTCGGACTATCCGAAGAAACCTTCTGACTATCCGAAGATAACTTCGGACTATCCGAAGAATGTGACTTCATTTTAACTCTTTATTGTTCATCTAGGTTATAATTAGAGTCTAATCTTGTTTCAACCCTTGTATACCTTTAGGATGGATCCTCTCAAGGTGGCAATCCTCGCCTAGCCAAGTCGACATTGATGCGGCTCGCTCAAAGAAGGCTAGGCATGATCTTCCCACGGTGGCTCCTCGGTGGCCCCGCTGATCCCCTCAAGATTCCTCCGAGTCTCCTCTCGCCACCACGGAAGGCGTATGCAAGTGATTCGCAAGAGGAAGAAGACAACTCATAAGGGTGCTCCAAGTCAAGGTGGTGGTGAACAAGGAGATGAGGGTCAGGGAGGCAGTGGTGCAGAGGATCCTAGGGCTGCCATGCCTAGGTTGAGGGCAGAAAAGTGTGATGCACAGCGCAGGGCTGGAGAGCTGATTGGCCCTTTGGAGATTCACCCCGCTCGCCGTGCTACTCCAATGGGGGTGACTCCAAAGAAGAAGGTGGACTACTGCATTGGGCAAGGGAGAGGGAAAGAAGTCCGCCAGCACAGAAGTCAGGATCCGCTGTTGTATTTGCAGGAAGACTATATGGACAAGCGGTTCTGGAATCACTTCCAACAGGACTTTTATGACTCTGTGATTGCTGAGAAGAAGAACCCAGTGGCATTGATGCAGTATATTGACTGGGACTATATGGCACAGCAGGAGGACTCTGTTTTCAATTTAGTGATTGCTGCCTGTGAGCGCCACAATTTGAGGGACATCATGTCTTTCAAGTGCAAGTGGAATAATGAAGTTGTGGCACAGTTTTATGCAACTTTGTATGTTGACACAGATGCTGAGAGCACCATGTGGTTTATGGTTGATGGGCTGTACTATGCGGTGACCAAGGCTCAGTTTGCTGACTGCATTGGATTCAACACTGAAGGCTGGGAGAATTTGGACAAGCTTCATGTTTTTAACTCCTCCAGCATCAATGATTTGACTCCTCTATATGACGAATCTCAGAACTTCAAGCTGGGCACCACAAAAGGTTTGAAGCCATTCTATGCTATCCTGTACAAGTTGCTGAGGAAGACCTTGTGGCCCAAGGAGGGAGATGCCACCAACATCAGTTCCTACTCTAGGAACCTGCTCTTGAGGATTGGCGAGGGTTCTAGGCCATTTGATGTGTTTGACTTTATTTAGCAAGAGATCCGCCTCAACTCCTCACCAAGCAGTTAGCTAATGGATTCGCCCATTTGTGATGTGTATGGTTGAGAGCATCTCAAAGCTTGTGGTTTGCTAAGGATGTGGAGCATGTGCCGCATCGGTCCGTGTGATCAAGGCTCCACCTCCTCCAGCTCACCGATCCCTCCTCCTTCAAATACCACTACTGTGTCAGTAACGTCAACGAGGCCTCTACAGTGATCCTTCTTCCCAAGCTGCTCCATCAAGAATATGCTTCAGGCTATTTTTCGTCTTGGGATCAAGAATCATAAGAAGATCAAGCAGATGAATGAGAAGATCACCGACACTCGCCGTCACCAATGTGATCAAAGGAAAGCTCAACTTGTCGTGTTCTTCCGAGGAGTCCGAGTTAGAGTCCGATTCATGATCGTTGATTCGGCGACCAGCAGCTTCTTTGACCTTCCGCCACTTCTGCGCCATCGGTGACGATGAGGGCGACTCTCAGTATGTGCCGGCTCAGGAGAACGACAGCAGCGACGACGATGATGGCAGTGAGGAGTGACCTCTTTGGTGTCTTGATGCCAAAGGGGGAGTGAGGGTCATTAGATTTATTTATTTCTCGTTTTGGTTGTGGTTGCTTGCTTTGCTAAGTTGAACTTCCATTGTTGCTTATACTTGTTGGATGCTTGTTGGTTGTTGAAGTTTGTCGAACTAATTGCTTAATTCCATTTCCCGTTAGCAATGCTTTTGTGTGATACCATGTCATATTTGTTTATGCAAATTATCTTGTTATATTCTCTCGAAAGCAGAAGTTTAGGGGGAGCTCCTCGCAAAATTTTCCCGTAAATATGTGCATTTGATATTCCACTCAATTTATTTCAATGCACACATTTAGGGGGAGCTTCTCCGTGTATTTGGTTTTCCAAATACTCTCTCATTTCAATTTTATCTAAATATAATCGTGTTGTCATCAATTCACCAAAAAGGGGGAGATTGAAAGTGCATCTAGGCCCCTTAGTGATTTTTGTGATTAATGACAACAAGATTAAGTGACTAATGAGCTTTATGAGTATTGTGAATGATGAATACGCCATGGGAAAGTCGCTAAGGAAAGAGGTCCATCAAATTTGAGAAGAAAAGGCGCTTGCTAAACTCAACTATTGTATATGCTTTTTTAATTTTATTTGAGTTTAAGGATTGCCGCATTATTAAGAGGGATTTGCAAAAAATAGTTTTAGAATGATCCAATGTGCTCAAGGATGAATCCTAGTCTAAATATGGGTCAATGTGTAAAGTCTTGGGGCAAAAGTTCAAAATGGTTCGAGTATCCTGACAAACCTTCGAATGTCCGAATCGCCCCCTGGCTGCTTCGCAAAATTTGGTTCTAATGTCCAAACTTGGTTCGAGTATCCGAGCTAACCTCTCTGCTGGTCGAAGTCATTTTGGTTCTAATGTCCAATATAGGTTCGAGTATCCGAGTGGACCCCTGCTAGGGCTAAGTCATTTTGGTTCTGACTATCCAAGTGTCGCTCGGACCGTCCAACAAAGGCGCTCGCTGTTAATCTTAATTTTATTTGGTTCTCGACTATCCGAACTGTGTGTCCCGTGAGTCTCGATTAAATGGTTCGGACTATCCGAACAAGGGTTCGGACCGTCCAACAGCCTCGGTCAAGTGAAAAACGCTAGTTTTGGGAGGCTTTAAATACCTCCCCAACTCCCACCTACCAAAAAATGAGTGCATTCAATTCATCCAAGAGCTTTTTCTCACTCTCTCAAAGCTCTAGTGTTCTCCTCCTCAAATCTTGTGATTCTTGAATCTTTGGAGGAGATTGTTGAGAGATTGAAAGATCTAGTATTTGTGATTCATCTTGAGCACGTGGTTCATCCTCGCGGATTTCTTAAGTAGATTCTTTACTCTTGAGGTTGAGGACTCCTAGACGGCTAGGAGTCACCGGTGAGCCCCCAATCTTCGTGTGGGACGCCGCCGAAAGTTTGTGAAGGTTGAATCCACCTCCGCAAGGGAAGGATTCAAAGAGTTAACGGGTGAGTGCTTGGTGCAACACCTAGAGGACAAGGGTTGAAAGAGACCCCAGCTTTGTGCCGCCTCAACGGAGATGTAGGATCCCCTCAAGGATCCGAACTTCGGGAAAAATTCGGTTTGTCTCCTTGGTTATTGAGTCTCTCACTTACTCACATTGTGCTTAGTTAAATCTTTGGGGATTCAAGGGTTTAATAGGTTGTTAGAGTAGATATTGGTGGGATTTCTCTTCCTGCAAGTAATCTTAGTCAAAATACATCATTTGAACCTAGATTCATACTCTAGATTTGCTATATCTATTTTCTAGGGTTCTTGTGCTCGAACTAGTTCTAATATCTCGAAATTAGGTTCGACTATCCAACCACTCTGACAAATCAAGTTAATTTCGAGTATCCAAGTTTAAATTTCCGCGATTTAAAATTTGTAAACGCCTATTCACCCCCTCTAGGCGACATCTCGGTCCTTTTAGAGACACTTGACCATTTCAAGGTCTTACCAGTCAAGGATGAGTTCGACACTCAGAGTTGAAAAGTGGGTCGAGACTTCTACGCCATGATTTTGATCGACCGCAGCACGTGATACATTCAATTCATGCACGACGGAGAACCCCAGAGGGTGTACAGGCGCACTTTGCTTGAGTTGTTTGGTTTTGAGGAGGAGCACCGAACTTTGCATCAGGTGGTGTACGCAGACAACACACTGCCTCGTCGTGCTAAGGCCGGAGGGTGTTTCCCGACAGATGACCAGATTCGCTTCTGCTCCAAAGCAGCCTGCCCCGCTGGATCCTTTCGCCATCCGCACTGCCTCCTCCTCGAGGCAAAGGCGGTCCACATGGCTTTGAGGAAGTCATCGCTGTCGAGGATTGGGAATGCCGAGACGATCACTAGTTTGCAGCTAGGGTTACTTTATTCGATCCTATCTCACGAGCCGCTCGACATTCTCGACTTTATCATCTATGAGATTGAAGATGCTATTGCAGATGCTATGAGTTTGGCCAGACAACAACCATTTGCATATAATTTCTTACATATCTGTACCTTCGCCTCCGCACGAGCATCGTGAGGAGTACCGAAGGGCGAAGTTCGCTTCACAAGACATGCCTCCATCTCTTGACGACATGACGCAGAGGACAACGCTCCATGAGGAGGGCTCAGAGCGAGATACGAGGAACCGAGAGAGACCGCCAAGGGGAGGACCAGCACTAGCAGAGGCCGAGGAGCATGCCGGGTTGGCGCGATCATTGATATTGATCGATGACGACGACGATAAGGAGGAAGACCCCGAGTACTTTCCAAAGAAGATGAGCCCACGACCACGAGGCAAGTGGATCAGCTCAGACCGAGGACCGAGACGACTCACCGCACCGTCAAGCAGCCCTCGACGTGACACCGGTGACTCTGTCTTCGCTTTCAAATTTCACCGAGCTTACTCACGCACTTGCTTCGATTGTTGAGTTGCGAAGTCTTAGGCACTTCAATTGCCCAACATGGGAGACATGCACCCAATTAATAGAGGAGATGAGGTTGCATCACAGACGACCCAGCACTTTGGTACGGTACGATGCAAATGGCTCAGATGTTCACTTTCTTCTCAGTCGCTTTGGTCGGCTTGTACAATGCTTGGTCTTGCCTGACCCGCCGCCACCTCCAGCCCACCTCCCGCCACCGCATTGCTGCCCCACTTGCTTCGCTGGGGGCTTCGCCCACTCGTGTCCACGCTCCCACCACCTCCTACGGTCTTGACAGGATGTTCTCCGCATCATCGATGATAAGGCATTCGCCCGCTGTCCACTACTCCACCTACTTTAGCGGATGCACCCACATCGACCATGCCGCCTGTGCTCGATCGAGATCAACATACGTCCGTGCATGCTGACATGACCGACGAGATGGCTGCTCAGAGTGTAGTATCGTTGAGTTCCGCACCTATCGAAGTGGTGCCGACTCTTCAAGTTGACGACGATCCAGTCATTGCCTCCGAGTGTGCTCCTGTGAGTTCACCTACAGCCCCTAAGGCCCCTGATGAGGATAACACTGCGCCAACATGTATAGAACATCAGTCTCCGGACTCAACACACATTGCTGTGATTGCTCAAATCATAGAGAATATTGTCGATACGGTGTTCGGATCGACCTCCAACACGACAAAGGCGGCACGCACAGCCCATCGACCCCTTGCCGGCGACAAGCGATTGTTCGACCCTTCACCAACAGTTCACAGCGCCTCATGAGGAGACTAAAGCTACAAAGTCCCAGGAGGAGAACCTCGACGAGCCTGACGTCGACGGTGTTGAGCGCGAGGCTGATAGGGAAGACTCCAGCTCTGGCTCCGATCTTTTTGGTAGTAGTCCAAGCACGGACGAGTAGTTCTTTGCTTAATGCGCCACTTGTCTATTCGGTTGTTATGCACTCTAACTTGCTTGATATGTCGTATTTCGATTTCACTGTGTTAGCCTAGATTGGAACGATGCATTTCATGACAAATTTATTTAACTTTGTACTCTTTCATGACAATCTGTACCGAAAGTTTTTTGCCGGT
The DNA here is from genome assembly GCA_036346375.1 of Guadua angustifolia. Classification (NCBI taxonomy): domain Eukaryota; kingdom Viridiplantae; phylum Streptophyta; class Magnoliopsida; order Poales; family Poaceae; genus Guadua; species Guadua angustifolia. The sequence continues at coordinate 69,138,833 of CM070500.1, read as the reverse complement.
AGGATGGTCCGGTATACATATATTTACACATACCGGATCATCGTGATTTGTAGTTCCGTTGTAGCCCACGGTGAAAGTTGTACGCATAGGAGATGGTCCGGTGCGTTATCCTAACCTTGGCCGGATCGTCCGGTATGTGTAATCGGCTCCCGTGCTTGAGGAGAGCACCTAGCAAGACAACAGGTGTAGAGCTTTGGTCTCCCGGCCAATCACTTTCTGCTGCGATTGCTACGATCACAGAGAATAAGGCTGCTATCTATCGATTACACCGAAAGGAACAACTACGAGTGGCGCAACATTCAGATAACTCGTCCTTACATGAAGATCCGACAAGAGCTAACACCACTAAAATCAACTCAGCACTACGTGGTCGTACGTTCTCGGGCTGGGAATGCCCAAAGATCGGAGCCGGAGCTGGATCAGCCTCGCGCTCTGCAACAGAGTCGCCGGCAGGCTCGTGGAGGTCTTGATATTGAAATGGTCTACTCGCCAACATCGGACCGATGGGCTAGCGGTGATGTCGTAGGGGCGAGGCTATGGGTCATGGGCAGGGGCAAGACTAACAGGTCCGATCGGACTCGTTAGTGCGGCGGAGACAACTCCGAGACCCCAAGCCCATGACCCATAGGCCTCCTACGAGGCCCTATTAGGCGGAGACAACTCCCGAGACCCCAAGCCCATGACCCATAGTTGCTCCTACGACATCACCTCTAGCCCATCGGTCCGATGGTGACGAGTAAACCATTTCAATATCATGACCTCCACAAGCTGCAGAGCGCGAGGTCGATCCGGCCCGATCTTTGGGCATTCACCGAGAACGTTTGGACACGTAGTCCGAGTTGATTTTATTGGTGTTAGCTCTTGTCGGATCTTCATGTAAGGACGAGTTATCGAATGTTGCGCCACTCGTAGTTGTTCCTTTCGTGTAATCGATCGATCCATGTGAAATGTAGTGCCCCGCTAACGATGTGAACATTTAGAACCGTGCGGGTGATTAATTACTTCAATACTAAATCGATGCGAACGGTATGGCCATTTTACGTTGCACTCTTTCGCCAGGAGTTCGGGCACGCAAGATAACCGAAGGCTTTTTGCGATAGGATGGTCGGTATACATATATTTACACATACCGGATCATCCCGATTTGTAGTTCCGTTGTAGCCCAGCGAAAGTTGTACACATAGGGATGGTCCGGTGAGTTATCCTAACCTTGGCCGGATCGTCCGGTATGTGTAATCGGCTCCCGTGCTTGAGGAGAGCACCTAGCAAGACAACAGGTGTAGAGCTTTGGTCTCCCGGCCAATCACTTTCTACTGCGATTGCTACGATCACAGAGAATAAGGCTGCTATCTATCGATTACACCGAAAGGAACAACTACGAGTGGCGCAACATTCACATAACTCGCCCTTACATGAAGATCTGACAAGAGCTAACACCACTAAAATCAACTCAGCACTACATGGTTGTACGTTCTCGGGCTGGGAATGCCCAAAGATCGGAGCCGAAGCTGGATCAGCCTCGCGCTCTGCAACAGAGTCGCCGGTAGGCTCGTGGAGGTCTTGATATTGAAATGGTCTACTCTCGTCACCATCGGACCGATGGGCTGGAGGTGATGTCATAGGAGCAGGCTATGGGTCATTGGCTTGGGGGTCTCCGGGAGTTGTCTCCGCCACTACTTGGTCAGGGATGTCGTAGGAGCGAGCTATGGGTCATGGGCTTGGGGTCTCGGGAGTTGTCTCGCCCGCACTAACGGGGCCCACCCTCGGACCTGTTAGTGCGGCGGAGACAACTCCCGGAGACCCCCTGCTCAATGACCCAACTGACCCATCGAGCCTAAGTGACCATTTCAATATCACCTCCAGCCCACATCGATCACCCTGGTCAGGTAACACATATTAACCGACACGGGATCATCCTTTCTTAGTTGTTCTCTTGTAGATGGCGACAAAGTTCTATGCGAAAGGAGGATCCGATGTGCACATATTTACATAGACGGGATAATCATGACTTGCTTTTCTACCTCTGGGACGATCACGGTATGCTAGGCAGGCGTCCCTTAGCCTTCCGTTGCTTATATTAACATGGGGAACAATTACGCCCATTCGTGTTCACAACTTCCCAAATTCCCCAATCCATTCCTCCTCCTCGATAATGTCGCCTCATCGTCCTCATCCTCCTCTGTCCCAATGTCGGCTCGAGCGAGTCCGCCGGAAGCGGGCGTGACTCGATCGCCGTCTGCCGTCATCCCGATCGTCGGCGTCCGTGGTGGGTCCCCGATGACAGGCGGAGGAGGAGGAGGAGGAGCTGCAGCAGGTGGAGGAGGCCATCGGCAACGGTGGCGGCGTGGCCACGCGACCTCGACCTCGGCGTGGGGAGGAGGAGGAGGAGGAGGAGGAGGAGGAGGAGGCGGAAATGGGCGGCGGGGCGGCGGCAGCGGCGGCGTTAGCGAGGAGGACGCCGACGACTACATCCCCGTCATGTACCGCTTGGACACCTCCTCCTCCTCCGGCTCCTCCTCCAACAACGTCAAGCTCTCGTCGGACGAAGACAACGACGACGACGATTTCTGGATGTAGATAGAGTAGCTTATCTAGGTATCTAGTTGGCGCATAATTATGATGTACTACTGGCGCCCCTTTTGGATGTACATTTTGTGTGTTACATAACTTAATGTATCTGTTTTGGAAATGTTAATAGAATTGAAATTTCAGAAAATGACACTCGAATTCTCCCCTCAATTCGCGGTCTCCCCAAACTGCTAGAAGTCAAATTTAACTAGACAGGATCATCCTCTTTGTACTATTGGGAGAGGTTGTATTTGAAGGCTTTTGCCAGAACAATGGTCCGGTGTACACTTGAGCCAATGAAATATGGGACCGTATGAGTCAATGTAATGTAGGTCCAGTGGCAATTTTGCGAAGCGACATGTTTAAAGTGCCAAATAACCAAATCTCTCCCCCAAACTATGGACGGACCATCCGGTATGTGGAATCGTCCACTTTGATGTAAAGATTTTGCTGTAGAAATCGTTGGAACACTTTGTGGAAATCTTGTGCACCTTTGTGGAAATTCCTAACCCCTAAAATCTCTAGGCGGGAGATCGAGTGCTCCCCCCGTCCAAAGCGGCAAAGCCAAATTTCCCCCGTCGACGCCTCCACGCTGCCGCCCTCGGTGACATCCCCTCGGGCTCGCGCTGCGTAACTGTTCGGCGCTCGGTGACCTCTCCATGAGTTCGCGCCTCAGACTACCGTCGCCCGCGCCCGTCCCCCTTCGTCCACGTCGCCTCGCTCGGTGACCTCTCCGTGGCCTCGCTCCTCCGACGAACTTTCCGCCGGGCCGTCAACTGCCGAAGCCTCACCCTCGTCGACGCGGACGCCTCACCGACGCCGCCCCGTGGTAATCCGACTTACTTTCTGATTCAAGAATCAAGAAAACAACAAGGAACAAGAACAGAAAACATAGCAACGCAAGAGAAAAACTGGAATATAGATTGATAAGCAGTAATATGAACTTGCGACTCAAGTCTTTATCTTCACTTGTGAGCCTTTGGATCTTCATACCGTTCGATTATTGAAATAAAACCATCCTGCCTTGATTCGGATTCAACTCTCCCAATTCCTAGCATGTGCATAAGCTTCCACCAATGTTTTAGGATTAAGGGACTTCAGTGGTACCCTGATATAATTCTTCAAGCCAGATATAAAGTGGTCCAAGTAATACTCCTCTGTAAGCTCATGTGGCAGAATTGAGGCCAAGAAAGGGTACTAGTATAAATTCTATTACTGCTAATCGACTGGTCTGCTCTGCCGGTAAAATAAACCTCAGCAATAGCTACTTTCTGCTCTTCTGGAGTCCTTCCTAATTCAAAGCATTTTTTAAGCTTTTACGATCCATGCATCGGGATGATTTCCATCAATTTTGGAAACTCCACTTTAGGACCTTTGCTAAAGTTCTGCTTTGTAATGAGCCTGTCATCTCCGTGACCATCATTCCTTCCATTGCTCTAGGCCATTGATAACCCAGTTATAATCGGGACCTTGCACGTTATACAAATATATATTCTGACCGAAAGGGTTGTTACGAGGCCTATAAGCTGGTACATAAGGAGGAGTGGAAGTACTAAGCGAGGTGCAAATTCTCCGATAGCTAATGTGGGTGGATACACACTAACACCGTAAGTTCTACTTCTTTGTTTACGTATTTTGTAATGGCATTTGTCTCATCATAGGGAAAGTAGTAGCAGTTTGCGAAATGCTAAAAGGAATCGAGGTAGTTCTTGAGTAAAATGGTTAGAGGCATAAGATTGTCCACTACACGGGTCTCAAACATATTCCTTCTGAATGGCCCTTCTCATCTTAGCTTTGTGCTAGTTGCTCTCTTCCTCCTTCTAGATTTCCTTCATTACTCGGAACTTCCCCATGACGGTTATCAACTATGGTCTTAAGCATCTCCATGATTTGATCTATTTTCGCAGAGTTACCTTGCATCTGCTTCGAAGTTGATCAATATCAGCTAAGGTAATTACTACTTCCAATATCGACCTTGATTGAACATGAAACTTCATCGCACTTGTGAGCTTTTGGATCTTCATTGCAATCTATTTTGTAGTAAGATGGGAGAAAAAATTGCCCGCCAAGAAGGTGCGTAAGAGGAGCTGCTTGGAGAGCTCGGTGGTATCTGTGCATTGCAAGAGGAGGCGATCTTGGGAAGGCGACAAGACTTGGGCGAGAAGGATGATGCAGGCACGCCGGAAAGAACACCGAGCCCATCGTTTTCCTTGGACAGCGATGGTTCCTCGTCATCGTACAAGAGCCCAAGCCCAGTTCCATGCCCACGACCAGAACGGCAACATGGGGAAATCAACTCCGACTACGATCCCAATGAAGAGGTATTAAGAAGAGTGAGCTTGTTTTATTTGTAGCTTGGCGTGGACATAATTGCATTTCCTTATGTTTGCGTATTCCTCGTGTTTATTTCTATGAAGAGGCCGGAAAGGCGATCTCGCCGACTAGCTGCGATTCAAGAGGTAATTGAAGATACCTCGGGCATGTCCCGTGGATTCTCTGCTGCAACAAGCACGACCTCACATAAGCAGCAGAGGCAAGTAGGAACAAGTTCTGCGCGGGCACTTGGTATATAACGGAGTCGGTCCTTTAGGAGAGCCCCTAGCACCTCGTGAGGCACTATCCAAGTTCCGAAATAGCTGCGGCTATCTTGTCAAGGACAATGTCTCCATCACAATTGATAACTGGACAAAGGTGGCCGACACGACAAAGGCGCACCTTTGGACCGAGCTGCAGAAAATCATAAGGTTCCCCACAGAGTATGAGGCCATCGCTAAGAAGAATGCCTTGGATGTGATGGGGAAGAGCTTAGGGCTGGAGGTATGAGCTGAACAAGTACTTTGTGAAGGCAGGCGGACACCATTCTAGAAATATGGAAAAATCACATGGGTGAATGGGCGGAGTTTGTCCGTGAAGACCACAAGCAAAGCCGTAGCATTGAGCGAGGTGTCGATTGCCCTCGTGAAGAAGAACAAGTACCCCCATCACACAGGCACGGTGGGTATGCCCATAAGATTGTTGAGTGGAGGAGTAAAGAAGAAGAAAGCCCGTCTTGGGATAGAGAACCCATTGACGACAGTGGCGGCGAAAGTGGGTCTAGCTCGCCAACCCAATGAGAAGAAGGGTCGCAAAAAGCACGGTGGACCTGCGGTCTGGAAGTTTCGGCCAAGGCTGCGAAGATCTCATACGAGCAAGCGGAGGGATCTTCGTGCGAACGAGGAGAATAGCGACCTAACGGCGGCGTTGGGAACCAAGGAACACCAGTCGCTTTTCGTGGTGTCGGAAGTTGAGTGGGCTTCAAGCATGGGTTCCGGAATATCAAGGCCAATACAAGTCGCGTCAAAGATATAAGAGGACCATGGGCGATACAATAAGACGGTGGCCCAACAAGAGTTTTAAGGCGTGGGAAGAGAAGGAGGCGGAAAGGGTGTTACAAGCGGTCGGATGACAACCCGAACCCGCCCGCATCCGAATAGCGTCGGGTCGCGCCGATCCCAACGCCTCGATATCCGATGGATGATATCACAGAGGCAACCAAGTGCAAGCTCATGCACATCACGGAGCAAGGGGCTTGGCCATCGAGCTTCTTTGAGGCGTGGCATATCCGAACCTGTGATACACAACCAACTGTCGATTGGTCACGCAAAGGTGCAAGTGGACATCGTGCTTGTTCCGTGCCTTGGCTTGTGGAAGCTACCATTCAGCACCCCTGATGACGTAGAGACCATCTGTAGGGTCGAGGATGCGCCTAGAGGGGGGGTGAATAGGCATTTTACGAAATTAATCGCTCACTAAACAATTCGCTCTAATACACCCCTATGTCAAAACCTACACAATTATAATGCGGAAGCGATAAACTCGGTTTTGACAATTAAGGCCTAAATTAACTAGGCCCACTATGTGCACTATCTAAATTATGTCTCTACACAAGAATTGCTAAATTGATCAACTAAATAATACTAAGCAATTCTTAATACATTCAAGCAATTGATAATATGCAAAAGGTAAATACTTGAAAGTAAAGAGACAAGGGACAACCGATGTTTTTCCGTGGTGTTAGGAGACTTGCGGTCTCCCTAGTCCACGTTGAGGCTAGCCCACACTTGGACCGGCTCCGCTCGAGCACCGCCTCTTTCCACTAGTCGTGGTTTTTCACGCTCGGCGTAGGCTCAACCCGAACCTTCACAAACTTGCAGAGGCTTCTCACACCTCGAGGCTCCGCGCGACGGCGCCTCGCCGTCTAGGAGTCGGCAACCTCCAAGAGTAACAAGCCGCTCCTCCGCTTGAACTTCACCGAGCACAACACATGCGCTCCGGCGATCACCAAGTGCAACACAAGCACAAAGACCTCACTCAAGTGCAACACATGCACAAGAGCTCACTCAAACCACTCCTAATTGCAACACATGCAATTAGTTCACTCTTTAGCTCAATAATCAAATGTGAGTGTGCAACACATGCAACACCTCACCCAAAACATCAAACACAGCAACAACACTCAGCCCCAACCCCCCAAGGTGGTATTTATAGCCCCCCACAAGAAAACTAGCCGTTGGGGGTCGAAACAGGAAAAATCAGCCAAAATCCGATTGGATGGGCCTCGCGTCCGGCCGCATCTCATGCAGTCGAAAAACCAACCAGATTACGGCCGATCGCACCCTTCGGTGATCTGCAAACCCAGTGGTCCGATAGCGAGCAAAAACAACAAACACCCGAAATCACACGTCTCGGAATTAACACGCGCATGGGGCCGGTCGACCACTCGTGGGTCAACCGATGGACCTCCGGTCCAACCGCCCAACATAATCAGCAAACACCGAAAACAACGTGCTACTGGAAAAATTACGCCGGAGAGGGGGGGTGGTCTGACCGCACGGGCGGTCCAACCGCCCATGGGGCCGGTCACACCGCCCCTGGCAAGAAAAACTCCGGTTTTTCACAGACTCTTCTCCGAAGATCCAAATGCTATTCTTTGAGCCTCAAGGATGATCAACACATGATCAAACACCCGTGCAAAACACATTTGCACCCAATTAGCTCATGCTCAAAGAATTCAACCGAAATCGCGAAAATACTTTTCGCAACCAACTCAAAGACTATTTGCAAAACGTATTAAGCAAATCAAACTCGAGTTTATGAGATTAATCCCTCTAGCCATGTGAAGGTCAACACAAGACCGGTCAACTTGCCAACACCGTTGCAAGCCCCACTCACATGCTCTCGAATTAGGACTCATAAACCTCGGTTTATTCGCTGTGAACTTGCAAATAACATAATAAACATATTTCATGCTTGAGCACTACTCTTTGCAACACATGCAAAAGTCTAGCTCCAAGCAACATTAAATCAAGGTGCTTGAACTCTCTAATTGCAACACATGCAATTCTCTAGTTCAAAGCAACCACAAATCAAACTTCGACTAAAACCAAAACCATACGTATGAGCTCTTTACTGCAACACATGCAAGCCTCTAGCTCCATACAAACACACAACATAAAATCATGCTTGAGCTCTCTCCTTTTGCAACACATGCAAAACTTAGCTCAAAAGCAACACCAAGGTTTTATAAAGATGTCTTATAAACCAAAGCATGAAGCTTTAACTAATGCAACACATGCAAAAGTGAACTTCACATAGCGCCAACGCACTAGCTTATCCTATTTGCAACACATGCAAATCAAAGCATTATCTGAAAACCAAATACAACCAAGCATAAGTTTAACCCATTACGCAACACATGCCAAATGGTTAACCCTCATGCAAAAACCAAATCCAAATGGTTTGAGCTCGAGTGAGCGCGAATGAGATCACCAACACATGATGAAGCTCAAGCTAGGAGCGACCCTCTTAATAGCACGGCGATAAAAACCTTAGACTCAAAGACTACAAAGTCCTTAGCCTATCTAATTATACCTTCGCATGGCGCAAGCAATCCCTTTGGGGTCTTTATGATCATCACTTGATACTCCCCGGATCATCACTCGACTCCTCTTCTTTATCATCTCATTCATCTTTGGGCCTAACTCAATCACAACTCATAAACATAGTTAGTCCAAGATGTATGGTTGTCTCAATTATCTCTTGCACTCCATTAACACATAATGGATGCCTTTAGATCAATTGAGCACAACCTAAATCAATTGAAATGATTTAATTGTGTCTTAAGTACAATAATGCAACTCATGCTTTATTATACTTAAGAACTATTCATTGTCCTCAATTAATCAAGAAACACCATCAACACATGATGAAATGTTCTTTAATAATTAACAAGACAAATGAACTCAATTTAAATTATCATTTAAATTGATATGAGTATATATTAACTACACAAGTTTTCATATACTCATGTTGATGAAAAGTAATGATCCATTATATGTAAATTGTATGGAAATGATCATTACCTAAGTCATCAACTATAGAATAAACTCCACATGTATATGTGCATAGATATAATTGACTTGGACATAATATGCACATATCCAATTTGATCGTATTGGAGTATATCCTATATTGCCATGAGTATACTTATAACTAGGCAATTCAAACATATACTCAAGGATTTAGTTTCTTTGTCTTGATCCTTATGTGTGTCAATAACGAATCGATCAATACAAAGAGACTTTCAAGTTAAACTACAAACTCCCCCTAAATATGTGCATCCATGTAATATGTGGATTGGGAAACATGATGCACGTTTGTGGTTAATATAATGGGGACATTCATACTTTAACTTGTATCCAAGGTATGCAACTAATGCTAGAATGAATACGCATACATACCTTGGGTTTTCCATTTTTCAATGCGATGAGACTAAACAAAGATATTCTAAACAAACATGTTAGTCTCGATATAAGATTGTCATTAATAACACTATCGCATTAGGGGATAAACTCAATATTGGATTTGTCATTAACACAAGATTAGATTTGTCATTAACACAAGATTAGATTTGTCATTAACACCAAAACCATAACTAATGAAGGTTGAACTTACAATCTCCCCCTTTTTGGTGATTAATGACAAATCCAAGCTTAATGAGCACATTTGGGTTAAAACTGACATGTTGAGAGAATTTAAGCTAATTGAACACATATGCATATTAATTCCCCCCCTTAATCATATTAAGCTTACTTTTTAAACCAAATGACATTAAGCTTCCTAATTCTCCCCCTTTTGGCATTAAGCACCAAAAATGGAAAAACTAAAAGATTAACTTGGAATACATTCTTCCCCTTTTGATTATTCAATTATTATCCCCTTTTTGGCATTTAACAATTTCTTTTAGGGGTCATATCTAATGAAGGTCATATAAGAATTAGAATGCATACTTATGACCTTGGCGAGGAATTTGAACCGAATAAAAACTTGAAGGGTCATTCAAGAAGTAAAACAAGTTTTTATTTAAAATATGGTCTAAAAATAAGGAAAACTCGAAAAGAGACCATATTTGGATTTGTGGATACCACTTGTAAAACAAATACCACTTGTAAAGATAAGCATAAAAACGAAGTAAGGGTATCACACGGTTTATTTGAAACACATTCAAATAACCCACTCCTCATTTTATTAGGCTTTGCAATTTTTCAACATGATTCTTTCGAAGAATCCAATAAATTTGCCTAATAGGGTCAAACGAGTAACCCAACGGAAATAGATACCACTTGAGCAAATAGATATCACTTTAATTCTATCTCAAGGGCTTTGCATGAAGAACCAAAGGAAATGGGCATTTTCAAATTTTCATGAAGAACAATGCTCAACAGGAGATTTTCCTCTTTATGTATTCCAACACATAAAGAATCTTACACAGAGAATTCTTAAGCGGTTGAACTTACAATTTTTAGCTTGAGAGGAAAAATCTTTACTCAAAATGTGGGTATCGAAAAATACTACAAAGAGGCAATGTAATACCACTTGTAGGAAATAATTGAATTCAATGATACCACTTAAAAAGAAATCCACATAATCAATGATATCACATGAGAGAAGATCAATAATAACCATGATACCACTTGGAGAAATGAGAAACTCAAAGATACCACTTTGTAAGCATATGAAATGAATAAAAGCTCGATTTGATACCACTTAGGATCAACTCACACAGAATTGATACCACTTGAAAGGATTATCGATGATATCGATGAGTATCAGAGCAATATTCTCAGAACAATATACTCACGGGTATCAAAAACTCAAGAAGGATCAATAAAATCCAAAAGATTTAGTATCAGAGCAAAACAAAGACATGAATTCACTTGTAAGCATTTAAGTGCCCAAAACTTGATATGAATAAACTCCCTGAGATATTCAACAGGTGAATTATGGAGTTATTTGCCTTTGAATTGCACAAGTTTTGTCTTTTCAAAAGATCAAGTGAATATCACCCTTTGGATTAATTAAAATGCTCATTACTGATACCACTTGGAAATCCCTTCAAATAAATTGAGAAACTTTTGAAATTTTGCACAAATGAACTTTGGGATCAAGTGAAACTATTCCAAAAAGAATTTTTGAAAAAGGAATTACCAATAAAAAGATATCCCAAAAAAAATTCTGAAAAATCTGAAATTTCAGAGCAAACCCATCCATGGCCGGTCCAACCGGCTTGGACCCTGTCCAACCGGCCCTAAGGGCGGTGCAACCGCAGGGGGGGCGGTTGGACCGACCCTGACAGGCTGAGATACTTCAAATTTTTGCAAATTTTAGCAAAAACGATTCAAACGAAGTCCAATCGATTTGAAATTTTGCAGAGATGAATTTTGGACTAATTAGAAGGTTTTGCGAAAAGAATTTTCTCAAAATCAATTTTATTTGAAAAGATATGGCAATTTGCGCTTTGAGGCATAAAAGGAAATTGATTTTCACGAAAAGCCTCAAAATGCAATTCAATTTGGATTTCATGCAATTATGATTTTCATGGCTTAGATAGGTGTATCAAGATTGTTTATAGCCAAGATTTGATATGAAATCCAACTTGAATGCCATCATTTTGACATATTGCTAATCTAGGCTATTTTGGTTCAAATCAAATTGTTTTTGAGCCAAATTAGATTTTAACACAGAGTTTTCATTTCGAAAGCTTGTAAAACATTTGAAATACATAATAGAATACTTTTTCAAAGCTTTTCACAAATTAGGGCCTTTTAAATATGAATTTTGACTTTTGATCTAAATAGTCCAATTTGAAGAAGCAATAGAAATCAAGTCAAATTTAATCAACACAAAAATTCAAATGAAGCATGGGGTAAGATATAGATATTTGAATTTTGTGTATGAGTCTAAGATGCTATTTGGAGTCACAATTCTACACAAGAATGGATCCAAATGGAGAAACTCACTAAGTGCTAGAATATGACCATTTTGGGTCAAGTATAGTTTTTTCGGCGAGTTTCAAAATCAAATAACTTTAGCTAGGTTGGTCTTTTTAAAAATCTTTTGAACACGAAAGTTGTTGAGAATGACCAACTCTAGGATTTTCATTTTGGAATTATTTTCAAAATCCTTTTACTTTTATTTCTATGAAAATTATAAGTTTAAATCAAAAACAAGATACTAGTAACTAGCTTTTGGAGTTAAAAACATATTTTCTTTTGAAATTAGTTTTTGTAAAGCCAAAACCATTGGAAAACCTTTTGAAAGCATTTGTATACAATTTTCAACTAGTTTTTCACAGGATTAGTAATAGTATACAAAATTTTGACTTTTGGCTAAATGGTTGATTTTGAAATATATATATATATATATATGCACTTATATTAATATGGGCACACGTAGGGATGTGATACACATGAATATGAATTAACACTCCCCCTAAATGTGCCACTTCTCAACTTGCTCAAGATTTGCAATAAGAGAATAGATAAGAGGCGAGAGCAAGTGTCCATACCAAGCAATCTAAATTGATTCTAGCATGAATATTACAATATAACCTACACAAGGCTATAAAACATAATAGTAATCAATTTAAATGCTTGTTACCGAGATGGCATTGGCTTATGATGGACATGATTGTCTTCATGCTTGACACCACTTGTAGACGAATATAATCCTTCTCCTCTTGAGTGAGCAAGCGTCCAATCCATCTCAATATCACCTAAAAGTCTTTTAGGCGATTTTTGGTACCCAATCCTTGTTGGGTCAACCAATGTTAGTCACAATAGATTTAGGAACCCAAATGGTCCTAATTTTAGTATTTTTGAATTGACTAACATGACTAGAAATAGAATTGCAATAATTATTTCTCCTAGGCAAATAATTTGCATTTTTATGGAATGGTTTAGGAGGACAATGATATTTTGCAAAACTATTTCTAGTTTGATATCTTCTAAGCATATGATAATTAAAATTACGCATCGGCTTAGAGGATCTAGCATTTCTAGCAAATGTTTTGCCGTTGTTATTTCTCCTAAGCATAGTATTTGAATTATGTTGTGTGGGCTTAGGAGTCTTAACAATTTTAGCAAACCCATTACTAGATTTACCCTTCCTATGCAAATAAATATCATTTTTAGCCGGCATAGGGGACTTGACAAGCTTGGCAAACACATTGCCATTCTTGTCCTTCCTAAGCATATAATTATTATCGATGAGAATAGGCTTAGGGGTAGTACCTTTGGGACAATCCTTACCGAAGTGTCCCTTCTCCCGGCAATTGAAGCATGTCACGCTATTTGGCCCTCTCTTGACAGATTTGACTTGCTCCTTGCCGGCTTGCCTCATGGTTGGTGTTGTGGCCTTGTTATCCACTTGATTAGGGCACATGGAGGCGAGGTGGCCCTTCTTGTTGCAAGCAAAACACTTGATGGTCTTCGAGTGATGCGCGTTGTGCCTTGTCTTGCTATTCTCACTCTTGGAGTTGTAGCTGAGTCCACGCTTGTCTTGAGGCGCCCTTGGCTTGCTCAAGATTTCGTCGAGGAGGGTTTTTCCTTTAACGCACCTCTTCAAGTCATTTTCCAACTTAATGACTTGAGCCTTGAGCTCATTGTTTTCCTCTACAAGGTTAGTCTCAACATGCATAGAGGAAGTACTAGCAATTGAATTTGAGTAACAAGGTAAATCATCACTAGAGGTGGATATGCATTTATTTGATGAATTGTTTATGATAGAATTTGAGTGAGGCAATTCATCTTCTAAATTGCATTGAATAGACATATCCATACTAGTTTTAGTGAATTCCTTGAGAAGGACTTTTTCATGATTTTCTTTTAGAACATTATAATCATTTTGAAGTGACTCATGTTCTAACTTTAAAATCTTATATTTTGTTTTCTCCTTCCCAAGGTAATTATTGAGCTCCTCTAACATATCCATTAAATCATCATAAGAGGGCTCTTCGTCATCACATACCTCATCTTTACCTTTTGCCATGAAGCAACGAATTTTGATATAAGTGAAGATTAAATGTCGCTTGAGGCGGAGGTTGAGGTTGATGGGGATGTCGGTTCATCAATTGATGTTGAAGTTGAAAGCTCATCAACCGACATATCTTCCTCAATGCAATCCTCAATTGATGTGGATGATTCAAATTCTTCTTGAAGCTTGATCCACATTGCATGGCGCTCTTGAGATTGCATATGAGATTGAATATCTCTCGCTCAACGCTAAATAAAATGTTAGTAGCTTGGCGTCGAGATGTAGACATTCTCCTCTCCTTTAGTTGGAGCAATTTCATTTAGTGGAGAAGAAATGCCGACATCTACGATCCACCAAATTTGTGGGCTCATGGATTTAAAATAATCGATCATAAATAATTTCCATTGAGCATAATTTGATTCATTAAGCATGAGTGGACCGTGAGAGTGCACATGCAAAAGTCTAGCTCCAAGCAACATTAAATCAAGGTGCTTGAACTCTCTAATTGCAACACATGCAATTCTCTAGTTCAAAGCAACCACAAATCAAACTTCGACTAAAACCAAAACCATACGTATGAGCTCTTTACTCGCAACACATGCAAGCCTCTAGCTCCATACAAACACACAACATAAAATCATGCTTGAGCTCTCTCCTTTTGCAACACATGCAAAACTTAGCTCAAAGCAACACCAAGGTTTTATAAAGATGTTTTGCGAAACCAAAGCATGAAGCTTTAACTAATGCAACACATGCAAAAGTGAACTTCACATAGCGCCAACGCACTAGCTTATCCTATTTGCAACACATGCAAATCAAAGCATTATGCGAAAACCAAATACAATCAAGCATAAGTTTAACCCATTCGCAACACATGCCAAATGGTTAACCCTCATGCAAAAACCAAATCCAAATGGTTTGAGCTCGAGTGAACGCGGAATGAGATCACCAACACATGATGAAGCTCAAGCTAGGGAACGACCCCTCTTAATAGCACGGCGATAAAAACCTTCACTACAACAGAAACACCCCTTTAACAACGGATACATAGCAACACATGATGTTATGCGTTGCAAGCAACAGGGTGGCAACGCTTACAAAGCGTTGCAAACATCATCCGTAGCAAACACTGCGCATCCAATCAACGGCCCAAACACTGCGCATTCAATCCGACCGAAGCGCTTGCTTGACAGGGGCAGGGCACCAGCCACCAAGCGTCTCGGCCAGAGAAACGTCCGAGCCGAGCCCGATAATCAATGGCATCCGATCGCCCGATTCCCGAAAACCTTCGCTAAACGCACCACCAACCTCGCCGCCACCCGCGAACCCTAAAATCCTAGCACTAGCCCTAGCCCACGACGCCGGGAGAGCAGCCATGGCGGAGCACGACCTGACGACGCGCATGGCGGCGCAGCTAGACCGCCACCTGGTGTTCCCGCTGCTGGAGTTCCTCCAGGAGAGGCATCTCCTTCCAATCCCCAATTCGATCTCGCGACTCCCGCAGCCGACCTCCCGGCGCCATCGCCCGAGCCGACCTCCTGCGCCCTCCGCCGCCTCGCCTCCCATTGTTGGTGCCCTCCCTCGAGTCCATGGCGCCGCCTCCCTCCGCCGCCATCGCCATTTCTCCTCCTGTCGGCCGGCGCCAGTTCCACTCCCGTCCCCAGTTCCACTAGAGCGCCGCCGCCGCCCTCCCGCTGCTGCCCTCCCGCCGCCACCACCGCTGCCCTCTTGCCTCCGCTCGAACCGCTCCATCCGGCCTCTGCCCATTCCGCCGCCTCCTGTTCCCTCCATCGCCCCTCTAGCAGCCCTCACATCGCCAACCTCCACGCCCCCTGATCTGCTCCCTCCTCGCCTCCGGCCCTCCGGCGACCCCCTGCTCCTCTCCCTCCGGCCACACCATTACATCCACTGAGGTTAGACCATACGTCATGCTCACCTAGTTGTACTTTGTTGGTTCTACCCTATAATATGCTTTACATGAGGTCACACATTCCATTACTGCCATCGATGATGTTAAGTCTGCAGATGGAAGGCATTCTCTTTGCTTCAAGCAAAGATCAACGGTGACGATGAAGATAAAATGAATATTCGCCTT
The DNA here is from genome assembly GCA_036346375.1 of Guadua angustifolia. Taxonomy (NCBI): domain Eukaryota; kingdom Viridiplantae; phylum Streptophyta; class Magnoliopsida; order Poales; family Poaceae; genus Guadua; species Guadua angustifolia. The sequence goes on along the minus strand of CM070500.1, from coordinate 69,122,818 downwards.
CTTGTTCCGACTAAGGTCATAGGCTGTCTTATTGGCAAGGGTGGTTCAATTATAAACCACATGCGGAATAAGACCAAGGCCACTATCTACATATCAAAGGGTGATAAGCCCCGGAGGGCATCTTCCAGTGATGAGCTTGTCGAGGTTTCTCTGTTGTGTTAATCATTATTACCTTGCAGACAACAAATCACTCCATTGGGATATGATCAAAGGGGTGAAGTTGAGCGAGGTTTGGAAGTATTTCCTCGTAGCAGTTCGTATGGGTACAACTCCTTGCAGGTACAATATTTTGATTTAACATTAATTTTCTCTATTTCTCTTTCGATCTTCATAATCAGACATGCCTATAAGGCAAAGTTTGTGATACCTTCTTAACCATTGATATCTTCCATAAGGCTGTAGATGATGGTTATGGAGCACTTTCGTCATATACATCAAAGGCATATGGAGGGTATGTTTCAACTGAACTTACCATAAATCTGATCTCAACTATTCCTTCCACGCGAGAGTTCCTTTTAGTTATTACTTGGTATCTAATTTCATCCTTCCCATCCTAATTCCTTTTGCCGATTACCATTGGCCAGACGTCTTCCACATATTGAAATGACTATTCCTTCTAGTGGCCTGTCAAAAGTAATGGGAAAACGTGGCACAAACTTGGACAATATTAGAAAGGTTAGTTTGTTATTTTATATTACTGGTGACCCTTTTTGTGTTGAATTGAGCACCTTCAACATTCTCCTAGCTTTTATGTGGAATTTGACATCTAATGAAGGTGTGTGGAGAAAGGGATCAGGTAGTTATCAAAAAACATTTTTAGTACAAACAAACCCCTGAATTGCCTGAAAGATTATCGGATATTATCGGCTTGTCGTATTATCGGCTTGTCGTATTGATTCTTTCATGAAACATGGAGTTGTGGACCTCATGGTCATATTATCGACTTATCTTAATATTGTTTACGTAATGCTTAGTGGCTTGTGCGAGGTTTGTTTAGAGATTTCTGAAAACAATCTTTCTGTGGATTGTGTGTCTAGAGTGATTGAAAATTGTCTTTTGGTGAATGTGCTAATTAGATTGGGGAGGATTGTGATGTAGGTTTTGCATACATGCAACTCTTACATGAGGAACAACTCAGAACTTTCCTCTTTGCTTTTATTCTTTACTTGTTAAGGAAATAACTAATATTATTATTTAGAAGAATTGTTGAAGCTCTGTGCATAATAACTAAGATTATAATTTAGAAGAATTTTGAATCTCTGGTCATAATAAGTAAGATCGAATTCAAGAGAAATGTTGGAAGGTGGGCACGTTGTATTGTTATGGGCCTATGGCATGTTATTTAATTTGCTAACCAACTAATTGAATTCTTGTTAACCATGCAGATTGGTCTGATCAGATTGAAGCTCTTTATCGGTATGCTAAATTTCAGTTTGAGTGTGGGATCTACTCGAGGCCGCTGCGATTACATGTCGAGATCGTGCTTTGTGCACAAACAAGGAGAGGAGCTTGAGTGCCTGTGGGGCAAGCTTGCAGCAGAGATTTTGATGCGAATGGGATATTGCATGGAGGAGCTCAATCGGTTGAAGGAAATTATTGATTCAAAGGTTTGCCTCCCAATCTCAATGCTTCATGGTGTGTCCTTGTTCTAGTATTTTATATGACTAATTATGTTTCTTCTCTGTTTTTTCTTGAACTTCTCATCACCTTTAAATCAGCTCCGAATAGGATATGGCTGATGCATTGGAGTCTCTTTATCTTCTTTAACCATGAAAATGGCAGAAATGGGATCATTGATCTGTTCTTCCAAGACAGGTTTGTCTTTTAAAAGCTCAGAATGACTTAATTCTCACCCTTTATGTTGTTACAGTTTTAGTAAATAGTTGAATAAGCAATGTCATTAGAAAAATCACCATATAAATGATGAAAATGGTAACGAAACATAAAGATCAAACAGTAAAAGAAAATTTTGCTACAAGATCAAACATCTATTTCTTCCAATTACAAAAGTTTTCCAATAGTGAGAACTGTTTATCAATGACTCGGGGGTACTGAAGTGTCTGATAACTGTTAACTATTGGTGTTTACAAAGAGAAGAATTTTTGGAGGGGATAAGCAGACTGAACACATCATTTTATTATAGGATGCCCCCGGTGATATCATGGTTTCCTTCATTCATATGTTCCATTGGTTGCAATGTTTTGCTGAATTTTCAAATATTGTGGGTTGATTTTTTTGGGACATGATTGAAGGTTAGAATTAGATGGTGAAAAATCAGAGCTTCCTGTAGGCTAAGCTTTTCTGCTGCAGCCGTTTCTTTTATAATGTATAGGTTGATAGCAAGTGTTTTAGTTTTATGGATTGTGCTTGAATTTGAGAAGCTGCAATGAACTGTTAGTCCTTGTAGTTGTGCTCCTTTTTCTACAATAATTCACTTTGCCGTTCCTGTTGATGATTTTTGGTGACATGCTCCTTCTCGACTAATTATTGTTCAACCATCACAATGCAGGTTGATCTGAATTCTGAAGTCATGGGTGCAATTCTAGTCGCAGTGTCTTGGGCTAATGAGCTCGTATACATATAAGGAACCTCTATGAGCTATGTAGTACGATATGGTTGTGTCAAACTAAGTGGTAGATGTAGTATCTATGTAATGCAACAATTTGATAACTAAGTGGTGGATGGAACTCTGTAATGCGACAATTTTTTTAATATAGTACTGATTTGCGCTTATTTGCAATGTGTGCTTGGGAAATTATCTTGAATTCTTCAAATACATTGCACATGCATAATATATTTATTTGGCTCCAAATAAAAATAATTAAAAATATTGTTGCTTAGATGGTTCATTCCTTGCTACGCATATAAACGTTGCCACAAGTACAATCTATATGTTGCAACAAACTATAGAAGGCTATTCGTCCATAGGTTGTACAAACATATATAAGCGTTACCATAGCCCATCAATATCCGTTGCAGCTTAGCAACGGTTATTAATAGGACTTACCAACGCATAATTAAGTGTTGCAGTAGACCCTAGCAACGCCACTTTAGGCAACGCATAATTATGCGTTGGTATAGACCCTAGCAACGCATATACGGATAAAGGGGGGATCATTTTGTAGTGCTTAGACTCAAAGACTACAAAGTCCTTAGCCTATCTAATTATACCTTCGCCGCCGCGCACAAGCAATCCCCTTTGGGGTCTTTATGATCATCACTTGATACTCCCCCGGGATCATCACTCGACTCCTCTTCTTTATCATCTCATTCATCTTTGGGCCTAACTCAATCACAACTCATAAACATAGTTAGTCCAAGATGTATGGTTGTCTCAATTATCTCTTGCACTCCATTAACACATAATGGATGCCTTTAGATCAATTGAGCACAACCTAAATCAATTGAAATGATTTAATTGTGTCTTAAGTACAATAATGCAACTCATACTTTATTATACTTAAGAACTATTCATTTGTCCTCAATTAATCAAGAAACACCATCAACACATGATGAAATGTTCTTTAATAATTAACAAGACAAATGAACTCAATTTAAATTATCATTTAAATTGATATGAGTATATATTAACTACACAAGTTTTCATATACTCATGTTGATGAAAAGTAATGATCCATTATATGTAAATTGTATGGAAATGATCATTACCTAAGTCATCAACTATAGAATAAACTCCACATGTATATGTGCATAGATATAATTGACTTGGACATAATATGCACATATCCAATTTGATCGTATTGGAGTATATCCTATATTGCCATGAGTATACTTATAACTAGGCAATTCAAACATATACTCAAGGATTTAGTTTCTTTGTCTTGATCCTTATGTGTGTCAATAACGAATCGATCAATACAAAGAGACTTTCAAGTTAAACTACAAACTCCCTAAATATGTGCATCCATGTAATATGTGGAATGGGAAACATGATGCGTTTGTGGTTAATATAATGGGGACATTCATACTTTAACTTGTATCCAAGGTATGCAACTAATGCTAGAATGAATACGCATACATACCTTGGGTTTTCCATTTTTCAATGCGATGAGACTAAACAAAGATATTCTAAACAAACATGTTAGTCTCGATATAAGATTGCCATTAATAACACTATCGCATTAGGGGATAAACTCAATATTGGATTTGTCATTAACACAAGATTAGATTTGTCATTAACACCAAAACCATAACTAATGAAGGTTGAACTTACAATCTCCCCCTTTTTGGTGATTAATGACAAATCCAAGCTTAATGAGCACATTTGGGTTAAAACTAACATGTTGAGAGAATTTAAGCTAATTGAACACATATGCATATTAATTCTCCCCCTTAATCATATTAAGCTTACTTTTTAAACCAAATGACATTAAGCTTCCTAATTCTAGTTTGATATCTTCTAAGCATATGATAATTAAAATTACGCATCGGCTTAGAGGATCTAGCTTTTCTAGCAAATGTTTTGCCGTTGTTATTTCTCCTAAGCATAGTATTTGAATTATGTTGTGTGGGCTTAGGAGTCTTAACAATTTTAGCTTGGATTTGTCATTAACACAAGATTAGATTTGTCATTAACACAAGATTAGATTTGTCATTAACACCAAAACTATAACTAATGAAGGTTGAACTTACACCATCCAAGATGCAGTTGGGTCATTTATTGTATGGCCCAAGGAAGATATTGCATTGATACAAGAGAGGTCAGAGACGCCAGCAGCAAGTCAAGACGTCCTACCTCTTCCAAAATTGCCTACACCACAAACCGCATCTTCTCTGCCGACGGCGCCTCACCACAATACGCATCTTCTCATGCGTGGGCCTTCACCACAATACAAGCATCTTCTCCGGGTGGCGCCTTCCCACAATGGCGCATCTTCTCCGTCATGGCGCGCCTTGTGCACTGCATGCACCACCTCCGTTGCCCCAACCGTCACAACGCGCCTCATCTTCGGTGATGTTGTTGGTTGCAAAGAAAAACAAATAAGTAGATTGCAATCAACGGAGTACCACCAAGTCAAAGAGGAGTGCCAACTCCACTCGGGTACAGACCATGCCTTCACTAGAGACTTATGAGCATGGCAATCCATTTCTCCCCATGGAGCATATCAACAAAGGACCATGGGAGTTGAAGAGACTCCATGACTGGTACTTGAGGGCATCTCATCTTGGGGTGAAGGGCATTCAAGCCGCCGTCCCTCCAGATGTCTACAAACACAAGGATACTTGCTACGTCTGGATCGATTTTGGTGACTTGCAACAGATGTTCCGTTTTGGAAAACTCGACATCAACTTGATCAGCGTGTGGTGCCTGTAAGTTGGCCATTGACCTACCCCTACATTGTTATATCGGCTCTTGCAGTTGAGTGCCAAGTTGAGTTCCTCTTTATAGTAATGGCTTATTAGATCATTCAAAAATTGGCAGAATCCATATAATTTTCACTAAATCGTAAGTTGGCCGATTTTAGTGATTTTTTCCTTTTAAATAAAGTTAACTTCTGCCAAATCTGTGGCAATTTTACGAAGCCATGCTTCATAGTGGCAAATATGCGAAGCCACTTCTTGAAGATGTCAAATAAACAATTTTCTCCAAATAGCCAACCCCTTCTGTTTCTCCCCCATTCTCTCCTGTTTTTCCCCTTTCCTCGTTCCTTTTACTCCGACGAGACGAAAGGAGCGGCGGAGTCCTTGGCGGCGACGGGGACGGCAGAGCCTCCTTCGATTTAATCCCTAGCTCGTTCGGGGCGTGAGGCCTTCGATTGGCGCAAGCTCCCTCTCCATCTCGACGGAAACAAGGAAGACAAAGGGAGGCGCCTCGTGCGTTCCATGGTACCCTTTTCGGCTTCCTCGATGTCGCTTTGCCTCCAAATGTCCGTGAGCTTTGTGGGTCGAGGGGTGGAGATGGTGGAGGGCGACGTGACCGGTGGCCGCCCAATGCAGCCATGGTGGTGTCGTCTTAGGCGACGACGTGAGCGATCCACATGACCATGAGCCCTCTGTCTCCTCGGCGTCGACGGAAGCAACACCGTCGGCGAAAGCCAGCGGAAGTGGGAGGTGCTGGTGCGTGGTCCCTTGTCTCTCCGGTTCCCTTCCTCCTATTCTCATTGGCGTTGCTCGCCTGGTCGTCTCTCCATGGCCATGAAAGGGAGGGCGAGGTGTGGCTGCGGCGGAGGAGAGGAAGAGGAGAATATCTTGATGTGAGGTGGAGCTGTTCCTCGTGAACATGGCGACCATGTGTCGGAGTAGATTTGGAGCTCGATCTCCATGTTCGTGGCCAAGTGTAAGTTTCCTCTCTTGCCGATGGCCCAATTCGCCAAGTTTTTCATTTGGTTATTTGCTTCAGGATGCCTTAGATGAAGACCTAATTAGTTTATTGACTCAATTTTGGTAGTTTTATGGTTCATTGCTCTCTGACTTGCCAAGATTCCGTAGTAGGCTACATATTGTGTTGAGCGGTGAATTCTTCGATAACTATTGTGTTTAATTAGTTTTGGAAGACTTAAAAGAGGGCTTAGTTTGTTTCTTGATACAATTCCGTCTTTTATGGTGCTTTATTGTGGCATATCAAGATTTAATAGGAGCTGGCTTGCTGTTTTGGACGGTGAAAGATTGCACATTTCTTGTTGTGATTTGGTTTTAGATGACTCTGTTGAGAGCCTATTGTCCTCTTTTCTCAATTCTTTCAGTTTTATATGGGTTTATTCTCTGTGTCTGTGAAAAATTATGTAGGTTCGGTGTATTATTTTGAGTGGTGAAAGATTGGACATATTTTGTTTTCGATGGCGTATGTGAGGACCTACTCGATTTCCTATCTTCTATTCTTGCGGTTTATTGTTCTATTGTCATTTGGTGTCATAATTAGGAGGGAGCAGTCATGTAGATAGGAACGTGTTTTTTCGTAAGTTTGTTTACAGCTCTACCTGAGCCTAGAAGATTGTGCTGATTTTTTCCAGAATAATTTGCAGACTTTCTCAGCCAGTAAGTTTTCTTTACTCTATGTTCCATGTTTTGCAGTCTATTGCCGCAGATCTCTAATACTCTATGTTCCATCTTTCTCAGCCAGTAGTTGATCTCACGAATGAAACCGGCCTTCAATAGTTTATCAAGGTTCTCCTTGATTATGGCGACCTTCTCGGGAGAAAAGCGCCGCAACTTCTGGCGTACTGGCCGGCAGTTGGGCTGCACCTGCAATCGATGCTCGACCACCTCCCTCGGGACACCTGGCATGTCCGCCGGCTCCCAAGCAAATATATCTTTGTTGGCGCGGAGGAAGGTGACGAGCTCGAGTTCCTATTTGGAACTCAGCTCGGCCGAGATGTGGGCCTTTGGAAGGTCCTCCTCCTCGGCGATGCGGCCTTTGTAGCCTCGTTATTGGATGACCGCCTTTTGGCGGGCGACCTTCATGATCATTGCGGGACCTGGCGAGGCAAACATGCGGCGAGGGCAGTGGCTTGAGTCTCGCTACTGAGTGTGCGCTTTGAGGTCGCCAAGACACGATGATGCCAATGGGTCCCAGGATTTTCATGCATCGGTGACCGTAGTGGTTGGCCTCCATGAACTTTACCAGAGCGGGACGCCCGAGGATGGCGTTGTAAGGGAGGTCACCTTCGACCACCTCGAAGGTGATCAGCTTGGTGCGAAAGTTTTCCGAGGCGCCGAAGGTGACGGGCAGGACGACCTGTCCCAGAGGAGTGGTCGAGCTCCCAGGAACGATCCCGAAGAACAGAATCGCAATGCTCTTGACCTTCGACCGGGGGATCTGCGCCAACGACCGGGACCTAGCAGGAAGGTCTTGGCGCTGTGACGGCACAACTTCGTTAGCCGCCTTGTCGAGCTCGTCCGCGAGAGCTCGGCCAAAAAGACCTGACGTCGGTCGTGCGGGATCAGTCATGACTCGTGCGATCGCACGGAGGCGCTCGCCCGAGTGCGGGACTCTGGAGTGTCCCAAGGACGTTCCAATCTTCTTAAGCTCCTCTCATGGGGGCGATTCTGACTGGTTGATTGGCAACTGGGCCATCCGTGAGCATCTTGAGGGTCTTGAGTGCGCTCTCCCTCCTCAATGTCCACGTCATGGCTGGTAGCCATGAGAACGAACCGATTTCGGAGTGGCGGAGAGGGGGAGAACAGAGACGTGGAACTTTCATGCTCGGGGGTCGTGTTCGACCCCGAGCTCGCGGAATATGCTGCTGCAGAGGACGCCATGCCTTGGAAATCTAAGACTTTTTACGGCTGAATAAAGCTCTCGGGCCCCACGGTGGGTGTCAGCTGTCGACGATCGGGATCGCCTAACCGCAAGAGTGAAAAGGGGATCAGTGTTAATGGGGGACCCAGAAAGCGCTTCACTCAACAATGGCGTAGACGTAGGTGGGTGTGTTTCAACGAGCAAGGAACAACGAATTATACTGTTTCGAGCCCCCGCGAGTGTAACAGCTCTACGTCCAGTCTTCTCCGGAGGTGGAGGAACTCACTAACTGTGCGTACAATGTGTTGATTACAGCTCGAGCCTGAGTGCTATGTTTGAGTATGCTGGTCTATCGCTAGCGAGTCTATCTTACACATATGCCTTGCGAGGTCTTATATCCTCCCTGACGTTGCCTGTAACGGTCGGGAGAGATTCCCGGGGAAGTGGCCTCGTGTGTATTGAAGGTGGGTTGTAATTGCTCCGGAAATGCCGCCCACGTCCGCCTTAATGCCATCGTGCAGGTCTTGGTAACGCCGAGTCAACGCACTTCCCTGAGCCAAGGTCGAGGTCGAGCGGGAACAGAGCCCTGTTGCCTGAGCTCGTGGTCATGCGGGGACGAGCGTCGTTGGGCCGTGGTCGTGGGCCTTCGGTGCAATGCCTTGAGCCGAGAGCCCCTTTGACCAAACGTTGACTCGCCAGAGATTCCCCAGTCCTCGTCAGTATTGAAATCAAAGGAACAAGTTGATGTTCTGTTTTCTCGGCTCGGGCGGTCTAGTCGACACGCGCAAACACGAGGAGGGATGCACATGGGGTCTACCAAACACAACAAAACCTAAAAAATGAAGAACAAGGGTGAAAACCCAATATAAAGGGGTACCCACACAGGGGGAGCGGCCAAGAGGGGTGCGGCAGCCAAGAGAGGGGCGCTGGCCAAGGGGGGGTGAAACCCTAAGAGTACATGGGCCTTGGGCCCAAAAGAAAGGTGGCGCAGCACCTGGAATTTCTATTCCGTGAGATTGTTCTTTGATTTCCCATCGCTCCGGGAGGAATTTGGATGTGGGGCTAGATCCATTGGAAAGCTTATCTCCTAAGCTTTCAAACGGGTGGTCGCACGCTGAAAATGGAGTCCGGGAGCTCAAGTTATGTCCGTTTGAAGTACTACTACTCCTGGATGGCCGAACTGGACTTGTCAACGAATTGGGCTTGATCTTGGGCCTTCCTTGGCGTGTGGGCTGTCCTCGGTGGATGATCTTGACGTGCTGGTCCAGCAAAGGTGGGTGGAAAGGCCTTGCTTCCGGATTAAGCCCTCCAGACGTCGTAGATGAAGTAGCGGTCGAAACAGCGACGATCGGGGACGAAGTAGCGGTCGTAGGGGAAGAAGGGGCAGCGGTTGTATCCTTGGTTGTGATGTCCTCATCACGCAGGGAGGTGGCGCAAGAAGGGCAAGGCGCCAGGGGAGGCGACAGGAGGAAGGCCAGGGCGGCTGCGGGAGTCGGCTGGGGGAAAAAGGAAATGGGAGGAGAGCTAGGGTTTCACTAATTTCCTTTCTTCCTTTTATACTCCCAACACTTGGGTGCTAACAGTAAAAAGGCTAGGGGACAAGAATAAAGACTACACAAACTATAGAGACCACAAATCAACCATCCCCCAGAGACTGACACTTCAAACTCACGGCGAAACGAAAAACCCAGATAAAACGAGTGGCGGTATTACAACGATGTACATCACTGACGGTTCTATATTGCAACCGTCAGTAACATTATCACAGATGGTACTCTTCAAAAACTGTCAGTGATATACATCAATATCATAGACGGTTTTATAATAAAACCATCTGTGATATCATGTATTATCCCAGATGGTTTTATTATAAAACTATCTGTGATATATCACTATGGGTCTATAATTCCATATACATTATGGGTCTACAATTCCATATACATTATACATTATCCACAATCGATTATACATTATAAAAGTAGGTCCTATGAAGATGTTGTAGGACAAGAAGGCCAAACTCTAGAGGATTGTACCTCAGCAACGAAAGGTTTGTGACCTACAACATCATAGACGGTTCTATTTTATAACCGTTTGTGATGAAACATAAGCAGATGGTTCTATTTTAAAACCGTCTGTGACAATAAACTATCATGGATAGTTCTATTTTAGAACCGTCTGCGACAATAAAATATCATAGACAGTTCTATTAAGAACCATCTGCGATGTTTATTATCACAGATGGTTCTAGAATAGAACCGTCTATGATATGGGATCCCTATAAAAAGGTCACTCTCGTAGATCGTTCATTCTCCACTCCAGCGCTCAAAACCCTAGCTTTGTCTCCCAAGTCTCGATGCTTCGTCTCCCATTCTGGCACCTCCCCCCAACCTCGCCGCCGCTTCCAGCGGGTGCCTCCCCCTCGACAGCTCACCCACTTAGTCTGTTCACGCGTGGCACCCCTGCTCACTGACTCCGCCCCCTTGCTGACACCACCTCGACGCCGCCCCCTCGCCGATGCCGCCCCCTTAGAGTGTTGTTCCTTTGTGGGTTAGCCCTCAATCGTAGTTACTTTTGATAAGGAGTTCATAGTTCAAACTAGAAAGAGGCCAAGTCTATATGATGATTAGGAGGCCTCAAATACAAACAAGTCTATATGATGATTAGGAGGCCTCAAATACAAACAAGCCCATTATTAGTTGGGAAGAAACAATAGAGTATATAGTGTGCCTGAGAAGAGTCAAGGAGGTTAATTCGTTCATGCCATAATGGAACTTGTATATCAACCATTGTAGTCAATGTTGCTTTGGTTACCTAACCTCTACATAGGTGAGTTATAGGCATTTTTTAAATGATTAGTTGATGGGAAAAAGGTCATTCCATCTGTAAGTAACAGCTGGTGTGTGACAACAAACTTCTTTGAATTGAATTTATGGGGTAAATCAATAATAGCCATCCATTTGGTATTTCTTCACAATTTTCATTAATTGTCTAATGTCAGTCATTTACTTCTTGATACAGACAATTTCCCCATAATCAATTGTTGATTTATCATCTCATGACCTATTTATCTTGCAATTAGACATTCATTTTCCACCATATTCTATAATGAAGCGATCTTAGAATACAATATTTAAACTGACTGCATTCACCTCATGGTCAGCTTGTCAAACGTGATCAATGATTAGTAACTTGTTAACTTGATGTCTAGGATGGCCACAACACATCTTTAGAGACACATATCTTGAAGTGCTCTTGCTGTAACAGCTCAGTTTCAATTGATACCCATACCTAACACCTGCACAAATGGAGCATTAGTTTGCCTTTCATTTTGAGAAATAACCAGCTGCTATACCACATTATATTACAAGGTTCTCATGTAATACCTACTATCTTCGATTGAAACAACCACACTAATCACATACATAAACTATGTTCCAAGGAACTAAGAAAGATATGCTTGTCAACAATAAATCTTTTATTCCCTCATCTAAAACACTAATACCAAACTTCGTTTCATGCCCTACTTAGACATCATAGTTTGTAATAGAATTTTCAACAAGTGTGACTACTTACAACGTCCACTTTGTAATTAAGTGCTAGTCACTTAGATCTGATAACTATGCATCAATTTGATACTATGTAATGTCTTAATAATTACTTCCTGATTTCCTCATCTCACAATTTTGTATAATGATACAGTTGTGCATTCAATTAATTTGTTAATGGTATTGAGTTCCATTTGGTTAATAAGATGTGCTATGCAATATTAATCTATATGTAATCTACTTTGCACTGTGATGTAATCTGAGTTGATTGCTGAAATGAATGTAATGCTTGCAATCTGAAATGGATGTAATGCTTGTAATCTGAAATGGATGTAATACTTGTAATGTGAGTTTAGATAATCTGTAATATGCTTTTTCTAGAGGGTATGGCTAGCCAATAAATACAAAAAGGGTTGTTTGTGGGTAGGGTTATCACAGAACCGTCTATGATGTAACAATATAACAGACGGTTCCAAACTAAAACCTCTATGATATCATAACTCTATAGACGGTTTATAATTACAAACCATCTGTGAAGTTTCTATATCACAGACGATTTTAGTTTGGAACCGTCTGTGATATGTTCTATCACAGGCGGTTTATAAACCGTCTGTGATGTGCTATAACATCACTGATACATGGTTACAGATGGTTCGAAAAACCATCTGTGATGACGGTTCTGAACCGTCTGTGATGACGGTTCTGAACAGTCTGTGATGACCTTTTCTGTAATATTGAATAATCATTTCTCAAAGTCTGGTAGCTTTTGTGCACCTGTAACTTAATTTCACACTTTACCTGTTTAAGTACCATCATTGAGGGCTTTTTCCATAGTTCTGTGTTTTGATTATGAAAGCATTGAAGGTATGCCTTTGTAAGCAACCAGCGAAAAGGTCGATCAAATCTGAAGGTACCGATAAGTCTAATTAGTTGATTAGGGCTACTTAGATGATAAGAGGCAGATCTTTTCTAAAAAAGGCGATACACAATATGATCGAAGAAAATCAAACCTGATTGATATAATCAAAAGTGATCAACAATCTGTGCGATGCGCAACTTTATTAATTAAATCATATTACAAGGAAGATTCGAAATTACAGTGCTGCTCCTAGTTGGTAGAAAGTAAATAAAAGTAATGCGAGTTGTTTGATTAATTCTGTTATTTTTCTCACCTGCCCTTGACCACTTTTTATAGCTATTGACCAATTGTGTCCACCTCTAATATGTTGCTTACTATGATCCATATTGGCCTCAATTCAGACAGTATTCCTCTTGGTTTAGATAAATATCAGTCACAATCCATACTTAAACCTTTTCTCCATATCCGATAACGGCCAAAATATCCTTTGATTCTTAGCCTGATAACTTGGCCACACTTTGCCAAATTTTGGTGCAAATATATACCCCCCCCATTTTTGGGAGATAATATGTTATCTTCCAAAATTCTTCTCAATCAGCTTGCATTACCATTAGCTTGACACAATATTCCCATTAATAATCACTCCATTTACGGCGCTGTAAAATCTTGAGAAGCATATATTCACCATTAACTGCAAACACCCCCTCAAAATTCTTCCTGTCGTTTGATCTTTTTTTACCCCCTATAAATATGAGGTCCCACATAGTCATTCTCATGCGCATAAGCTCTCAGACGATGCACCATTGGCTTTAACTAACTTCCTATGCACTTTGCTCAACAGCCTTCGCTAGTTAACCTTTCTCCCTCCCAAGTCGGCTGAATAGATTCCCAATAGGTACTTATTTCGATCCCAAATAGCAATGATTAGTATTACCTAGGCCCGATAGGAAACCTAGATTCTGACACAGTTATAAACCAAGAAATCCCACATCTCCCCTTATCGGCTTCTGGATATAACATAGAAGGGTAGAGCAAAAGTTTTAGGGTTTGGCCGATGGCACTGAAGGGTTGGAGAAGTTGGTACAATTGAGTAGCAGCCCAAAAGAGGGAGATATGAGAGAGAATGGGAATAGCCGAGTGCCTCCCTCTATCATTAGTCAACCTTGAAGCTAATGAGCTCTTAGTGTCCAAGGCATGTTATTTTTGGCCATATACCCTGAATGCATTCATGTTTAGAACGGATCCAATCGGCCCAACTCTCTTAGAAGTAGCCCAACTGTGTTGTTTGAGGCTTGATAGGGAATCAGTGTCGGCTTTCAGTGCCAAGTCACAATATAAGCTGATCCAATCCAAGGCGAGGGATGGAGCAAATACATCGAAAACAACAATAAGGGCACCAGGCCGGTGTCGAATGAGGAACTTGTTAGCGTTCCTCAACCTTTGGTTGGACAGATTCCTCTTTCTGCGGGGCATCCCTTGGGCAACTCAAGTTTATCAAAGTGTGGCCGAGTAGTTGGTTGAAGGCTGTCGGCTAGCCTTAGGAAAGATGCTTCTAGGCATAATATACCAAATGATGCACATTATACGTAGTCGGCTTTTCATGGGCTTTAGGCGATTATACCGTCGGCAACATAGGAGGCCCATTGTGGTTTGTGCAGACCTGGCTGTATTGTATATTCGACCGGTCTTTCAATCTGAATCGAGCTGATGACAACCCATTTCCCTGAGAAGAAACCCAAAGGACGAAGAGACATAGTATAGAGTAAGTCGATCTTACAGGGAGATGTTCATACTTTGCTTCAGGAATATGACTAAGGTCAACCCCCATCAGCTCCAAAAAATACATGGCATTCTTTGTGCAACTTGATAATGAAGACTTTACTCAGTAGGACTTTTTCAATTATATAGAGGCAACTGATTATCCTTGCCCTTCTTTCTTGCATCTAGCAGCCGACAGCAATTCCATGCCTCATGAGACTTTAGAGATGTACAAACTTTTTATTTCTCCAATTGTATTATCTGTCGGCTTTCATGTAAGGAATCAGACCTTCCAACCTTCATATGAATTCTATCATCCGTCAGTCTATGACAAGTAGTTGGGATTTATGCAAGTGACCCCGTTCTTTCAACTCTTTGATCGGCTTCAACCAAGAGCATGAGTCTGTAAAGCAGTTGTGACCAACATTATTTTGCATATAGCCGATAATTTTCAAGTTCGAAACTTGCTGCACTTTTTCTTGAATACTCATTGGGCAGGGCATTTCTCGTCATGGTGGTCGACCATTGCTGCGGCCTTGTATTAAGAGAAGACACTGTTGGCTATCATCAACGAATTTTTCCTAGATCTTCTCGAGCCGACAGTAGCTACTAACAACGATTCTAGCGATGAGGCTAGTTCATCAGGATACACTAACACCAGCCTTGTAAATATTCTAGTGAGGTATTGGCTAAAGTAGACTTTTGCTTCTATTTCAATTTTTATCTCATAACTTTTACTAATCAGCTTCTCCTCTTCTCTGTGGAGTAAAGCAGCCTGCAAGAAGGCAACGACTGGCCCATTGGGTAGCAGCCAACCTAGCAAAAGGCTTCACCAATTGACTGGCCTCTCAGGGTACACATCCTGTACCCTATGTATCCAAGCCCCTTCTCTATCGGACATAGAGAAGCAGCATCCAAGTGAGTTTATAATGATCGGTTAATAGCTATATATTTTTCTTAAGTTCTTGTAGAGACTAATACTCGTTGTTGATTTCTTTCAGAGAAGAAGCACACCAAATCCACCAAGGCCTTGGCCAACAGAGGCCCCAAGCCCTAGGAATAGAGTGGCAAGAGCTCTCCACACATGTCGGCTACTGGTGAGGTATATTGCCTTCATAGATCTTCTGTAATAATCATATAAATACATCAGCTTAACTTACTTTTTGAATTCTTTTCCAGCCTTCTCCGTTAGTACAAGTGGCTAATATCTTAGCCAATTTGCCAGCCACCTCCTTCGAGCCTCCGCCACCATCATCTCAGCCGATGCTACTGGCCCCCATAACTGCTCCCGCCTAGACATCGTCTGACCCAACTGACTAGTTGGGCTTTACCTTGGGTGACCTAGATGACGAGGAAGTGGTGGCCACAGATGACTACCCGCCGGACATTTGGAGAATACTTGAGTCTCCAAGGACGCGTCGACTATGGTGACGTCCACCCCAGGCATGTAGGAGAGGCTGAACAGGCTATTGGACCAGGTGATGTAGCCGTCGGTTGAGCTCCTCAATAATACTCAGCCTCTTCGTGATGCAATGTCCACGGTTGAAGTCAATCTTCCTCCTGAGGCAATGAAAGCACTCTTGAATGTTTGCCACCTAGACAACAAGAAGGCGAAAGTTGATGTAGCCAAGTCTAGGATCACCTTGAGGAAAACCCAAGAAGCTGATCAAAAACACTTGGACAAAATGGTGGCTGAAGCCAAGGCTAAGAAGAGCAAATTCAATGCAGATGCCAAAGCCCTCAAGACCAACAAGAAGGTGGTCCAAAAGCTTGAGTCAACCAAGAAGCTTCTTGAAGAGGAGTTGGCAAAATGAACAAGCTAATAGCTGATGGCCAGTTGATGATATTTGAATCATGTCAGCTATTAAGGATCAGAAGCTCGAGATTGCCTTGGCTGTGGCTGGAGTCAAGAAGTAGTCATCCAAGATCACTCCTGTGCCTGGAAGCACCAAAGAAGACAATAGGATTCTTGACGAAGTGTAGGAGACAATCACTATGTCCACGGCCGCATTATTGGCTCTGGCACTCAACTTCCTAGCTCTGTGTTGTAATTGGGTAAGCTCTAAATGCTTGTAATGGGGGTGGTTAAACTTTTGAATATCTACAATCTCGACTATTGGAAAACAATTTTCTAAATGTTTTAAGTACTTGCAATTGTAATTGGTTGTTTAACCGATTTTTATTGACGTCTTGGCTCTCCAAAGTATATAACCATCTTTATATCTTTACTTTAGCCAAAATTAACTACAACAAGTTAATTTGGACTTTCAAACGATAACTTCTCAAAGTCGATTAAGATCCGACCCAAACGCTAGGGTGGTATTTTTTCAAGTATTTTCTATTGATCGCCTTAGTAAGCACCACACCTTCCAACATCTTCAAAATGTAGGAATTTCTATCAATAAGCTGATTTATTTTATACAGTCTTTCCCACATAGGAGACCACTTACCAAATCAGTTATCTCTAGAGCTGATATGTAATATAGTTTTCCAAACTAAATTAGATTCACAAAAAGACTTAGGCATCACCTTTTCCCACATAGGAGACCACTTACCAAATTAGTTTATCTCTGGAGCTGATATGTAATATAGTTTTCCAAACTAAATTAGAATAAGCCTTTGCAACCTTTTCCTTATTCTTCTTAAGCTGATCCAATGTATGTAAACGTAACTCTGCCAAATCGTGTAGACTATCAATCATTAAATCCTTGTAATCTTGAGCCGACAAACCATTTTGTCTGGTTGTTCATATAGAGTTGATATTGATTTCTATAGGTAAAATGGCTTCTTGTCCATAAACCAATTGGTAGGGAGATAACTTCGTTGAACCATGATACGCAAGCCGATAAGCCCATAACAACTCTAAAAATGTTGCATGCCAATTTCTTGGCTTTTCCTCAATCTTCCTTTTAATTAATTTGATCAAAGTTTTATTGGACGATTCGGCTTGACTATTAGCTTGAGTATAATAAGGTGATGAATTCAATAGCTTGATACCCAAACTTTTGGCAAAATTCTGAAAGTCATCGAACGTAAATACAGTACCCTAATCAGTCGTAAGAGTTTGTGAAATCCCAAACCGATAGATAATATGTTCTATAACAAATCCAATAACTTTAATACTTGTAACTTTCTTGAGTGGGATTGCTTCAACCCACTTGCAGAAATAATTGTTCACAGCCAAAATGAACTTGTGGCCTTTACTTGATGCAGTAAATTTTGATTGGTTACATCTATAACCCGGCCTCTAAATGGCCAAGGCTTGATAATTGAATGTAAAACCGATACTAGAGCTAATTGCATATTGCCAAATTTCTAACAAGTTTGGCATCCTTCGTAGTACTTGAAGCAATCTTTGAGCATTGTAGGCCAAAAATACCCAATGCGCCTTAGTAGCTACTTCATCTTATGAGTCGACTAATAAGATCTACAAATACCTTCATGCACTTCTCCCATAGCTACCTTAGCTTCATTGACTTCGAGGCATCTTAGCAACAAATCCTCTAAAGTTCAATAATATAATACATTATCCAGGACAACATACTTTAAAGCTTGTCACCTAATTCTCCGATCAGTAGGTTTAGAGGCATCAATCAAGTATTCCATTATTTTTGTCCTCCAGTCGTTGCTAACCACACACATGACCATTTTCTCGATCGGCTTACATTCCTTATGTTGGCCAAAAACTTTATAACTCGATGCTTATTGAGCTAGTAAGTTAGCCTTGTCATTCATTTCTCGAGGAATATGACTAATAGAAAAATAGGTGAATAAGCCGATTATAGCGAGGCACTATTATAAATACTTGACCAAAATTTTATCATAACAATTATACTCCCCTTAACCTACTATACAACGAATAAAGAACCACCATAGGCCTCAATAGAATCAACTCTAATATTCTCAAGTAACTGTAGGCCTCTTAGTAATGCTTCGTACTCTTTTGGGTTGTTAGAACATCAGCAATTTAACCTAAATGCAAATTCAAAACTATGCCCTTTTGGTGAAACCAGCACTTTTCCAATACCATCGCCCTCTCGACATACCAATCCACCAAAAAATAGCTTCCAAGGGGCTATAGATACTAGATCGGCATTAGTCTCATGTCCTATTATAAAATCAGCAACTACTTGTCCTTTAACCGCTTTAGATGATTCATATGTTAGGCCAAACTCGATGAATGTATAGGCCCATTTACCAAGTCGACCATGCAAAATTAGAGCTGAAAGTATATATTTTATAACATCGATTTTACAAATAGCCTTACAAGCTGATGCTAAAATATAATGCCTTAGCTTTGTGCAAACAACATATAAAGATAAGCAAAGTTTTTTTACAAAGGGATACCTAGTCTCAGCATCAATTAATCATCGGCTTAAGTAGAAAATAATCCACTCTTTTCCATCAATCTCTTGTGCCAACATAGTTCTAATGGTCTCCTTCTCAGCCGATATATACAACTTGAATGGTATACTTTTTTGCGGCGCAGCCAAAACCGGAGGATTGATCAAATTTTCCTTAATATTTTCAAAAGCTCTCTGCTGATCGGCTCCCCATAAAAATTCTTGATTGTCTTTCAATTTCAATAGTGGAGTAAATGCACTAATATGGTGTAGGATCGGATGACGACAATCAGAGGGGGGGGGTGAATGATTGAGCGGAAGATAAAATCAAAATTTTCTTGATTCACAAAACCCCCTAAATTAATTATGAAATATTGCTCTCGGTTGCAACAAAAAACAGAGTAATAGACGTTCACTAAAATCGTAATTCCCGAAGATCCAACCGTCGGATTGACACGAAATTTTAACTGTATAAATTAGATTCAGATCCGAAACTAACGCAACAAGAATCAGCTCGATCGGATGTACGGATCTAGAGTTATAACCTTCGCAATATGACTATATCAATAGTGACGAAAATTGATCTAACCCTAATTACAAAATTAATCAGGATTTATGATGAATTAACTAACCAAACTTGGAGGTCCGGATTGTGGAGGTAGAGCAGTAGTTCACGCATGCATGAAGAACAAAAAGTATCGACGAAAAACCTGCCACGAATCACCGTTCGTCCGATTCAATCTTGACTCGTCGTTCCCCTCTTGTCGCTGCTTGGCTCCTGCTGATCTGAACTAGACGGATGAAGTTCAGAAGAGATGCAACGCAGCAGCCTGGAACACAAGAACAATCCTGCAAAACAACAAAGAACAAAATACAGAATTTTGGTGCAGCAATGCCGCCGCCACTTTTTGTCGCAAGGCAACTGGAGCACCTACGCATGCATGCAAAACCAAAACTTCTAGTCGCTCATGTTTCTGGCCAGGAGCAAATCAAAACAACGGCTTCACGCCATGCACTTCTATCACCGCACGCCAGGAGGATCTCCAGGTGCCCGTCGCATGCATGCACGCCACGCACAAACACGAGAAGAAAAACAAGCGCTAGAAATTATCTAGTCCCAAGCATGCGCCGATCTTCAAAACTTCTAATTGTGCATGCAAACTATGAAAGTCCCGAGCTTCAAGTCGCTCATGCAAGAAAAAAATCACGCCACTTCTAGTCGTCACTCACCCGTATATGTATGCATGCAGACACAAGAAAGGCATACGGCAGCAGGTCTCACGCAAGGACTCAAACAAGAAAACAGCCGCCACCAAAAAGCGATCGCAAACCCTTGTCGAGCAAACGACGCCACCACAATAGCAATTATCTAAATCGATCGCCGCAATGCACCGCCAAGAAAACTTCTAAAGCGATCACCAAAAAAATCGTGACACATAAAAACGGCCGACGTCCGGTAGCGCAAAAAGACCTTTTTATTTCTTTTGTCTAACAGTACTCTAACACAAAAGAGTACAAACCCTAATTCCTTGCTCACATAAACAGGAGACACCTTCCCCTATTTATGCTGAGCAACCATAAAGAATTCGTATACAACTCCACTTGGCCCCAACATGGCCCAATACGGTTTGTATACAATTCCACTTGGCCCAACATGGCCCAAGATCTGACTTTTGCACGCCAGACGCCCACCGCCGCACACACACGTGACTAACCAGCCTCCATGTGCATGTTCTCTAGCCCGAACGTCCCGCATGACATCCTCGACCACCAAGACCTCGGTTCCTCCCTGAACCTAGTCCCGAACCTCAGTTCCTCCATGAACCTAGTTCCGGTCCCGTCATCGACCACGTTCGCCCTCGAGCAACACCTGCACACGAATAAACAAACAATGCATCCGAGCACAAGTCCACAACTTGACTCAAAGTCAATCCATGCAACCACTCACATGAGTGCATTGCATCAAACAAAATCATTAATCAATCATAATTATGCTCAATGGTCCGGTGCTACTGCCCCTAGGCCGGTAGCACTAGGAAAAGCAACCAACACTCAAATTGCTTCAATTTGAAGATCCAATTCAAATCATACTCAATTTCAAATCAATCCAATCTCAAATCTTGTAAATTACTCATCACACACAAGGATAGACCTCCACATGGTCTTTCAATCTCCCCCTTGATGAGTATATTGACAAACACATGAAAAGGCATAAGTATTGAGTTTGAATAAAGAGAAGAAAGCAATTTGAATGCAAAGCCAAACTTGATCAAAGAAATAGAAATGAAGAACATGACCAAATTGGCAACTTATGATCTATGAACGATAGTAAAGATTAACAAAGATCATAAGAAAGAAGAATCATGTGCAAAATGATGCCTTTTCTACGATTTTTTCTCCCCCTTTTGGCAATATAGGCATCAAGGTGACATTTTCTTTTCTCCCCATTTTTTGTTGTTTTTTTTATGCAAGTAATGCAGCCTAAGGGAGCTTTGAAGATTATCCATGTGATCAACAAGACAAGTTATGACACCAAGCTAAGTTATGGCAAAAAATAGACTAAGCTAAGGCATGTCCAAGTGCAAATAATCATTTTGCTAGCAAGATTTAATTAAAATCATGTCATTTTTAGCATGATTGAACATGAGCAACACTTGTCATTAATTTCAAAACTAGAAGCAAAGCCATTCAAAGGATCAAACGGAAAACCAAGAGTTCAACCTACTCAACACTTTGGGGAATCTAGAAGTGCACACAAGGTCCTTCGAGCCTTTTTTTTCATTGTATGCAAATTTTTCTTTGAATCTTTGAAAGACATAGCGGGGTGCAAATGTTTGACATTATTTGCATTCTTTACCCACATATGTTTTTTTTGTATTTTTAAAGCAATTGACTCAAGCCATAATCGATCATCTCAAGAGGGACTCTTAAGAGAATGATCTTGGTCATACACAACACATTCCAAGTTCATCTCAAGTGCAATGAGAAGCCGTCCTGTGAATGTGAGGTGTTGAGTTTAATGCGCACAAAAAGAGTCAATTTTGCTTCACTTTCATTTTAGCATTTTCATGTTAAGCTAGTGAAGGACTCAAGTATAGATCAAACAAGATTCGCCCAAGTTGCTATAGGGACTCTAAAGAATTCCAGAATTTCACAAATCATGGCAAATACACCTAGAGAAGAAACTTAGCAAGTAAACGCAACATGTTTTATCAAGTTTTTCTTTTAACACTCATTTTTCAATTTTTGTAAGCTTAGCAAGATAAATGAACTTGGACATATCTAAGCAAGTAATTTTCTTCATAATATAGCATGGTGTATAAAATGAAACATGGATCATGTGCATAATAGACAAAGCTCATAAAATAAACAATCAAGTCTATATGCAATGCGTGAGACAGATTTTTAAACTCCCCCTCAACATGTGATTTCATTTTAAGCACAAATCTGGTTCAAATTGAGTTATTATCAAGATTAAGCTCAAGAAAGATCGAAAAGAACTCAATTAAAGCCGAAACACGAGAATGGAGGGAAGAAGTCAAGAAACCGCGAATCGGGTGGCTATAGAGTATA
Source organism: Guadua angustifolia (assembly GCA_036346375.1). Taxonomy (NCBI): domain Eukaryota; kingdom Viridiplantae; phylum Streptophyta; class Magnoliopsida; order Poales; family Poaceae; genus Guadua; species Guadua angustifolia. Next base: position 69,100,540 of record CM070500.1, on the reverse strand, counting down.
GAAAAGATGGTAGAGAACACTATGACTCAGACTCGCTCTCATCTTCCCCAATGACTAACATAGGAAAGCTGCCTCTAGATCCCAAACTAAGGAGTGCACACAGACCCTGTCTACCCAGGGGGCCCAACACCTGCTAGACTTATAAGACTGTGAGGGAACTCAACCTAGAGAGAAGAGAGAACAGCTAATTAAGCATGATAGCAATCTAAAGCACAAGATGAGAGGTCCATACAAAGCATGCCAGAAGTCTAAGTGATGTGAACTCATAACTCTAAGGAATAAAACCCATAAGCACCCAGAGCAATACAAAAGGAAAAACTGAAATAAAATATAATACATAATATACAGATCAGCTCCCCCTCACAGAAGGATGTAAGGGCACACAACTCCAAGCTCACTCCTCAAGGCAACAAACCTAGAGCTATCCAAAGGCTTGGTAAAGATATCGGCCAACTGGTGGTCACTCTCCACAAACTGAAGCACTATGTCTCCTTTCTCCACATAGTCTCTAAGGAAGTGATATCTAATATCAATGTAACCAAGTCTCCTATGCCAGAAGGAGAGATCACGGGACTCAGAAGCAATCAAACATCAAGAGTCCGTAAGAAAGCAGAAAAATCAAGACGAAAGACCCTCCCAAATCTAGAAATCCCAAAAACTAACTCTCCGATGAATCGAGGATTCTACAAGCATTGCTCTTAAAGCTTACCTCGAAAGAGTCATCGATAAGTCGAGAAGCGGAAAGCAAATTATATTGCAGCTTACTCACTAAGGCAACGTCCTTAAGAATAAAATTTTCATTAATGCAGACGGTACCTTTAGCAATGACTCTACGAAGAAGCATCCCCAAAAGTGATCAACTCATCACCGGGGGCTCGGACTAGGAAGAGAACCAACGAGAGTCTCCGGTCATATGGCGAGAACAACCGAGTCAACAATCCAAACATCTCCTTCCCCATCCGAGCGAACCCGATCAAGTCAAAAGAGAGATAAGACTCGATCTTTGGGATAAAGTGAGGACACAGGAACCCAATCATCAATCACACGACGTCTCAAAGTACCGACCACAGAGGAAGAAGATCGACTCTAGTGTCTCTCTCGACGCCGACTCTCACAAGATCGAAGAATCAACTCTAGTAGAAGATGTAGGAGTGCCACCTTGGTTTGGCCCGCTGTGGTGCAAAGGCGGACCATCCCAACGAGGCTGCCCAAATCTCCTACCCGAAAACACCTCACGCCGCGATATCTACCTCGATGGGAAAAACGAGGAATATCAAGAGGACGGTGGAAAGATCGACCACGAGCAATTCCAGACTAAAACTCGATCAACAAAGATGAAAACCAAGTCCGGACGCTGCCCAAAAATAGGTGACTCTCGACTGTCTAGTACCGAGCAGGCGCCTTAGAGCACTCGAGTCCTGGGATGACTCTGAATACCCCTAAGAGCAGCAACACGCCACGCTGGTGATCTTGGCGCGTCTAAAACAGAAATCTACTAGGTGACCATCCTTCTTACTGAAGGTGCATGAATATTTCGCCTTGCTAGAGGCGTATGACAGAGAAGCACCTTCGCTCGTAAGTCCATGGACAACCCCAAAGAGACCTAAACACAAGTGGTACTCACCACCGAGCTACCACTATCTCTCCACTCTTGGAGGCACGCATTACAAGCTCAAGGCGGATGCGCCTGCGTGCTCCAAGTAATCAAATCCTAGACCTTGATTGAATCTGTTAATTTTGGACCTGGTCTAGAATGAGATTGAGTTTCTTCTTGCCTCCAACAAATTTCTCAAGAGTGCTCATAAGATCCGACACTCTCGGAAAAGTGAGGCGCATGAAGAGCAAGGGAAGGAGTAGAAGAAGAGCCGAAGAAGAGGATCGAACAGCGTGTGCATATTTTTCCCTATACACGGTGCCTCAAATTTGAGAGACTCACAGAAGCACAAGAAACATCTCTAATTCTACCAACTTGGGCCTCTAACTTCTTTCTAAGCTCTGCGTGGACCTTATCCACGTCATCCTCAACCCCAATACACAAACAAGCAACCATTATTTGACTTAACTAGTAAGTCCTTAGCAAGTTGATCACACTTGGCATTCAAAGCTTCATTATCAAGTTTTAGTTGCTTCTGACCCTCACATGAGCCGATTTGGGTCCTTAGAAGCATGCAATTCAAGTTCATCATTTCTAGCGTAAAGCTTCCTAAGGTGACAACTCATGGCATCAATTTCACAAGTAGCTTAGGGCAATTTTCACAAGATGCGGTTGTGTGAGTATGAAGAAAACTAGCATCAATAGGAATAGGATCAATAGAACATGTGCTAGCATCCTTCGACCTAAGAGCCTCAAGATCGAAACCACACTATCATGCAGGTTCTTAGGTTCTCCAACTCCACAAGCAAAGCATCACAGAGAGTACAACTATCGAGTCTCGGGAGGAACATGATTTAAGTGAAGCTAACTCCGAGACAAGGTATCTACTTCCTTTTCTAACTCAGTAACCCTAGCTCTAGCTCTAGCATGAAATTTTCCTAATTTGCAAAAAGCTTCATTGAGTGGTCATAGGAAGGTACCTCGTCCGAGTCATTTGAGAGCTCTGAGTCGTGATGTCGTTGGTGTTTGCCATGAAGCACATGCCGGAGAAGTCGTCGCCGCCTTTCTTCTCTTGCGGATCATCCTCGCCTTGCCGCTCCATGTCTCCGTGTCGGAGAGGCTGATGTCGTCGAGGGCGGCGAGGACGCGTGGAAGAGCTTCTTGTTCTTCGAGAAGTTGTGGTACTTCTTCTCGTCTTGTGCATGAACCGGAGGCTTCTTGTTGCGGTTCTTGTCGGTGTAGTCGTTCTTCTTTGGAACCGCCGAGTCGTTCTTGCCCTTCTCCAGTTTAAGACAATTCGCTCGAATGTGGTTGGGGCCGCCACATTCGAAGCAGGTGATCCCACCACCCCTCTTCCTCTCTCTCACCCTCTTGTAGGCGTGAGAAAACTTGCGAGTTAAAAGAGCAAGCTCAGTTTCTGGAAACTTGTCTAGTTGGTCATCGCTTAGCTCGCAAAGTGCAGAGAGGGAAAAACCAACAGAAGAATCAAGAGAAGATCCAATGGGATCGGTGACCAAGGCCATCGACTGTGATTTCGTCTTGCGAGAGACGACGTCGATCTCAAGAGTCTTGAGTCGGGAATAAAGCCCGTAAAGAGTCAAGGTCGACAAGTCGGTAGTATCCTTGATGGTGGTCACTTTCATTTCCCAAACACGAAGATCGAGTGCAGTCAAGAAGTGACGAGCATTATCCGAGTCAGGGTATGTGCAACCAACTGCCCGGAGATCGCTCAAAATTTTAGTAAATCGACCAAAACACTCGTCAAGACTCTCACCAGCGTGTTGTTCAAACTTGTTGTACTCACGCTTGTGTTGATCCTGCCTCACGGTCTTGATTTGGGTAGTGCCCTCATGGTATGCATCGAGGGTCACCCAAATCTCGTGAGCGGATCACAGGTGAGAGATCCGATCATACTCACTGTGGCTGAGTTCCTGTATAAGAATGTTCCTCGCCTTAGCATTTACCTCAACGTCAGCCATATTGCCAGCCGTTACGTTCTCATCGGCAGGAACCTCATATGGGAGCTTCACCTTCTGCCATATCAGGAAGCCCTGGGCAGTGATGTATGACTCCATCCGGGATTTCCAAAAACGAAAATCAACACCACAAAAAATTGGAGGCTTGGTGGAATACTTGTCTGTCGCCATAGCTCTCGAGACCGGTCAAGATCTATGGAAGAGCAAAACCGGCTCTGATACCACTTGTAGGATCGGATGACGACAATCAGAGGGGGGGTGTGAATGATTGAGCGGAAGATAAAATCAAAATTTTCTTGATTCACAAAACCCCCTAAATTAATTATGAAATATTGCTCTCGGTTTCAACAAAAACCAGAGTAATAGACGTTCACTAAAACCGTAATTCCCGAAGATCCAACCGTCGGATTGACATGAAATTTTAACTGTATAAATTAGATTCAGATCCGAAACAAACGCAACAAGAATCAGCTCGATCGGATGTACGGATCTAGAGTTATAACCTTCGCAATATGACTATATCAATAGTGACGAAAATTGATCTAACCCTAATTACAAAATTAATCAGGATTTATGATGAATTAACTAACCAAACTTGGAGGTCCGGATTGTGGAGGTAGAGCAGTAGTTCACGCATGCATGAAGAACAAAAAGTATCGACGAAAAACCTGCCACGAATCACCGTTCGTCCGATTCAATCTTGACTCGTCGTTCCCCTCTTGTCGCTGCTTGGCTCCTGCTGATCTGAACCTGACGGATGAAGTTTAGAAGAGATGCAACGCAGCAGCACGAACACAAGAACAATCCTGCAAAACAACAAAGAACAAAATACAGAATTTTGGTGCTGCAATGCCGCCGCCACTTTTTGTCGCAAGGCAAGCGGAGCACCTACGCATGCATGCAAAACCAAAACTTCTAGTCGCTCATGTTTACGGCCAGAGCAAATCAAAACAACGGCTTCACGCCATGCACTTCTATCACCGCACGCCAGGAGGATCTCCAGGTGCCCGTCACATGCATGCACGTCACGCACAGCCGCCGAGAAGAAAAACAAGCGCTAGAAATTATCTAGTCCCAAGCATGCGCCAGTCTTCAAAACTTCTAATTGTGCATGCAAACTATGAAAGTCCCAGAGCTTCAAGTCGCTCATGCAAGAAAAAAAATCACGCCACTTCTAGTCGTCACTCACCCGTATATGTATGCATGCAGACACAAGAAAAAGCATACGGCAGGAGGTCTCACGCAAGGACTCAAACAAGAAAACAGCCGCCACCAAAAAGCCAGTCGCAAACCCTTGTCAGGAGCAAACGACGCCAGCCACAATAGCAATTATCTCGTCGATCGCCGCAATGCACAGCCGCCGCAAAAACTTCTAAAGCGATCAGCAAAAAACCGTGACACATAAAAACGGCCGACGTCCAACCGCCGCAAAAAGACCTTTTTTATTTCTTTTGTCTAACAGTACTCTAACACAAAAGAGTACAAACCCTAATTCCTTGCTCACATAAACAGGAGACACCTCCCCCTATTTATACTGAGCAACCATAAAGAATTCGTATACAACTCCACTTGGCCCCAACATGGCCCAATACAGTTTGTATACAATTCCACTTGGCCCAACATGGCCCAAGATAGTTTTTGCAGCGCCAGACGCCCACCCGCCGCACACACGTGACTAACCAGCCTCCATGTGCATGTTCTCTAGCCCGAACGTCCCGCATGACATCCTCGACCACCAAGACCTCGGTTCCTCCTTGAACCTAGTCCCGAACCTCAGTTCCTCCATGAACCTAGTTCCGGTCCCGTCATCGACCACGTTCGCCCTCGAGCAACACCTGCACATGAATAAATAAACAATGCATCCAAGCACAAGTCCACAACTTGACTCAAAGTCAATCCATGCAATGCACTCACATGAGTGCATTGCATCAAACAAAATCATTAATCAATCATAATTATGCTCAATGGTCCGTTACTCGCCTCTACGGTAGCACTAGGAAAAGCAACCAACACTCAAATTGCTTCAATTTGAAGATCCAATTCAAATCAAACTCAATTTCAAATCAATCCAATCTCAAATCTTGTCAATTACTCAGCACACACAAGGATAGACCTCCACATGGTCTTTCATATGGCCAGATAGATTTGAAATAAATCGCTACAAATAATTAATCTTGCTGATCAACTTCTGTAAATCATTCTTACATGTCGACGGCTTAGTTTTGGCTATAGCTTTGACTTTTTCCTAATTAACTTTAATTCCTCTTTCATGAACCATGAAGCTCAAAAACTGTCCAACTAACACGCCAAAAGCACACTTGTACGGATTCATTTTTAAGCCGTGTGCTCTTGTATTCTTGAACATTGTTTCCAAATCGACTAAATGCAACAAGTCTTCTTTGGACTGACAATAGCATCATCAATGTAAATTTCCACAATATGGTTGATTATATCATGAAAAATCAAATTCATAGCACACTAATATGTTGCACCAGTATTTTTCAAGCCGAACATCATTACTGCCCACTCAAATAACACTAAGGTACTAGGGCACCTAAAAGCAAATTTCACTACTGGATGACACGTCTTCGCAAGCGGTAGAACCGCTTGGAATTCGAGTATTCCAAGCAGTAGGACCACTTGGAATTCTAATATCTACTGCTTTCTATACAGCTGCTTGTAAAAGTATTCCAAGCGGTATATACATTAAAAGCGGTACTACCGCTAGTAAAACCGTTTTTAAAAGCAGTAGTACCGCTTGGGGTATTGAAATTTTAAAAGCAAGATCTGCAGTTTTAACAAAAATTCCAAGTCTGTACTTGTGCTTGCATTTAGCATTCAAGCAACTCAAAAATGAATACTAAATAATCGAACTACCGCTTGGAAAAACAATTGCATTAGTTTAATATATATCCACTTAATAAATGTTCACCAAATTTATAATAATATCAAGCACCCATAACATACAATCCAAGCACCATAACATATAATTCCTCGAGAAAGCAACGCATTTAAAGTTTCATTATCACAAATCATCCACAGTACAACATGTGAACATCACCAAAATTGATTACTAATAAAATTAGTTAGATAAATCAACTAGCAACCTACAATTTGGATTACTACGTATCAAAACATAGTAGGAGCATAGTCTTTCCAAGTGTTTTACAACTCACCTAAACAACGGCTAAATACCCAAACATCATTGACTCTAGTGCGTGCTTGTGCCCACTTGAGCTCCCTCTCTTCCTTACCAAAGTCCTTCCTTGTGAACACGATCTGCAGGAAGATGAACATTAGTTACAAACTCATGAGCCGGTCAAGTAGATGTGGGCAAAGACAACTGTCTTGATGTAAATTATTACCCTTTGCTCAATGACAAGATCCCATGCTTTGCCACTCAGAGCATATCGGATAAGGAACTTGATGATATCAAGCGGGAAGTAGAAGATGAGATTGTAAAGCCACACAATACCAAATTTCAAACCCCACTAACAAACTGAAACAAAGTCAAATAAAAGAACAAAAGAAATCAACAAACTTGTGCATATGCTTATCACAATTCACAACATAACAAAGAGAATACAGGTGACAAATCTTGAAGGAAAACACTAGACAAGAACATTATGATTCTTGTATATATGCATAGTCAACTTTAAAACACAGGACACCTAGTAGGATCTACATCATTGTGATCAGTTGAAGACAACAAATAGTAGTTAAAAAAAGAGTTATTTCAAAGTTCTTTTAATGCCCTGCACATCATATTGTGAGATTCTTATTTGTATAGTTTAATTAATCAATATGTAAACATATATGTAGTATTGTCCATAAATGACTAGAGTAGAAGGAGCTCAAGAGCATAGTTTATGAAATGTGACTAATATTGATTTGGTCGCTATGATATGTTCTTCATCTGTAAACCGACCATACAAATTTTTTCAACTCCCCCTTGTCCACAAGGTTTTGAAACACTAGTAGCAAGCCATTTCTATCAACAAAAGACCAACAATCAACATCAAACCTTTTCTCCGAAAAAATGCTAAAAAATACCCGGTGGCGGGTTCTATAATAGACTAGCTCAATAACTAGCATGAATCCTTGAACCATTAAGTTCAGAGTTGACTAAATTATGTGTATATATAACATGATGTAAAGGACAAAAGACCAGGACAGACTATAATGACTGGCCCGAGCATCACTATAGAGAATAGTATCAACTCTTTGTTGATAAAGTCACATACTTGATGCCGATTTAGGCCAATAAGATATAAGAATACTCCAATAACTAAAAGTTGTACCTTGACTCCTTGAGTGTAATTCCAGAGCCAACCGGACATCACCAGAGACCTTCAAGTCATCAAAGGCACAAAACTGTTAGAATGTTAGTGTTTGCACTTCATCACTTCAAAGTCTCAAGACTCGAATCAATCGATAAGCGAAAGTTCACATGACCTTATAGCGCCATGGCCATTCTTTCGTCTATAAGCTGCCATCAACACTTTCTCCTCCGTGTTCCGGCAAAATCACAAAAGGAGAGGCCCACCATTCCTTTCTCAAATCTCGGAAGAAGCGCTCTTTAAAAGGAAGTGTTGACACTTGATTATGAAATAAACCTTTCCTTCAAAACTATGAAATGAATCTAAGTTATCAAATCTAGTTAATCCTTAAAAAATCCAGATAGGTCAAGCAGATGATAGTAATTATAGCTTACATGTATGGATTTGTTGCCGATTCGATTTCTCATTCTTCTTTTGACTTATCACCATTTCTTTAATATCGGTGGTTAATCTCCATTGGAACATTGTCATACCTGAAATTCCATGTTTACATTAGATTTAGATTACTCAACATATATCAAAGATATGGTACATTATAATTTGTACAAAGACAAACAGATCATTTTTGAAGCGAAATAGCAACTACCAAAAAAGAAAATAAACAGCCCAATCATTTCTGAAACCCCATTTTACTTGCAGCTGCTTCTATGTATTTGAAATGGATATCTGGATCCTCACTGTTGCATGTCAAAAATCCCCCTAGTTTACCCCAATTCACCATCCATCCAAACTACAGTGAGATGTCAAAACTGGAACAAGCTACTAACACCAAGCCACAACTGGGCTTTGAACCAATAAACCTTGGCAGGAAGCCACATCACACGCACTAAAAAATTACGAAAAATATAAAATTATACCCTAACCTAAAACAAACAAAATTTCGGCAGCACCTCCCCTGAATTAAGGACATCCACTCAGCAGACAAAAGAGCACAAGTTGCATATAAGCATATATATAGAACATTCCATATCCAAAGGAACTACAATTACCACCATCCATCATAATTTCATTCCAAGCACAACCAGACTCACGATAAAAGAACAACCCTTTCCCAAATACTTACCAAACTTCACCAAGACGACGATCGAGCATGAAAAAATTGCAAAGCAAACAACCAAGTAAAACCTAAACCACTAGTTCGGGGTAGTTAATTAGGTTAATGTGATGTGCCACAAGTGCTTGCTACTCCCGTCCCCGCTTGGCATCTCGAGAAATTACCTGAAAGAAAGAAAAACCACAACAGGGGTGAGTCGAAGACTCAGCAAGTACACATTAACAAATACTTGCAAACGCGAACCCATCCATGAGTACCAAAATCCACGATGCCCAGATAATCTCTATTAGACATATGGTATTTAGCAACAAACATAAATAGTACTAAAAACTAGATCGCCCCTCTTCATCGCTTAAATCAGCAATAACATAACCCAACCATTCCCGTCTATAACTCATCTAACATCAAGTAAATAAATCACATCATCCAGGCGATATTACTTATACAACAATCTAGGCACTAAATTTAAATATGCAATAAGATAAACCATTTCCATTACCTTCCATCTTACCGTCACATGTAGCAATTAAACAAACCACATCATCCAGGTGACCTCACTTATGTCACAACTAAGCACAAAGATTAAATATGCACTTGCTTTTATGCTTTCATGCTCAAAATGCAACCTTTAGCCTATACCGGTATAGCTGAGTGCACACCTGGACTAGTATGACAGAACCCACTTATATACATGTATATATGCATAATCATAGATTAAGTTGAGTGAATCAAAAAGTTGCTACGGATCAGAGTATAACAACACATTGATAATTATGAAATAACTCTCAATCAATAGAATAAGCACGGCAGAGAACATCATTACATTTTTCTATGCTTTAGTAAGAAATCACTAAAAGCATATACCTAGCTCAGTTTGATTAGGCTTTAAAGAACCATAGTCGGGAAAGGCGCCCCTATCTAGCGTTACGACCATAAGCTTGTTGTAACACAAATATTCATTTAAATCTCTCTAACTTGAGATCTCAAAATCATGCATGAATATATATATATATATATATATATATATATATATATATATATATGTGAATTGAATTAGTGCTAATTTGCTAATGGCATGTAGAAGTTTTGAAAAATTCTCAAAAATTACCACATGTAGGGAGGTGAACCTCTACAACCCTGAAAAATTTGAAGATGAAACTCAATCGCATTTGAAAGATATGAAAAAGACAAACTCAGCATGAATAGTACTTGTTATGCTTTTGGCACTATTCTTTTGCTGTTTGTCTTTTTCATATCTTTCAAATGCGATTGAGTTTCATCTTCAAATTTTGCAAGGTTGTAGAGGCTAGATGTGGTAATTTTTGAGAATTTTTCAAAACTTCTACATGCCATTAGCACGGAATTAGCACTGAATTCACCATTAGCACTGAATATTTCCCCATATATATATATATATATGTAGGCTTCATAATCGCAGTGCTCAAACAACAAACGACCTTATGATTCATAAGATCAAACAATTTAAAAACTTAAGCATGCACAAATCATTTCATTCTCATGTAAACCTAGCTAAGCATTTCATCAAACACTTGGCATGCAATCCAAACGAATCCCCACTTTCTAGGGTTTTACCTCAAAGAAAGTCCATGGAGGAAGAAGGGACGTGGGGGAGAGCTGCCGGCTCGATGCGCTCACAGCGGAGGAGAGGAGGGCGCCGGCCGGAGCGCAGACGGCGGCATGGCTTGGCTGGGTGACCTTGCGCAGTAAAGCCGACCGGCGTGGGGAGGCGCCGTGAGAGGAGACGAGATCGGTCGGGGTGACGCGAGGACAATGGCTGGGCGACGGCGCCGAGACACGCTGGCGATGCAGCGCGGGAACGCCGGAGTCTGTGCGGGCGAGGGGACGCCGGGAGTCTTGTGGCGAGCTAAGTAGGGCCTGAGGGAGGGCGCGGCGACGCTGGGTGGGCGGGCGAGGTCGGGCGCAGGGCGACGCCGGGAGGGCACGAGCGCCAGGAACTTGGAAGCGGCGGCTGGAGGAATAAAACTCAGGGGGTTTTCTTTTTGGCTCTAGGGTTCCCTCTCTCTTTCTTTTTATACCCAACCACATGGTGCCACTAATCAATAGGGCCAGGAAAAAGAAATCAAGCCCTTAAAACTAAGTCCAACTTTAAACCGAAGCGACCCAATTAATTTCAATTCTTGGCGAAACAACAATTGACAAAAACAACACCGACCAAGACACTAGCCAAAGCTTGCAGATACAGGACACGGTGGGAGCGAGGTCTGGCGGGAGCCGAGATCTGTGGGGGCGACGGAGCTGGGCAGGGTCTGCAGGTGCGTGGGCGGCGGTCGACGCACCCATGGATCGAGTCAGCGGGACTCGGCCACTCGGGAGTCGGGAGAATGGCGGCTGTGAGGCTGATGGGGAGTGGGGAAAAAATCGTGGAAGGGTTAGGGACTTAGGGTTTCTTAGTCTTTTCCCTAATGCCAATGGGCCGGGCAAGGGGCAATAGCTGTTGGGCTTGGCATGACTTGGGAATAAAAACCTGCACCGATTTTTATTATTTTTGGGTACCCGTATCTGACCCGAATATCCGAGTATTTACCGGGTATTTGCTGTCCCGTATCCGACCCGTATCCGAAACAAAAGTACCCGGGTAATTACCCGTATCCGACCCGACAAAGAAATACCCGTATTCGTATCCGAATTTTCGGGTAAAATAAACGTCGGATCGGATACGGTCGAATAATACCCGACCGCTTTCACCTGGTGGTATTACATCCGCACGCCTATGCCCGCCAAAATAATGTTGCAAGCGGTCCAACTCAGACGTAAACATTTCCATAGCGGTCCGATGACTTTTAATTAAAATTATTTTTCCAAGCGGCATGACAAATTATATAACTTACTTTTCCAAGCGGCACTCTGACTTTTAATTAAAATTCTTTTTCCAAGCGGTATGATGACTTATATAACTTACTTTTCCAAGCGGCACTACAGACTTTTAATTAAAATTCTTTTCCAAGCGGTATGATGACTTATATAACTTACTTTTCCAAGCGGCACTACAGACTTTTAATTAAAATTCTTTTCCAAGCGGTAAGTCGACTTTTAATTATTATTTTTGGAAGCGATATCGCTTGCGCTAATGGGCCATCCTGTAGTGTTTTGGTATATTGGTTTCTACCATGAATATCTGATTATATCCAGCATTACTATCAAGAAAACTAATGATCTTATTTCCTGATGCAGCATTGATATATCGGGTATTCGTCCTTTGGTGTAGCTTTGTTTAAGTCCTTAAAATTGACACACACCCTAAGTTTACCATTTTTCTTGATGACAGGAATGATGTTGGAAACCCATTCAGCATAGCGGTAAGGCCTGATAAACTTAGCCTTTAGTAAATATTCGGTTTATTTTTTTTTATAATATTGTACAAAGTAGGATTAAATCATCTAGGAGATTGTTCAAATGGCTAATAACTTGGTTTTATATGTAGCCGATGCTCAACAAGTTGTCGGTTTAAACCAGACATCTCATGATACTCTCAAGCAAAACAATCTTTATAATCTCTTAAAATCTTAACCAACTTTTACTTATAATTTGGGGCTAACTTTGAACTAATAAAAGTTGCTCTTTTTCTTCACTATCACCTATATCGACTTCTTCTAACAAATCCGTCGATGTAAAACCCTGGACTAATTTATCAATTTCTTGAAAATCTTCAATGGCCTCATAGCTATCCATCAATTACCGATAGCTTTGCGTTTTGTCTTGTAAAGCCTTCATTGCTGATTTGGACTACATCGGCGCAAGATTTCATCAGTCCAATCAAGTGTACTTGGCCTCACGTTGATCGAAATAAGCCTAGTCTTGTTGATGCATATGAAATCATAATCGTCTAGAGCTTTATCAAATATACATTCAGCTTCCTCATGTTGCCAATTCACATTTGAACTGGCCATGGCAATATGAGCCGATGTATCGGCTTGAATGACTTCAACCTCATCCCTGTTCCACTGAATGAGCATTTGATGAATAGTCAACAGTATGCAGTAATTAGCATGAATCCACTCTCGCTCAAGTAGGACAGTGTAGTTACCTTTGGCATCGACTACAAAGAAAGTAGTCAGCAATGTTTTGCTACCAACTGTTAATTCCATCACAATAACCCCCCTTGCCTCAGTGGGATCGCCTATGAAATCATTTAAAACCATATTAGTTTTAATAAAATCTTCATCGGACTTACCCAGCTTTTTGTAGGTAGTGTATGGCATTAAGTTGACAGTTGCTCCGCCATCAACAAGTATCCTTGATATTGGCTTACCGTTAAAGTGCCTTTTAGGTATAACGGCTTTAGATACCGATGAGCATCGTGAGGCTTCTCAAAGACTACATCTTGAGCCCCTAAGCAAAGTTGAGCAAATGTCTCCTTGGCCGATATAGTTCTTATTTTGTATTCAGTCGGTAATATAAATACCATATTGATGTCCATCGGGGGAGTGTCATCCCACATCATAGGTGAACCTAAGTCATCAGCTAAATCAAATTCTTCTTCAACTAGCTCCTATTTTGCTCCACTCCTTTTAACACTTTTAATCTACTGAAGGTCGTTGAAAACTTGATCTCTCTGTTTTTCTTGTTCGGTTTCCCTCATCTCTTGGGTTCTTAGCCACTGAAGTCGTCTGCGTTGCGATCGGCTAAGATCCAGAGGACACCACCTCAGCTTTGGTTCAATCGTCTTTCTTATTTTTCTAGCCAGATCAACTTGAGTTGTGGAGCTTGACCCTTCTTTTGCTTTTACTTGGGCCTGATTTGGTGCAGAAATGGTTTCATGGATCAGCCTTCTCTAACTTTTATCAGAATAATCTTAGGCCGGCTTAGATATTTTGTCTTTAGCCAATCGCCTTGGCCAGTCATCTTGAGGGTGATGTTCCATCGGGCACGTGTACGGCGATGGCAAAGCCGATCCTCTCTCCCAACAAAATTGCCAGAAGAGACATCGTCGGCGAGCTCTCTCCAAATTATCAGGACAATATAGGTTGTCTAGCCAACACGCAAGATAACATGGCCTATTGTTTCTTCTTTAGTTTTTTTCAAGCAATTGGGAAATGTTGGCTTGGGTTTCTAAATCGGCTGTTGTGGTGGTGATAAGTTTTCTGTCTCGCACCATCTGTCAATTTGCATGTCACCATTGGGTTTAACGGTCCTTGAGCTTTTTGTTTCATGGTCGATCTTTATCTGCAGTGAAATGACTGTAATTTTTAGGGTCTCCTTGTTGCTAGAAGTCGATTGAATATTAACATATTGAGCAACCTTTGACCTTTCATCTTGCATTAGCTCTTTTCCTTTTCCAGAGCATTGAACCATGTTTATTGAAAAGGGATTGGCATCAACTTGCATCGTCGGCTCCTCCACAACTTGAGTCAACCATCTTTATATTCGATTGTATTTATTGTCAAAAAATATTAAAATTGTTAGTATTATGAGAAAAAGAATGATGCCACTTGCAATACCTTCACTTTTTAATCTCATCAGCCGATGCTATGACATATCCCTCAGGAAACCGTATAATCTTTTTCTTGTAATAGTAGGTCCAAAATGCGATCACACTTAGAGATACCAAAGGCGTATTTTATTTTCTGATTTTTCTTAGTTGGCTTAAGCCAAGAATAGACACTACTACAAAAAAGCTTATCACAGACGGTTCGGAATACTCATCACTGATGGTTTGTGAACCGTCTGCAAAAATATGTTAGTGATAAGAAGGCACATCATTGTCAGTTTTCGAACCATCAGTAAACTAATATTAGAGACAATTCTATCTACAAACCGTTTGTGATAATCTTTTGTCTTAGACGGTTCTACGATAAAACCATCTCTGATGGTAGGTAATCACAGATGGTTTTTAATTAGAACCGTCTGTGATAAAATTATCACAAACAGTTTTCAATAGAACCGTCGGTGATATCCTTTTCCCCCTAACTCTCTTGGCAGAACTTCTATGATTAGTATCTGATGTTCGAAATTTTATTCTCCTTAGATATTTATGCAATAACATTTATAAAACACAACCAATTATAGATTTTGTAATTCAATATCAAAACATTCTAGATGCATTGAGGCAATAGTTTGTCTGATGAGAGGGTCATAAAATACAAACATTTATGCCCTAAGCAATTGCATCTAGAGTACCACAAAGATTTTTCATTGCGCGACTGAATTTTTCAAATTTCACACGGCGCAGCGTCACACGACACAACATAACGCGTACCCTGGCTAGTATATATTATAACAGGAGAGCCAAAGCAAAAGGCGAACGAGGGCAAACAAATCTTAAGTCTTAATACCCTTACTAAAAAAGGTGATGGCAAAGTCATTTAGAATAGTTACACGTGTTTAGGGTGTTACATTGCAGTACAAGATGGTGACAATGCTACGAGCAAGTTTTCTTGTAGTCCCATGTTAACATTGTGCCCTAAGTTGATCTGAACCGTTGAATCCGAGCGGTTGGTTGATTCATCGAAGACGAACACCTCTTTGGACTTTCCATACTTAGGCCATGTCTATCAGTATTCCATCTCCAACAGTATCTCTAAATCTGGATCCCTATATTCCTATATATAGAATTTCCTAAAAAATTCATTCCCTATATCTGTTCCTTCTCCAACAGTATTCCCCAAATCCCACTCCATATTTTCTCCATCCTATATTATAATGATAATTCATGACCGCCATATGAGCAACATTTATTTTTTAGCAGGAAAATTCGAACGGCTATTTTTAAAAATAGAAATTTAAAATTTATTTTAGCAGGAACTTAAAATTCGAATGGCTATTTTTAAATACAGGAATTTAAAATCTAAATTTTAAAATTTGAAACTAACCGAAAAATGTTGTATCATTATGACAAAATGATAGGTCGCGCTACATGATCAAATGACCCAATTCCATTTGATTCTAGCATTACTGACAAAGAAGCCAATTAAGTGGCCACCAATAAGAAGATCTCTGATGTCAAACAGCAAGTATCCTTTGCGAGTAACAGGAACATATGTATGGCTCCCCTTGTGTTTTTGTAAGCGTGGGAGGTTTCTGAGTTCGACTCTCGGCGCATTTGTATTATTTTATTTTCTTCCTTTCAAAACCAACACTATTTGGTTTATTTTGTCCCATGTCACCATTTTAAGACAATAGAAGTATAGAACCGATTCAAATGAGTAAATCAAAAGATAAGTTAGATAGCTGTCAACTAGATTGAAACATAATTGAGCACATTCCCAAATAGCATTTTTCAAAGAGAAGAATACTATCAAAATATTGATACACGCTACACAATCAGAATGCAGAAAACTGCAAGCTAACATATTCATCCATTAGAGTTGAAAAATGATCTGCAACAGCTATGCTAACAGCCTTGGCTAATCGGCATAGTCTATTTTGCAGTACAGGTTATCTGCGCCACTTCAAGAAATTATACCAATAGGCAATGCATTGCATCTCCAACTTTTTTTTTTGGAGTCAAAAAGATTTGATGTTCAGATAACAAATTCCTCATTTTGACATACTGCTCATACAGAGAAAAACTAATGCATTAGAAATATTACCGGCTTTGATAAATTCATATCTGCAACATAGATTAATTCACAACAACTACCAGTAACAGAAATTTTACCAAGTCATCAACTAGAACATTGTCACATTCCAAAGCCCCTTCGAATCATGAATCGATCACACGGAACATGAAAGGATAGCAAGAAACAGTGAGAGTAATAGAACTAGTACCTCCCGGTGGTTCGATCTTTCGCCGCTTCAGGAAGAGTCAGTGAGAGTTGTGGAATCTTTCGCCATTTGATTACTATCCCGAGCCCACAACCCAAACCAGGAAGAGTCAATCTGGATCATTCTTCAAAAGTAGCATGGGAATTCAAAGTTCATCAAATGAAAAGACTCCACAACTCCTCCATAGTAAAGAGAGCATGGACCAAAATGACGGCTAAGAGCCATTACAATCTACAAACATGAACGACGCAAATAAAATGAAAGCAAGTGATCTGGTGTTATGTTTAGAAGCAACCACCAAGATTATTCCAATCTACAACAGACTAGGTGAAATCACATCGGTGCAGATCAAAGGACAAGGTTGGAGTGCCATCAATTGTAATGAGTATGAAAACCATTGGCACAAATTCCGTAAAAAGCAAACTCACTACAAATATAATTAGAGCACTACTTTACACAGATCCCACGCATCTGCACTGGGACAAACCTCCAACTTTTCCGCTCCCAAACCATACCATCACCCAAATTCAAAACCACACGCATGAATTGAGAACATGATTATACTTAACCGCAAGAAAGACTAAAATTCACATGGAATACACAATGCTAACGCTAAGCTCCACACAAGAACAACTACCCCCAACTCAATTCGTTATACACATTGCTGTTCCAAATCACCTAATTCCATCATGGAAGTAACTCCACATCACGTGAAATTCTCAACACGGAACACCACAAATTGATAGCGTGCAGTCATCGGTGCTGAGTTGGCGCACAAACCATCCGTTGTACAAGAAGGGGATGACCCTCGAGAGGAACTGCGCCGCTACAACGCACGCACACGCGCACACACAGAAAATGAGCTCTAGATCCCCCAAAACCAAGCGTCCAGTAGGAATCCTTGACCAATCTATCGAGGGGGTAGGGGGAAAGAGGCACACCGAAGTTGTACTTGAAAACGCCTGTCACGGCAACTCCGATAGCAGCGTCTAGCGAAGGGGTCACAACCACATTCTCACCTGAGCCATCGGGGAGCGTCATGACCATGGCCATCGCGGCGATGTGTGAGGGAGACATGTCGAGCGGCAGCGACAGTTACCGATAAATCGCGGCACTGACCTACCTCTCTCCCTCCCTCTGGTCTCTCCTCCTAGTCTCCGGAGACCAGATTCGGCGGTGCGGGACATAGCGGCGGAGCGGCGACTTCCTTGCACCCGCGGGAGTGAGCGGGCGTTGATGAGCGACTGGATCGGGAATGGAATAGGGAAGGGGAGAGGATCTTGAGATTTCGGGATTCTCTCTCCTATCCCTAAATATAGGGAACATGATAGCAAATCTGTTGGAGACCTGGTTTATGGTACTGCATGATTACTCATTTTTTTGATAGGGAATAAAGATAAAGATGTGTTGGAGATAGCCTTAATCCCTCCAAAGGGCAGAAATTCAAACATAGCCCTTACGAAGCCTTGTCCAACGGTCATATCGTGTAACCATCCAAATAGCCAACCCCTTCTGTTTCTCCCCCATTCTCTCCTGTTTTTCCCCTTTCCTCGTTGCTTTTACTCCGACGAGACGAAAGGAGCGGCGGAGTCCTTGGCGGCGACGGGGACGGCAGGAGCCTCCTTCGATTTAATCCCTAGCTCGTTCGGGGGGCGTGAGGCCTTCGCATTGAGCGCAAGCTCCCCTCTCCGTCTCGACGGAAACAAGGAAGACAAAGGGGAGGCGCCTCGTGCGTTTCCATGGTACCCTTTTCGGCTTCCTCCAGTATCGCCTGCCTCCAAATGTCCGTGAGCCTGTGGGTCGAGGGGGTGGAGATGGTGGAGGGGCGCACGTGACCGGTGGCCGCCCAATGCAGCCGCGGTGGTGTCGTCTTGGGCGACGCACGTGAGCAGTCCACATGACCGCAGGCCCTCTGTCTCCTCGGCAGCGTCGACGGAAGCAACACCGCCGACGAAAGCCAGCGGAAGTGGGAGGTGCTGGTGCGTGGTCCCTTGTCTCTCCCCGGTTCCCTTCCTCCTATTCTGTTGGCGTTGCTCGCCTGGTCGTCTCTCCATGGCCATGAAAGGGAGGGCGAGGGTGTGGCTGCGGCGGGGGAGGACGGAAGAGGAGAATATGCTGATGTGAGGTGGAGCTGTTCCTCGTGAACCGCGGCGACCATGTGTCGGAGCAGATTTGGAGCTCGATCTCCATGTTCGTGGCCAAGTGTAAGTTTCCCTCTTTGCCGATGGCCCAATTCGCCAAGTTTTTCATTTGGTTATTTGCTTCTGGGATGCCTTAGATGAAGACCTAATTAGTTTATTGACTCAATTTTGGTAGTTTTATGGTTCATTGCTCTACAGCTTGCCAAGATTCCGTAGTAGGCTACATATTGTGTTGAGCAGTGAATTCTTCGATAACTATTGTGTTTAATTAGTTTTTGAAGACTTAAAAGAGTGCTTAGTTTGTTTCTTGATACAATTCCGTCAGTTTTATGGTTCTTTATTGTGGCATATCAAGATTTAATAGGAGCTGGCTTGCTGTTTTGGACGGTGAAAGATTGCACATTTCTTGTTGTGATTTGGTTTTAGATGACTCGGTTGAGAGCCTATTGTCCTCTTTGCTCAATTCTTTCAGTTTTATATGGGGTTATTCTCTGTGTCTTGCGAAAAATTATGTAGGTTCAGTGTATTATTTTGAGTGGTGAAAGATTGGACGTATTTTGTTTTCGATGACGTATGTGAGGACCTACTCGATTTCCTATCTTCTATTCTTGCAGGTTTATTGTTCTATTGTCATTTGGCTGTCATAATTAGGAGGGAGCAGTCATGTAGATAGGAACGTGTTTTTTTCGTAAGTTTGTTTACAGCTCTACCTGAGCCTAGAAGATTGTGCTGATTTTTTCCTGAATAATTTGCAGACTTTCTCAGCCAGTAAGTTTTCTTTACTCTATGTTCCATGTTTTGCAGTCTATTGCCGCAGATCTCTAATAATTATGGTTTAGTATCAATTTTTCTCTTTTACTTCTTCATGTGCTCATTTTGTCCTTTATTTGCCTCTCGGCATTGTCACTTTAATGCTTCATCATGGTACTGTTAATATATTAAATGAATAATAAATCTCCCAGTGAAAACCAATTGAATTATAGGTCATATAAGGTTATATGCCATTGTCAGGATGACCTGTACCAAAAGTACAATATAACATGCAGATAATCCTTATGTATAATTTCCAGGTCCATTCATTTGTCATGTGTTCCCATCTTTATCGAATAGAAGCTTAGATATATTGAACTTTCATTGGCACCTGCTTCGGTTGCAGTAGGGTGTTTGTGAAACACTTGCTTTCTGATACATTATTTAGGTCAATTTATGTGGTGCTTTTCCTTAGTTTTTTTTTCTTTATTGGTCTGAAGGCTTTACATGATGTTATATTTACTGCATATACCTCATTTCTATATATGTTATTATCCTAAGGGATGTTTATACATATATACAGCTTTCGGTAGTGAATTGGGAGATTGCAGATTCAACTTTACAATTTTGGTAGTAACTCTTACCTCCTTTTTTTATTTAATGCATGGAAAATTATTTTGGTGTTAAATAACATATCGGTGCCCTGCTTTGGAAAATAAATTGTGGACAACTACTTACCTTCTTTATTTCACTTGTATGTACGTAGAAGATTAAGATAGGTTGGTGGGTTGGGGTGTGTTTGCACAATCCCAACAGAGCTAGAAGGTCCTGAAGTTCCTTTTACTTTTGAGCTGAAATCTTACAAGATCACGCAGACTGACTCCTCTGTCTTTGTACATTATGATCCATCAGAACCAAAACATGCTCTGGTTCTTTGTAGTGTCTGGCAGCATAGTGTGAATTGTTTACATTTTACTCAATGCATCTTTATGGAGTCAGCACTCTAGGATTTGCAATTTAGATTTAGTTGTATGTTATCCATGTTAATAAATATCTCATTGTTAGAGGAATCTGTGTATTTGGCTACCATTTCATGTTAAGATAGATCAGCCTTAGTTCTCACAATAAAATATGTTCTTTTTGTGTGTTCAATGTCATGAAATCTATACTGCTCTGCTTGTTTCTGATCAGTTAGTTACTTTTCAATTTGGCACATTTTATTGCTGGTAAAGATGTGCAAATGGCTAAAAACATACAGAAGAAGTTGACTGCTGGATGCTCTTTTATTTCATGCTTAGGTTCATCTATCTTCCCTTTTTATCAGTATCTTGTAAGCATTAACTGAAACTTCTTGACTTACAGAATGCCTATGTTTGGCTCATACCCCTCTTCCTGTCTCTCGTTCTTCACATCAAATTGGTATTTCTTTAGGGGAATCGAATTGGTAATTGTGATTTTTTTTTTTGTAAATCATATAGCTTGTTTATCTGACAATTCCGGCAATTTATATATTGACATTTATTAGCACGGACAAGGAAGGAGCATCCTGTATGCTGGATCACACCTCAAAATGAACATGAGGAGCTTCTTGTTATTTTTTTGCTTGTTGGTGCCATTGTATATATAACAAGGTACATTTTTCTTCTTTGCTAAAACGTTGCTTATTTACTATGAATGGTGCGACATGATTGTTGTTTATGCTTGCACTGTTTAGATAACATTCCACCAATTTTTGGAACTTGCTGACACGATTATTGTTGCTAATTGCACTGTTAGATATTATTCTACCTCTTTTTTGGTACATAGGACTCTGATTAGGATAGGTACCATTTAGATACAATATTAATATTGTGTACCCCTAGCTATTTCATAGGTCAGTTCCACCTTTTCTCAGTTGGAGCTTCAGATTCTAAAACATCCTTGTCATTGTTTATTGTCTCCTATGCCAACTTGTTGTTTCCCAATGGAATTCCTTTCCTCTTCATCCTCATTCTTAACCTTCACTCAATTGTTTTGTTGATAATCTAGTAATCTACGCAAGATGTTCCTCCTTGTAGACACAACGTACCTTGTAACAGTAAGAGAGATGAAGGAAAAGGAAGAAAGTAAATATAGTAGTACCCTCTGTCTAATTTTCTATCATCTCTCTTAAGCATTTGTATCACTGACCAGTTGGGTCTCTTCTCAGTGAAATGAACGCTTAAAAGAGACGACAACAAATTGGGTGGAGGGCACTACTGATCCTTGTTTCTTTCTTTTCCTAAATTTCTCCTATTCTACCATAGCCATTACCTACTCTAGTTTCATTTCTGTTCTCTTATTTCTTTGCACTCTCCTCTCTCTAAGCTGACCTTGAGGATATTCTCTCCTTCGATTTATTTACTTACTCCAAAGTTTGAGACTTTGATATTTCTGTTGTTCGCTTAGGTGCCTTTTTCGGCGTCTCTTCTCACCGCCTCTTCCCGCTCGTCACCAAGTGTCCTCTTCATAGCCACCGCTAGGGCCGACACCTCTCGCGTGCCACCATCCTCTTCCTGGCCACCGCCACTTCTCCTTGTCGTTGGTCCTCCTCCGCGCAGCGCATGGACCAGGGGTTCTCTAGAGTCATTATCTTCGGTCGTCGTCATCTCTCGCGGCTGGCCGACTCTGCGTGGCGTGCCCACCTCGCCTTTGACCGCCTTCGGCTGTCCTTAGCACCGACCACCTACTGCCTTGCCCGGCTCAGCCGCCTCCTCTCCATTGGAAGACCGCATCGCTTGTCCGGATCAATCTATCATCGTCTCTCGTGATCAGTCAACTCTTCGCGACATTGTCGCTAGTCCTCCGCATGACACAAGCGCCTCTGCTCCTTTGTGCGGCACACCCGCCTCGGCCATCCTTAGCACCGACTGCCTCTGGCCTTGACCATCTCGCCCACTCGCATCGATGGATTCCATGCACCTTTCGGTGATGGATTTCAACTTAATCCAGTTTTTGGCTTAGCTCATCTTCGGCACGGTTCGGCGCCAGATATGGCTCAGCTTCGGCCAATGGCCATCCTTGGCACCGACTGCCTCTGGCCTTGACCATACTGCCCACTCAGACCGATGGATTCCATGCCTGCTCAGATCGATGGATTTCAACTTAATCCAGTTTTTGGCTTAGCTCATCTCCGGCACGGTTCGGCGCCAGATATGGCTCAGCTTCGGCTTCCTCGGCTTAGTCGATTTTGGGAAAAAATAAAAAATAAAAATTGTCATCATCTTTAGGTCCTTCCTCAAGCACTGTCTCTTTTCCTCGTTGTCCAGTTACTTTCAATGGCATCAATTATCGAGACTGGGTTCTTTATATGCTGCTACACATACATGGTCAGCATATTTGGGAGTTTCTCACCAGCGAATTACCTTGTATACCTCATCCTGCACCGCCTGTTACGTCTGTTATTCCCAAGGAAGCCAATGATGCTGCTCAACAGAAGGCGTTCGTTCGATGATTATGCTGATACTATGGAGTCTTTTTAGACTCAATTTACAACCTACAAGATCGTTGATGCTGAGTTGGAAGCTATGGCTCTTTTGACAACAAAGATTACTTGGCTACAGTGGTTACTTAAGGATTTTGGGTGTTTTTGTTTCTACATCGACTCCTCTTTTATCTGACAGTACAGGTGCTATTAGCATTGCTCGAGACCCGGTGAAGTATGAGCTCACTAAGCATATTGGTGTTGATGTTTCCGACATACAGTCACAGGTATAGGATCAGGTCGTGGCTTTTAGTATGTGCCCTTTAAAGCTTCAGTTGGTGGACTTCTTCATGAAGACATAGACTAGAGCTCATCACAGCTTTTATCTCTCTAAACTTAGTGTTGTTGATTCACCATGAGTTTGAGGGGTTGTTAGATGGTATCCTATTTGCCTTGTATAGAGATTGCTAGTATCCTAAATTGCCTTGTGTAGAGATTGTTACTATCCTAGATTCCATTGGATCCATGTTGAAGGAGGCTGAGTCCGATCTGTCATCGCTGGCTCGAATCCTGCCTAGGTCCGTACCACAAGGGCTTGATCCACACCAAGGGAGCCAAGTCTCGCTATCACCCAGGAGGCGAGGACCACACACCGTCGCGGTGTCCTAGGATTCCTATCACATGTCGCCAGATCTACCTTCAAGTACATGTGTGGCGTGAGCCGGGTGGGTCTAGGGGTTGTGCCATGGTTTGAGCCCATGACCTTCCCCTTGGGCTACCTTGGGAGCGAGGGTATAAAAGCTGAGCTGACCTCAACTCCAGATGGTAGGGGAGAAAGGCCATGACCAAGTTAGCACTCACAATACTTGCTTGGGTGCAGGTAAGAACTTGGCGCCTTGTTCTTTTCCTCTCCCAAGGTTCTTTTTTCTTGTAGAATGGATGGTAGTGCTACCAACTTGGCCTTGAGTGCCAGCATGCATCGGTGCTGCCAACAAACCTTAGTCGAGAGGGCATTAACCCGACTAGCATGCTTCCGCGTCCTAGTGCCAGCACGCTTCAGGCGTTACTCTCAGTGCCAAGTTGGGAGGGCACTACCCTTAGCGCTTAACTAGGAAGGGTGTTGTTGAGAGAAGATTGGTGGCTTGATCTCTTGTTACCTCCATGCCAAGGGAAAGTATCATACCTCAAAGCGCGACAATATTGGCATCTGCAAGGCAGTACTGAAGGAGCGCCCGAAACTCCCGATAAGAAGGCCTCACACTCCAAGTATCAGGGGCCTCACCTATGGTGTGGAGGGAGGACCCCTAGTCCCCTGTAAGCTCCCCGAGAGAAAACTTGCCTCCAGGCGTGACCATGGAGCCCCCAAGCATGTTTCAGGCGTGAGCCCACGGAGCCCTCAGCGTGCCTTGAGCCATAGCTCGCGAGGAGCAGCAGGCGTGCCTCGAGGCGTAGCTGCGGGAGGTCTCTGGCGCCCGTGGGCATACCTTCGGGGCGTCCCCGTAGGGGGTCTTCTCTTGCCCCTCGAGGCCGCCTTCGGAGCGCCTCCCATGGGGGTTCTCTCCATGCCCAGCAGGCGTACCTCCCGGAGCATCCCCCGTGAGAGGCCCATTGTGGGACCTCCATGTCAGGGACTTACCCCATTGCGCAAGGATGTGGGATCCACTACCAACACCAGAGAATGACCAAGATATGCTCGCTCAAGTCACTACGGTAGAGGTAGGATGGTATTTTTATGTAATAAGCTAGACGCCTATAAAACCCTGTTGTAGTCCCTGCTTGTAACCTGGACTCTCATTGAATACAAAACTTGACAACTGGTGTGTCTCGCGGGAGCCCGGACCAGGAGCCCCCCCGCTCCTCCTGGGGGACACGCTGACAGGAGTAGGGCACTTCCTTAAGCGCCCGAACCTATATAAATTCTTGTGTTCACCTGGTCTCTTTTGGATGGTGGCCCATAAGACGGCCAGCGTCCTCTCTCTCTCTAGTATCTTGTTCCTAAACATACGACATTTGGCACCGTCCGTGGGGAACCCTTGCTGACTTCAAAGGCTATGGCTCCTACCAAGAAGCGTCCCAAGCCTCCTCAATCCCCGAAGCGTAAGGAGCAAGTCGATGGCCCTCCTCGGCGGATCTCCAAGCGTGCACCTCCCTCCAAGGTCGGGGCCATCCATCTTGGGGTAGGTAACGTCCTCCAAGCCCCGGGACTTGAGACCACCTCTCTTTCCCTCTCATTGGCTACCGCGGGCCAAGAACAACAGTCTCGAGATACAGCCGTCACCACAGGGTTGGCAACCCCGGAGCTTGTGATCCCTCCAAAGGCGTGGGACTTGACCCGGTAGAGGGCTGTGGTGGAGGCGAGCGTGAGACAAACTGTGGACTATCTGATGGCCTCCTATCATCCTCCTGGTATCCTTCCACACCTCTCTCACTTGTCCCCCCACCTCCCTCGGTCTAGATCGCTACCGACTCGAGGATGCATGGAGGCCCCACTTTCGCCTACGGGGGAGAGCATTCTTGCCATATCCTGTCGCTGGTTCATTTGGCGATCACGAGCGGGGCTCTGCTCTGGCCGCTGCGTCCTCCGAGCCCGAGGGTCGGGGCTCCAGCCATGCCGCTATAGTTCGTTCCAACACCTCAACCCCTAGGGCTCGAGATTGCTCCCCTACAAGCTAGAGTTCCAGGACGCCCGCTACAAGCTCCTCCTGGGCAAATGCGCCTGCACCTAGAGCTGGTAAGGCACCTCCCGCTTGCTAACGTCGACTCTCACCCTCGTGGCACGACATGGTCCAAGACCAAAGACACCTATTCCTCCAATGGCGCTTCCTGGGGAAGCCAACGAGATCATCGTTCAGTCCAGCGAAGCTAACGGCGCTTCCGCTCCTTCCGTTCAGGACAAGCTTTTTCCCCTCCAAGTCGCCGCGAACACCATTTCTCCAAAGGAAGGGAGGCCGAGTTCGGGGTCTTGTGGACTCACAGAGCTACGCACCGATGGGAGTCCTCTGGCTCTCCGCCACCGCCGCCACCGCTCCCGAGCTTCCAGCTCTTCAAGCTCCGAAGTCTTCAACCGCCACCAGCATGGTTCAAGGTCGCCTTCCCCTCGGCGGTAAGAAGACAAAGGTAACCCCAGGATCGAAAACCCTCTTGCTCGAGGAATCTCGGAGACCCCGTTCAAGCCCAAGTTCCGCCAACCGAACATTGTGCCATATGATGGGGATTCTGATCACATGCAATTCATGGATGTCTATGCCACGGCTATCCGGGCTAGGGGAGGTGGGGAGGCTGAGATGTGCAATTGCCTTCCGCTCTTCCTCTCAGGGACCGCTAGGTCATGGTTCTTCAATCAGAAGAGAGGGTCTATACACTCTTGGACTCAGCTACGTGAAGAGTTCAATGCAAACTTCCAGGGAAGTTATAAGCATTTGATGCTTCCAAATCAATTCTTCACGGTCAAGCAGCAGAAGGATGAGTCCACGCGAGACTTCCTCAAGCACTTCTTCACGGTCAAGCAGCAGAAGGATATTTCCTCTCTAGATGCTAGTTTTCTTCATGCTCATGCTACTCCATGCGAAAATTAGCCTAAGTTACTTGCTGAAATAGATGCCATGAGCGTTCACCTTAGGAAGCTTTTTTCTAGAAATGATGTACTTGAAATGCATGCTTCTAAGGACCCTGTCGGCTCATGTGAGGGCTGTAAGCAACTAAAACTTGACAATAATGTTTTAAATGACAAATATGCGAAACTTGATAAGGACTTACTAGATAAGTCACTTAAGAGTTGCTTGCATTGTTCTGTGATTAAGGGTGACCAAACCCATGTCGAACTTAGGAAGAAATTAGAAGACCAAACCCATATGATTAGAGGAGCATCGTGCGTTTCTTGTGAGGCCCTCAAGATTAAGGCAACCGTGCTGAGGGAGAAAAATGCACGTATTGGTGTTTCTTCTTCTCTTTCTGGTTCTTCTTCTTCCTCTCACCCCTGTTTTTCATGTGTCTCTCTCTTCTGGGAGTGTGAGTATCTCATGAGCACTCTCGAGAAGTTTGTAGGAGGCAAGAAGAAGCTAAATCTCATTTTAGACCAATAAAAAATTAGCAGATTTAATCAGGGTCTAGGATTTCACTACTTAGAGCACGCTAGGGCTCATCCTCATACCATTGTGCGTGGATCCAAGAGTGGAGAGATAGTGGTTGCTCCCAAGGTGAGTACCGCTGTGTTTATGTCTGCTGGGGTTGTCCCGGACGGCCACACAGCGCAATTTGCAACCCTCACCACACGGCTGGACCGCCATGACGCGCGCATCGTCTAGGTGGACGACATGATGAGCGCCATGGCGGAGGGGCTAAAAGGAAAACGCAGAAGACACCATCTACCTTCCTCCCGTGGCGTGAGGTAATTCGATGGCGGCAATGGCAATGAGCCGAGGGGAGGCGGATCTGCACAATTCCTTTGGAGGCGGCTCCTCGGGCGCGCAGAGAGAGGCGCGATTTTCCATGGACGGAAGAGGGGTTTCCTGCTATGCGAGGGCGACCTCCAAAGCCCTGCTATTTGGGATTTGCGACTTATGAAGGTGCGGAGGATCCCTTCCTTGGTTGAATTCATGCGAATTATTTTTTCGCGGCCAGCGCACGGCGGAAGCAGAGAAGGTCGGCACGGCGGCTTATCACCTGCGAGGGGAAGCCCAGCAATGGTTGCACTTCAAGGAGCTCGTCCACCTCCGTTTTGGGCCGCCGACACGGCGCAATCATCTGGCGGAGATCAAACAACCGGCGAGCGAGGCGGTGTCGATGTCGGCGGAGTTTGAAGCATTACTTCCGCGTGCAAAACTTCGTGCTGACCAGAAGATTGAGATGTTCACCGCCGGCCTCAAGGAGAAGATAGCCATTGCCGTGGACCTGGCCGCCCCGCAGTCTTTGGCTATGGCCATGAGTTTATTTCGGGCTCATGGCGCTTGCAACAAAGCCGAGTCCGACGACAATGACGCAGGCGCACGGTCCCTAAGGGCGGCGGCATGAGGACAGTGGTAAATCCGCCGCAGACTTCACATGCAGCCACCCTCGCGACTGCGCCTAAGGGAAGCGACACGGTGCCGAGTCAAATTCATCAAGAAACTGACTCGAGCACAGATGGAAGAACGGCGTCGTATGGGACTCTGCTACAATTGTGATGAGAAATCTGATCCGGACATTCATGTCAGCGACTTTTCAGTTTGGAGGTGGTGCCTGATGACGGGGATCACAGGGGACGCCGCCGAGCACAACGAACCGCCATCCATCTCCTTCTCTACCGACCGCATCACGGTGGCGGACGATCGTCTACCGATTCGATCGGGGATCACCACTTCTTCGCGCTCGTTGACTCTAGCTCCACCCATAACTTCATCTCGAAGAGGCGGCGGTCGGCGGTGTTAAAGTAACCCTGACAAGCCGTTCTCTCCGAGTTGCGATAGCTAATGGCGGCGCATCAGCGGCGATGGCGAATCTTTGTCGAGTTTCTCTTGATATCACCGACCACAAGCTGTCATTGATTTCTATGTCTTTGCCGCTTCGAGGGTGGATGTTGTCTGGGTGTCAAAGTGGCTTCAAACACTAGGGCCCATCACTTGGGATTTCCTGCGTCTCACAATGACACTTTGGCGGGGCAATCATCAAGTTCGACTCCAGGGAGTGTCATCGCCGCGTCCTTCGTTGGCAGCCATGGCCTCATCACCAACAGAGTTAATGGAGGCCTTATTAGCCGAATACCCGGCTGTGTTCACTGCTCCTCAGGGCCTTCCTCCAGCCAGAGCATATGACCATCGGATCCATTTGAAGGCTGGTACAGACGCCGTGGCCGTGCGCCCGTATCGCTATCCACAGTTGCAGAAGGAGGAGTTAGAGACACAATGTCGAGATATGCTGCAGCAGGGCATCATACGCGTCAGCACGTCGGCATTTTCCTCCCCGGTCCTGCTGGTCCGTAAAAAGGATAACACATGGAGGTTCTGCGTCGATTATCGAGCCCTCAATGATAAGACCATCAAGGACAAATTCCCGATTCCAATTGTGGAAGAACTGTTGGATGAACTTAAGGGTGCGCGCTTTTTCACTAAATTGGATCTTCGGTCGGGATATCACCAAGTACGCATGCACCCGGATGATGTTCATAAAACAGCTTTTCGCACGCACCATGGACACTTTGAGTTTTTGGTGATGCCTTTTGGCCTAACGAACGCTTCGGCAACGTTCCAGGCTCTCATGAATGAAGTGTTGGGCCGCTTTCTTCGCTGCTTCGTGTTGGTATTTTTTGATGATATCCTCATTTACAGCCAGTCTTGGGCCGAACACCTCTGTCATGTTCGGACCGTGCTACAAGAGCTATCTCGCAATGGGTTGGTATTGAAACGATCCAAGTGCTCTTTTGGGACTCTCTCTGTCGCCTATTTGGGTCATGTCATCTCCGCTGACGGTGTCGCCATGGATAGACGTAGGTGGCGCGATTGAGGAGTGGCCGACCCGACCCTTTCGCTCGGGCCGTTAAGTGGTTTCCTCCGGTTTGGATATTATAGGCGCTTCATTAAGAACTATGGCTCGATTCTTTGCACCTCTCACGCGTCTTCTCCGTAAGAAGCATTTTCGTGGACTTGATACGCAGAAGCATTCTCCACACTCAAGACGGCCCTGGCATCCGCTCCGGTTCTTCAATTACCAGATTTTGGTCTTCCTTTTATCATCGAATGTGATGTGTCTAGGTCGGGATTTGGGGCCGTCCTTCATCAGGGTGGCGCCCATTGCGTTCTTCGGTAGGCCGATTGCGGCTCGTCATGCTAAGCTCGCGCCTCACGAAGCGAGTTAATTGGCCTCGTCCAAACTGTTCGACATTGGAGGCCGTATGTATGGGGACGATCTTTCCTGGTCCGCACCGACCATTATAGCCTGAAGTTCTTACTGGATCAGAGGTTGTCCACAATTCCCCAACACCAATGGGTAAGTAAATTGGTGGGTTTTGACTTCTCCGTGGAATACCGGCAGGGTCGACTTAATACCGTGGCCGATGCTCTATCCCGGCGCGACGGTGAGGCCTCTCCAGCAGATCTCATGGCCATTACAGGTCCACGGCTGACTCTCTTTGATGACCTGCATCGAGCCTTCCAGGAGATGCGGACTGGAGCACTCTGCGGCGTGACATTCAAGAAGGCCGATTGCTACATCCCTGGACTATCTGCGACGGACTGATCCTCTACAAAGGTCGCATTTTTGTTCCCCAGTGTTCTCCCTTTGTGAACAACATTTTTGCAATCTGTCATGAAGCCGGCCATGAGGGAGTGCAGAAGACGCTTACAAGAGTCCAGGCCGATTTCCATATCCCACGGGCACGTCAGTTGCTCCAGTCTTTTATTCGGGATTGTCTGATTTGTCAACGCAATAAGACAGAGCACTTGCACCCGGGAGGCCTTCTTCAACCGCTCCAAGTACCTCATGCAGTATGGTCCGATATTGCTATGGACTTCATAGAGGGTCTGCCGAAGTCTGGCGGGAAGACCGTTATTCTCACTATGGTGGATCGTTTTTCCAAGGCGGCACATTTTATTCCATTGGCTCATCCGTACACAGCAGTCTCGGTGAGCCGGGCCTTCTTTGATACAATTGTGCGACTACACGGTATTCCCTCCTCGATTGTGACCGATCGCGATGTGGTTTTTACAAGCCATTTTTGGAAGGAGCTGTTTCACCTCGCCGAGTGCCACCTTCACACGAGTACTGCTTACCACCCCCAATCGGATGGCCAATCGGAGGTAACTAACAAAATTATTGCTATGTATCTGCGTTGCTTTGCGGGAGATCGCCAGAAACAGTGGGTTCGTTGGCTACCGTGGGCAGAATACTGTTACAACACCTCTTTTCAATCCTCCCTGAAGACGACCCCTTTTAAGGTTGTGTATGGCCGTGATCCGCCAAGCGGAGGCCTTCTTCAACCGCTCCATGTACCTCATGCAGTATGGTCCGATATTGCTATGGACTTCATAGAGGGTCTGCCGAAGTCTGGCGGGAAGACCGTTATTCTCACTGTGGTGGATCGTTTTTCCAAGGCGGCACATTTTATTCCATTGGCTCATCCGTACACGCAGCCGGTCTCGGTGGCCGGGCCTTCTTTGATCTATTGTGCGACTACACGGTATTCCCTCCTCGATTGTGACCGATCGCGATGTGGTTTTTACAAGCCATTTTTGGAAGGAGCTGTTTCACCTCGCCGAGTGCCACCTTCACACGAGTACTGCTTACCACCCCCAATTGGATGGCCAATCGGAGGTAACTAACAAAATTATTGCTATGTATCTGCGTTGCTGCGGAGATCGCTGAAGCAATGGGTTCGTTAGCTCGTGGGCGAGAATCTTGTTACAACACCTCTTTTCAATCCTCCCTGAAGACGACCCCTTTCAAGGTTGTGTATGGCCGTGATCCGCCAAGCATGCGCTCCTACATTAAGGGGGAAGCTCGGACCCCGGCTGTCGAAGCTCAGATGTTGGACCGTGACGAGTTCTTGGCCGAAGTGCGTGAGAGACTCTTACAGGCTCAAGCTATGGCTGCATCCTACTATAATCGTACCCATCGGGAGGTGACCTTCGAGGTAGATGACTAGGTCTGGCTTCGCCTCTCTCACCGGCCAGGATCTTCTCTTCTGAATGTGACACATAGCAAGCTCAGCTCACGTTTCTACGGACCATATCAAATCATCGCAGCGTATTAGCGCGATCGCGTCTGAGTCTCGTCTTCCTCCAGGCACCCGGCTACATGATGTGTTCCATGTTGGGCTGCTTAAGAAGTTTCATGGCGTTCCCCCACAAGCTGTAGCACCTCTGCCTCCTATGGTTCATGGCCGAGTCATCCCAGTTCCGGCAGAAGCCCTCAAGGGGCGTGTTGTTCGTGGCCAGCGGCAAGCCCTCATCCGTTGGAAAAGATCTTCCGGCAGAGCAGGCCACATGGGAACAGGTGGACGTTTTCCAGCAGCTGTACCCGGACTTTCAGTTCGCGGACAAACTGTTTTCGGAGGAGGGAGGTGATGTCAGGTTCGGCCGACATTACGTCCGCCGAAACCGCACCGGGCTTGGGCAGGATTAGATTGGCGATGAGGAGTCCGGTGCGAATCGCCCGAGACTCATATAAGTAAAGATATTTTGGTAGTTAAGATATTTCCATATGAGATTAAGGCTATATAAGCCATGTCAAAGAAAGGAATAAAGATCAAGAGAGAAGATTACCTCTCTGCTTTTCATATCCTCTGTTTTCCTCTGCGACTCTTCTTTGCGCTTTCTTTGAATCCTCGACGGCGCCTACTCGGCGGCGCTCAGGATCTCCAGGCCAGCAACCCACTCATCATTACGACCTTCGCAGCAGAGATCGTAACACCTTGACTCGGGAGTTAGCTTGTCTTAGATCTTCTCCCTCCCGAGTTACTGATGAATGTTCTTT
This sequence comes from Guadua angustifolia, assembly GCA_036346375.1. Taxonomy (NCBI): domain Eukaryota; kingdom Viridiplantae; phylum Streptophyta; class Magnoliopsida; order Poales; family Poaceae; genus Guadua; species Guadua angustifolia. The sequence goes on along the minus strand of CM070500.1, from coordinate 69,068,053 downwards.
GTGCTTGTGGAGCTTGAGAACCTAAGGACTTTGCATGATAGTTTGCAAACTGAACTTGAAAGTCTTAGGTCAAAGAATGCTAGCACTTGTACTGTTGATATTTCCTCTCTAGATGCTAGTTTTCTTCATGCTTATGCTACTCCATGTGAAAATTAGCCTAAGTTACTTGCTGAAATAGATGCCATGAGCGTTCACCTTAGGAAGCTTTTTTCTAGAAATGATGAACTTGAAATGCATGCTTCTAAGGACCCTGTCGGCTCATGTGAGGGCTGTAAGCAACTAAAACTTGACAATAAATTTTTAAATGACAAATATGCGAAACTTGATAAGGACTTACTAGATAAGTCACTTAAGAGTTGCTTGCATTGTTCTGTGATTAAGGGTGACCAAACCCATGTCGAACTTAGGAAGAAATTAGAAGACCAAACCCATATGATTAGAGGAGCATCGTGCGTTTCTTGTGAGGCCCTCAAGATTAAGGCAACCATGCTGAGGGAGAAAAATGCACGTATTGGTGTTTCTTCTTCTCTTTCTGGTTCTTCTTCTTCCTCTTACCCCTGTTCTTCATGTGCCTCTCTCTTCTGGGAGTGTGAGTATCTCATGAGCACTCTCGAGAAGTTTGTAGGAGGCAAGAAGAAGCTAAATCTCATTTTAGACCAATAAAAAATTAGCAGATTTAATCAGGGTCTAGGATTTGACTACTTAGAGCACGCTAGGGCTCATCCTCCTACCATTGTGCGTGGATCCAAGAGTGGAGAGATAGTGGTTGCTCCCAATGTGAGTACCACTGTGTTTATGTCTGCTGGGGTTGTCCATGGGACTTCTGAGTGGAAGGGTGCTTCTCCTGTCACTTCCGCCTCTAGCAAGGCGAAGTATTCATACACCTTCTGTAAGAAGGATGGTCACCTAGTAGATTTCTGCATCTGTGGAAATCCTCAGAGAGTCCCCTCCCCCTACGCCGTTGGACTTATGCGTAATTTTCTCAACTGAGGTACCATCGTCAGGGAGCTCTCGACCTTCGAGATAGGCTTGGAATGGAGTCATCCAGGTTGGCTTGCATTCGAGTAGTGCAGCTTCCGTGTCTGCGAGTTCTTGCGGGTTCTGCCTTGCTGACCCGATCAGGCTACTGGTCGAGTTGGGTAGCATCTACCTCTCGCACAGGATAGACAGATGGTTTGATGAGTTTCTTGACAAAAACTTCTGTAGGTATGGGAGAACGGGACAAAGCGAGCCCTGAACATCAGCAGCGGAATTGTCACATCGCCTAATATGCTTTACCTCGAGCCCTTTCAACTTGTACTCTAGCTTGCGAACCTCATTCAAATATGCCACCATGTTGTCATCCGAGCACTGGTACTCCTTTTGCACTTGGTTTATGACTAGCTGTGAGTTCCCTTTCACAAGTAGTCATTTGATCCCAAGCGACACTGCTATGCGGAGCCTGTTAACCAGTCCCTCGTATTCTGCAACATTGTTTGAAGCTTGAAAATTGAGTTGGATAACACATTTAAACTCCTCACCTGTCAGGGATTTGAGCACGATGTCAGACCCTGAGCCCTGAAGCGTAAGCAACCCATCGAAAAACATAGTCCGAGTCGAAGGTTAGTGATCAACAACAATGTAGGATCGAAATATACTAATGTAGCAATCAGAGGGGGGGTGAATGATTGCGTGGAAGCTAAAATCAAATTTTTGATGATTTTTAAAACACCCCATTTTAAACTCAAATTGCTTGGAGACCAGTTCACAAGTTGAGAGACAGTTCTGTGATTGGGAGACTAGTAGACGATCAGGGAGACCAATAGAACAGACAAACAACCATTATAGCGATGCAGGCGTCGGTAGAACACTTGGGTGACCAGTAGAGCACTTGGGCGACTAGTAGAGCACTTGGGTGACCAGTTTGGGCACTTGGGCGACCAGTTTGGGCGACCAGGCGAGCAGTCGGGTGACCAGGTGAGCAAACTGACAACTAGTTCACAAAAATAGAAATTCCCAGAGATCCCACCATTGGATTGATGTGAAATTTTTACTGTAGAAACTAGACTCGATTCTGCAGCTAACACAAAAAGAATCAGGTTGATCGGATCTACGAATCTAAAGTTATGACCTTCGCAAGTTGTCAAAAATAATTTACGATCTCACAATGACGGACCAAACTCAATTGAGATTAACCGACGATCCCACCGTTGGATTTATATCAAATTTTAACTGTAGAAACTAGATTCAATTACAAATCTAACCCAATAAGAATCAATCCAATCGGACCTACAGATCTTGAGATATTGCCTTCGCAAGATGATACCTTTGCAAGAAACTGAACTCCGTGATGAACTTCATGATTGCTGCGACGGACAAAACTTCTAGCGATCGATCAACTATACCGGAGCCAAGAGCAAAACAAAAAATCGCCAGACGCTGGAGATGTAGGAAGGATTTTTATTTTTGATCTGCTTACAGTACTCAACCAAAAGAGTACAACCCTAAAACCTCTGCGCTCTAAATAAACAGGAGGCACCTCCCCCTATTTATACTGAGCAAACATAACGGGATTGAATACAACTCCACTTCTAACATGGAAAGAGTCTGTATACATCTCAAACTAGCCCAACATGGCCAAAAACAACTCTTGCACGCATGTACAGCCCACATGCTATAAATACGTGACTAACCAGCCTTCATGTGCATGTTCTCTTGCCCGAACGTCCCGCATGACATCCTTGACCACCAAGACGTCGATTATTCCCTGAATCTAGTCCCGAACCTTAGTTCCTCCATAAACCTAGTTCCGATCCCGTCATCGGCCACGTTCGCCCTCGAGCAACACCTGCACATGAATAAATAAGAAACAATTCCGAGCACAAATTCACGACTTGACTCACGGTTAATCCATGCAACCACTCAAATGAGTGCATTGCATCAATCAAAACCATCATCATGCTATCACCAGCATATCAAACAAATCCGAGCACAAGTCCACGACTTGACTTAAAGTCAATCCATGCAACCACTCACACGAGCGCGTTGTATCAAGCAAAACCATTAACATGCTATCATAGCATATCAATTAATCATCTCAAACAGCATATGCACAAGCACCACACATGCTATGATCACAACCACTTTGCAATGCCAATTTCATTACTAAACCAATTTTTTAGCACATGATTTCATAATCTCCCCCTTGATGAAAACATTGGCAACACTATTTAGAACTGAACATTGGCATTCACTCACAAGAAAATTTTAAAGAAATTTTATTTTAAAAACAAAAAGCAAAGTGAAAAATCTTCCCCTTAAAAGTAGAAATAATCTCCCCCTAAAAAGAAGAGAAATGAAAGAAGAAAATGTGTGTGAATGTGCAATATGTGTCCAAAATTCTCCCCCTTTGACTCCAAAATTCTCCCCCTTTGACAATGGATTCATCAAGAATACAAAAAAGAGAGAACAAAATTTTTTTTGTTTATTTTTAGTTTGTCTTTTTTATGTACTGAGTATTATAAGTCATGCACAAATGTAACAATTTCATCACCAAGTCATGCTATCAAAAGTACTTGCAGCATCAAATCTACACATAAACAATGTAGAGTAAGCATAACAAGAAATCAAGTACTATTAACGATTTTTTGCATGGCATGTCTCCCTTTCTCAACAATCTTAAAACCTAAAAACATTGAATTTTTTTGTGCACTTTATTTGTGCTTGAAAAACTAATTCATTAATTAATTGCAACAATAACAATTTCAAGAAATTACATGCACCATCAGCCTTACTTTTCAACCATCCCAAGCAGTCACATGTTTAAGGTTTCATGGTTACTTTTCAACTATGACAAGCTGACATAAGCTTAAGGTTTCATGGTTTCGGTCATACACAACCTCTTCCAAGTTCATATCAAAGTGCAATGATAAGCAGTCTCGTAAAGAAGAAGTGCGACAGTACATAACCTTGATCTTGCATTTATCAACAATCACTTTTTGAGCTTTAGCACTTAACTTTCATATTTAGCACTTTTTGAGCAGGATCAAGATAGCCAAGAAAGTTCAACCATGACAAGATTTAATTGAAGTTGTCATTCCATTTAAATAGTCATGTCATAAACTACACCATATATGCATGAACATGAAGTTGCAAAGATCTTGAAACATAAACATGGCTTCAAAAGACATATATGTATGAAATACAATGTTCAATACTTTTTCATTGTTTTTCATTTTTTTGTTTTTCATGTAAGAAACACACATAATAAAAAGCATGTTACAAAATATTAGAAAAACTTCAAAAACTCCCCCTAAAAAATAGCCCATCGGATGAACCAACCCAAGTTCTCCCCGAATAAAAGCAAAACGAGAAGAAGACAAAGGTTTTGTAAAGATGTCTGCCAATTGATGTTTAGTATCCACAAGATGAAGCACAATATTTCCCTTTTCTACATAATCTCTAAGAAAGTGAAATATGATCTCAATGTGTTTTGTTCTAGAATGTTGCACAGGGTTCTTAGCAATGCATATTGCACTAGTATTATCACACAAAAGAGGAACACTATCCAAAGTAACCCTATAATCTTTAAGTGTAGCTACTATCCAAAGAATTTAAGAACAACAACTAGCAGCAGCCACATATTCAAATTTAGCAGTTGATTGTGTAACAGAAGATTGTTTTCTAGATGATCATGTAATAAGAGAATTACCCAAGAAGTGACATGAACCAGATGTACTTTTCCTATCATTTCTACAACCTCCAAAACCAGCATCAGAGAATGCTCTTAAACTAATGCATGAGGAAGTAGAAAGCCATATGCCAAAATCTTGAGTACTATGGAGATACCTGAAAATCCGCTTGACAGCTTGTCGATGTGAAACACGTGGGGAAGCTTGAAAGCGAGCACACAACAAATTGAATATCCGGCCTTGATGCAGTGAGATATAACAGTGAATCTATCATGCTTCTATATTCCTTTTGATCAACCATCTCACCATTTTCATCCGGATCAAGTGTGCAAGTGCCTTCCATGGGTGTCATGATCGGCTTGTAGTTTTCCATCCCAAAACGGCGAAGCAAATCTTTTGTGTACTTACTTTGATGAACAAAAGTATTTTTCTTTGTTTGTTTGATTTGCAGTCCCAAAATGTAAGTTAACTCAACCATCATACTCATCTCAAATTCCTTCCTCATGGTTTCTGGATCGGGTGACTCTCTCATTCAAATCTCCAATTATTTGTTCAGGTGGATGTCTCTTTTGAATGTATAAAGGAGTAGCAACTTCAGAAACTTCTCCTTCTCCTTCTTCAATTTCAGCATGCACAGATGTTGTGGCTTGAGGATACTCAGCTGTAGGTGATGTAGTGGTAGGTGCCAAAGATACTACAACTGGTTATGTAATAGGAATCAATAGTTCGTCCTCAACATCATCATCATCATTATCAATAAAGATACTCTCCCCCTAAACATATGCCTCTGTACCATTTGCCTCCAAAAGATTGAACTCGAGAAGGTCCAACCATGTCAGGATGTAGTAGCTGTTCTTCACTCTACCTTTTGCCACAACAGGAGTGGAAGATGCATCTCCAAAAGTAACACTTTCAGCACGAGATGCACGAATGAGGGAGGAGAACCAATTTTTATCACCGGACATGTGGTGTGAGCATCCGAAATCAACTAGCCAAAAGTTCTCCTTCCTCGCGCGAGAAGCCTATATAAAAACAGATAATGTCGAGGCCTCGGTACTGGGGTTAGAAATAAGATGTTTAGGAATCCAGTACTGAGACACACGACGAGTAGGCACAACACGAGTATGCTTGTACACAAAATCAGATTTGCCCTTTCTCGTGTTTCTTGCAACAAAAGGTGTTTGCATCACCCTAGGCACAAAATGAGGAGTAAAATGTGCCTGTCTGAAATTAGACCTAGCCTTAGCTTTTTCTTTCTTTTGCTGTTTGGCTAGCCTAAATAAAAAATCTACTAAATATCCATCTCTACCACAATGAGTGCAAGTGTACTTAACATGATGTTTAGCTTTAACAGTAGAAGCAACATTTGCATTCATCACAGTAGAAGATAAAACACCAGTAGACTTAAAAATAGTTTTCTTAGGCTCATTGACAATTTCAAAATTTTCACTTTCTAGTACCTTCACAACAGTGGGAGCATGTGATTTATGATGAGCACAAGAATCAAAATCTAAACCTTTGTTATGAGTGCTGACTTTTGATTGATCCAAAATCATGTTTAGGTTTTTCTTTCCTTTAGTGAAACGTTCCAAAGATTTTTCTAAATAATCAACCTTTCGTGAAAGAGTTAAACAATTATTACAGGGAACATCCACTTTTTCTTTTTGCTTGCGACAAGTTGAGCATGAAAGAACCTCATGAGTGAGCAGAGCATCTGTCATTTGAGAAACCCTAGTATTTGCATCATGCAGCTTCAATTCTAGTGTGGTGCATTTAGAACATGGAGTTGAATCATGCAAATCAATGGTAGAACAACCAGCATGTTTAACAAGTTTCTCATTTTTCTTATTTTTAGCATCAACTTGCTCTAACAAGGTAGCATGTTCTTTGCTAAGTAGAGTAAGCTCATTGTAAATTAAGTCACATGATTTGCGAACATCATCATCAGGAATCAAAGATTTCAGTCTAGCAATTTCAGCATTCAAAGATGGCTTCAAAGATTCCACAAGAACATCATGTTTCTTAATTTTCTTGTCGCATTTATCAAGAAATTTTCCAAGATGGGCAACAGCAATAGATAATTCATCGTAAGAAGGTTCTACCTCATTAAAGTCGCTGTCATGATCGTCCTCAGTGAAGCTTTCATCACTTCTGGCCATGAGACACAACCCTGTCAATTCATGCTTGCTTGGAGTTGTTGTCATCTTCACTGCTCTCTGAATCCACATCACTCAAATTTACTTGTTAAAGAGCAGAAAGAACCCGATGAACAACTTTGCGGTTGATGAAGCTCTTTTTTTCTATCACTTGGAGAGAACTTCTTTTCTTTTCTTCTGTCATTGTCCTTCTCCTCCTTTAATGCTTTACCTGCAAGTTTAGGATAATTTGGACGAATGTGGTTGAGATCACCACACTCATAGCATCTTGGAGGGCCATCACCAACTCTCTTCCTCATTCTCACATTCTGCAAAGCTTTATTAAAACGAGAAGAAAGTGATGCCAAGTCTTCTTCCGGAAATTTCTCAATCTGTTCATTGGTTAGTGAAGACAAGAAAGGCAAAGCAAAACTTGACGAAGAAGAGTTATCATGAGACATGTTAGATTGAGAGATCAAAGCAATTGATTTATGATCATTCTTCCTGGCAAGAACATCCAATTCATGAGTTTTTAATTTAGAGAAAAGAACATCTGATAAGTTCACTCATGACAGCTTGATTCTCTAATAGATGTAACTTTCATCTCCCAAATAGACATGTCTAATGCACCAAGCGGTTGTCTAGCATTAGTAGCCTCATCAAAAACCCCCCAAAGACGTAAATTGCTAAGAATCTTATTGAAACGTGCAAAGAAATCATCTAGTGACTCACCAGACTTCATCTCAAATCGCATGTATTCTTTCTTATATATCTTGACGAACTTCTTTGATAGTGTTAGAACCCTCATGGTAATCACAAAGAGATTTCCATACCTCATATGCAGACTTGAGATGGATCACGCGGTCGAAGTCACTTCTTCCCAATCCTTGGATGATCAAATTTCGTGCTTTGCTATTTGCTTCAACCCGTGCTTGATTGGTTTCATTAATTTGATCATTCTCAGGAACTTGATATGGCTTGTATACCTTCTCCCAGATTGCAAAGCCCTGAGCTTTAATGTATGCCTCCATCTTCGCTTTCTAAACCTGAAAATCAACACCATCGAAAACACAAGGTTTTGTCGAATACCAATCCATCGCTACGGTTTCTAATCACCAGTTAAGATTAATTAGAAAAACAAGGCTCTGATACCACTTGTAGGATCGAAATATACTAATGTAGCAATCAGAGGGGGTGAGTGATTGCGCGGAAGCTAAAATCAAATTTTTGATGATTTTTGAAACACCCTAATTTAAACTCAAATTGCTTAGAGACCAGTTCACAAGTTGAGAGACTAGTTTACGTAGTTCGGAGACCATGAGACCGGTCAGGAGACCAGGAGAACGATCGGGACGACCAAACATAGCGATCTGGGTGACGATGAAACACTTGGGCGACTAGTAGAGCACTTGGGCGACTAGTTTGGGCACTTGGGCGACCAGTAGAATACTTGGGCGACCAGGCGAGCAGTCGGGCGACCAGGTGAGTAGACTGACGACTAGTTCACAAAAATAGAAATTCCCGGAGATCCCACCATTGGATTGATGTGAAATGTTAACTGTAGAAACTAGACTCAATTCCGCAGCTAACACAAAAAGAATCAGGTCGATCGGATCTACAGATCTAAAGTTATGACCTTCGCAAGTTGTCTGAAATAATTTGCGATCTAACAATGACGGACCAAACTCAATCGAGCTTAACCAACGATCCCACTGTTGGATTGATATGAAATTTTAACTGTAGAAGAAAGATTCAATTACAAATCTAACGCAGCAAGAATCAATCCAATCGGACCTACAGATCTTGAGATATTACCTTCACAAGATGATACCTTTGCAAGAAACCGAACTCCGTGATGAACTTCGTGACTGCTGCGACGGACAAAACTTCTAGCGATCGATCAACTATGCTGGAGCCAAGAGCAAAACGAAAAATCGCCAGAATATTTGGAGATGTAGGAAGTATTTTTATTTTTGATCAGTTCTGATACTCAACCAAAAGAGTATAACCCTAAAACCTCAGCGCTCTAAATAAACAGGAGACACGTCCCCCTATTTATACTGAGCAAACATAACGAGATTGAATACAACTCCACTTCCAACATGGAAAGAGTCTGTATACATCTCAAACTAGCCCAACATGGCCAAAAACAACTCTTGCACGCATGTACAGCCCACATCTTTGTAAATATGTGACTAACCAGCCTCCATGTGCATGTTCTCTGCCCGAACGTCCCACATGACATCCTTGACCACCAAGACCTCGATTCCTCCCTGAATCTAGTCTCGAACCTCAGTTCCTCCATGAACCTAGTTCCGGTCCCGTCATCGACTACGTTCGCCCTCGAGCAACACTTGCACATGAATAAACAAGAAACAATTCCGAGCACAAGTCCACGACTTGACTCACGGTTAATCCATGCAACCACTCACACGAGTGCATTGCATCAAGCAAAACTATCATCATGCTATCACCAGCATATCAAACAAATCCGAGTACAAGTCCACGACTTGACTCAAAGTCAATCCATGCAACCACTCACACGAGCGCGTTGTATCAAGCAAAACCATTAACATGCTATCACAGCATATCAATTAATCATCTCAAACAGCATATGCATAAGCACCACATATGCTATGATTGCAACCACTTTGCAATGTCAATTTCATTACTAAGCCAATTTTTCAGCACATGATTTCACAAACAAACTTATATTAGGGTACCATAGAGATATGCAGAGTCAAATATACAATCGAGGGCACACGATTGTATGGATGATCGAGTAACACCTTATTCCTGTATTGATGATGTATAAGATCGATGAACAAAGCGGGATGACAAGCTCTGATTACAAGGAAAAATGAATCTAGGGGTGGCTAGGCAATGGCTAAATGATGCTCTGCTCAGAGATATTGTCACTCGTCTAGCTCTGGATAGTTGTAGCTTGAGAATTGCTTGTCCTTGACGACGTCTACCCTCGCCCTTATATTGTGGGTTGCAGTACTGGATCGTAGTCGATGAGGAGTCTATTGCCATTATGATCTCCTTGTCATATCCAAACTTCTGCCACTGCCAGGCGTATTCAAGTAGGTTTCCTCATATCGGGAACGCGATCGAATCCTTCTCTACATGGGGATATCTCTTCCCGCGTATATCTTATCCCATTGGCCTGGGCTCGAGATATCAGGAATCTCCAAATGCTTGCCGTAACATATATGGTATGATCCTTGAGTTTATGGCGTACATCCATATCCCATATTTAGATATTCGACAAGTCTAGTGGTTATTGACGGTCTTGTGCTCTTTTCCTTTGACATGCGTCTATTCCGTGATGAAGTCCACCAAGGCTTCTGACTTGATCCTGGTTCATGGGCGAATCGACCTCAAACTTCGTTGAGTTTGACCGCCATTAATGCAATTGCCTGTAAGCTTCTTGGTTGCGTATTACCTCATTGAGCGGATACGTCGTCATGACTGTAATCTTGTGCGCTTGTAAGTAGTGCCGTAGCTTTCGGGAAGTTTTTAGGATAGCGTACATCATCTTCTACACTTGAGAGTATCGTAGCTTGGTGTCATGCTAGATCTTGCTCACATAGTACACCGGCTTCTGGATCTTGGCCTTTTTCTCAGGGCAATCTCGCTCGACCACTAGGACTGTGCTTAGTACTTGAGGGGTAGCTGCAATGTACAAAAAGAACTCCTCTTTTTTGTTAGGTGAAGTTAAAATTGATGGAGATGATAAGTACCTTTTCAAATCCCAAAAAGCTTCTTCTGGCTCCTTGGTCCACTCAAAAGTGTCCTGCTTCTTGAGTAATTTGAAGAAGGGTAGCCCCCCTAGCCCATCCAAGAGATGAATCAGCTAAGGGCTACGATGCAACCCACAAGCTTTTGCACTTCTCTCAGTGTCCACGGAGAATGCATTTGATCAATGGTCTCAATTTTACGTGGGTTGGCCTCAATGCCTTGACTGGACACTAGAAAACTGAGAATCTTGCCGAACTTCTTGAATGAAGCCAACCTTTAGGAGTTTGCTGACTTCCTTTTGTATGGCATGCTTCCTGTCTTCTGCAAATCTACGCTGCTTCTACATCACAGGTCTGGTGCTCGGTTCCATAGTTAGTCGATGCTCGATCACCTCCTTAGGGACCCCAGGCATATCGGACGGCTGCCACTCAAACACATCACGGTTTTCCCGAAGAAAGGTGACGAGCTCTAGTTTCTATTTGGGGTCAAGGTCGACACCCACCTTGACTGTCTTGGAAGGTTTCGATGGGTCTAAGTGCATTGTCTTGACACCTCCATCGGTCTTCTTATCCTTCTTGCCGTCATTGACTAGGTCCTTAGCGGCACTATTGGATACAGGAGCCTTGTCGATGCTCTTACATTTTTGGCACTTGGCTCCTCGCTATAAAGGCCGGTGCCGATCCACAAAGGTGCCTGACCATCTCCAAGCTCTTCTTATCGCACCTGACCGCCACGCGCTGGTCCCCCTTGATTGTAAGGACTCCTTTTGGCGCCGGCATCTTGACGGTTTGGTACGCATAGTGCACCACTGCCATGAACTTGGCTAGCATTGGGCGGCCTAAGATCACATTGTAGGCCGTCTCAAAGTCTGCCATGTCGAAGAGAATCTTTTCGGTGCGGAAATTATTTGGTGTGCCAAACATAACAGGCAGTTTGATCTGGCCAAGGGGCATCGATGATGAAAGCAGAGTTATGCCATGGAATGACTCGGCTCTGGCTTTGATCTCTGTTTGAGGAATCCCCATGTTCTAAAGTGTTTTTGCGAAGATGAGGTTCAACAAACTACCTCTATCGACTAAGGTTTGGGAGACCTTAACGTTCACGATGGTGGGCTCGACCACCATGGGGTATCAACTTGGATGCGGGACCATAGCTGGGTGATCTGATTGGTCAAAGGTGATAGGCACTTTCGACCATTTGAGGAACCTGGGGTGAGCCGGTGTGGCCAGGTAGACCTCCCTTTCAACTTTCTTGTACTGTCTTTTGGACTCATACATGGCAGATTCCCCAAAGATGTGCTCCAGCTTGTGATCAGCCCCGTGGTATTCGGGCTTGTCGTCCTAGGGCTTCTCTTTGGACTGCTCAACCCCGCACATGGAGAGGGTAGCTTTGAGTTTTTCTGGACCTTCTTGCTGATCACCTGGCATTTGTCTAAGTCATGTTTATCCATATGATGGACTGGGAAGTATTTGTTTCCTCCACAACTTCGACCCTTGTTGTCGCCAGTATTGCGCACCTTTCCCCTTTCGACCACGGCTACGGTGGAGTCACATTTGCGTTTATCTCCATGGTTTTTATTCTTCTTTGACCCTTGCTTGGATGACTTGGGCTTGTCGTTACCAGACTTGGGGTCATCTATATGGTCTCGGGCTTTGTCACGTATAGTGTTTTTATCTGCCAACTCAAAAAGCTTCTTGGTGGTTTTGATTTTGCGAGTGGCAAGCTTTCCCTTCAACTCCCTATCCTTGATGCCATTCTTGAAGGCAACTATGACCGCCTCATCTAACATATCATGAATTGAGTTGCGCTTGTCACTGAAGCGTCGGATGAACCTACGCAATGACTCCCCTGGCTTTTGTATTACCCATGCAAGTTGTTATGCGTTTCGGGGCATTCATACATGCCCAAAAGCCCTAAAAGTTGGCGATGAACTGGGCCAACAACTCCACCCACAATGATATCGATTGAGGTGGGAGTTTGAGCAACCAAGATCTCGCTGCACTATCTAGGGTGGTCAGCAAGTAATTGGCCATTATCTTCTCGTTTCCTTTGGCAGCCCTCATGACTATGGTATAAATCTGCAGCCACTCGATGGGGTTGATCTTGCTCGAGTATTTCTTGACGGGGCCTGGCTTGGACTTGTTCGGCCATCTGATTGTGCGTAGCTTGGGGGTGAAAGCCTTTCGCCCTTTATCGATGTCCTCGAGGGTCACTTGCTACAAACCTTGCCGTTCTCCTTGTCGAGGATGGAACCAAGGCGAAGATTCGTCCTGTCGGGCTCAGCATGCGGGAGATTGGTCCCTCGAAGGTGGGGACTCATTTTCCCACCACTCGCGATCTTCCTAGTCGTGTTCCTCTCTTCGATCGTGAAGGACATCATGCAAATCCCCTCGATCATGAGGAATACGATCTCGACGATCCTCAGCAAGTCTCTGATGGGGGTGCTGAAGATGTCGTTGCTGTGGCTCTGATGAGATGCTGCTCCTAGGGCGCGATCGGGCCTACCGTTGTGGTAGTGCTATCGAGGGATTTGTTGTCCCCAAAGATCCCACACCCGCGGGTGGGGCGTCATTGGATCATCGAGATCAAGTTGCTTCGACAGGTTAGCCATGATCCCAGCTATGGCCGTAGCTACTAGATCTCGCCGATGATCTATAGTATTAGGAGCAATAGTGTTTGCGGCTATCCGGGATGTAGCCGTAACCGCTACAGGGTCTTGAGGCATGTACGGGTGGATCTGGTGTCCCTAACCCTTTACGGTGTCTGCCCTTATATTCCTTTCTTGGGAATTGCGCGCCAACTATCAAAGGTTAGATCTTAATAATAAACTTATGATTATGGGTACCTTCGGTTTAGCAAAGTCAAGCACGAAGACAGTGGCACACGATGTATATAGGTTCAGACCCCTGGATGAAGTAATACCCTACGTTCTATGTAGATGATGTATGAATTGGTGTATCAAGTACAGAGTGAGTTGTCTGATCCTAGTTACAATGAAGATTGGATCTAAGCAATGGCTAAACTATGGCTAGAGGTTGACAAAGTGTGGTCCGTCGGCTCCTTGTTGCTCTGTGTCTTGTAAAAACTCTCTCTAAAAGTCTTCTCCTTCCCCTCCCTTCCTTGAGGATACCTACCCCCGGCCTTATATAGTTGGGATAGCCCTGCCTCAAGTTGAGTTGTAGTCGACTTAGGATACCAGATCGTAGATAATTTGGAGCCCATCATCATGTCGATTTTCATAGCATATTCAAACTTCCCTGGATACCAGGTGTACTCGAGTCGGTTTCCTCATAACGAGAAAATGATTGAGTCCTTCCTAGTATGGAATTACCTTCTCCACGTATATCTTATCTCATAGAATCAGGCCCGTGATATCCGAAGTTTCTATATGCTTGCTTGAGCATATATGGTATAATCTTTGTGTTTCTGATACATACTCATATCCCATATTTAGATATTCGACAGCTATCTAGTTTGTTAATCCCACATTAGATAGATAAATACTCACAAACCTATAAATTGTCCAATTATCCTTTTAGGTGTGGCATAGGTTCGGTAATGCTCCCTAGAGAGTTCAGCATCACTGCATTGGTGTATAGAATAAAGTGATATTGTTAATGTCCTAGTTTTCTTGTAGAATTTAATTCTGATTTTTAATGTTACAAAATATTAAAATATGTTTTTGGCACAATATGTCAAACTTCATTTTGTGCTCCACATATGCGGTATTTGGTATATCCTTTAGAATATCATGGACATATTATATAAGAGTTAGTAGGTGCATATGAGACAAAGGTGCACAGCTAAGTGTTCACAAATGCAATGAGAAAATTAAGGGAAATAAAAGGTAGGCTAAATAGCAAGAGCTCAACTATTTTAGATCAGTGTATATCTACCAAAAGAAAAATTTTCGAGTGTTCATGGTTTCCAGAAATGTTTAAGGATTGGTAGTGGCTAGGTTTCTTTTAAATTTATTTCAAACCTATATTGTGGAGGACTTCCTACTATCTGAAAGAAAATTTATAGCATTCTGTCCTTATGATTTTAAATTCAATTAGGTGTGATCCTGTGCATGCGTCTCGTGGAGGTGCTTGAACACAAATAGTTAGATGATAGCTACTTTTGTTTTGCCAATCACTACTATAGAAAGGCTTATATTAGACACCTCATCACAGACGGTTCCTCAAAACCGTCTTTGACGATTGTAACACCCCGACACCCAACGCGCCACGGATGCTACCAAAACACTAAATAACTAATGACAACTCTACGGAAAGACTGATATCAACAATAAATTATGATATCGTTCTAGCAGGTCCTTAGTTAATCAATTACGCACCCAACAGAAATTAATAAATTTCACCACGATGAACAATAAATTACAATCACATTAATTACATCCAGATTTACGAATTGGTTAAATAAATTGTTGGAGACTGCAGTCGTGCACGTGCTACTACTCTCAACCCGACGGGCCAGCTTCAAAGTACCTAAAACAGGCATCAAACAAGCGTGAGTCCAAGACTCAGCAAAGTGCAACAATAAAGAAACGTAATACATTCAACTGGATTACATTTACTTTAGAATTTACTATAGCCAATACTTAAATGAAATCACTAAGTACAAGAAGCAGTACCTACCTCCACTTACCGCAACCAACTAAAAAAAAACGTAAGTAAACATTACCCATGCCTTGTTAATCATTTCTGGATGAGTCCACGACTCAATCCTCAACCTGTCACTTCCATTCCCATAAATCAACAGTTATCAATTTCAGCGATTGCAATGCAATGCTATATAATGCAACATAACCATGCTTTCATGCTCAATATGCATTCTTTTCTTTTTCATAGATTATCTGGGGTATAACTCATCTCATTTCATAACCTCTTATTCTCAACTTTCATTCACATAATATCTCATGCATATCTTATCTTGTCTCGTTTCACCACTCACACCTAATTGTACATGATGCATTATGCATGTCTCATCTCTTCTGTGCTTTATCGGTATTGCCGAGCACCACCCGTCGTCGTGCCCTCAAACCCAACCATCCGTGGAAGGGCTGCCAAAGCAGGACTTGCCGCTACCCGATGGCGGGTCCTCACGCTAACACCGCTCCCATCCATGCTAGTAGATGGGACTACGGGGTAGGATCTCTGAGCACTCCGGATTAGTCATATATTCTATATGACTTTCTCACCGACCTGGCTCGGTGCACTTTTCATGAATGCACTTATGCAAATGCCATTCCCAACATTCTTATGCACATTCTCCACATTTATATCCTTATGATCACACTTAACTCATATACTCTTATATATACCATACTCGCAAACTATGGCCACAAACAAGCCACTCTCATGATTTCAACATCCACATAGCCTAACCATACTAGTGAACATCAGTAAAGTATAACCATGACATCAAATCAACATGGTAAATTTGCATAGGTTTCATCATTCAACACACACAACTGATGCACTTGCATCAGATTACTTAACCTCTTCATCAAAAGATAATTACCCTGCTAGCCGTGCTTATAAACACAAATTCAACCATAGCGCAAGCATATACATAACACAACCAATCAACTAAATACCCTATAAGAGAAATACGGGTTACACCTGCATATAAACTCGTTTTAAATAATGGCATAACCATTTAACCATTCTCATTCATCATATCGCATGCAAAAATCAAACATAACAATATTAATGTAACACATGGATAACGATAACATTGCCAAAACATAATGGCCACCTAAGCCACAACCACTACAACGCACTTGCCTTCAACTTCTCGAGACAGTGTGGCGAGACGAAGTTGCCACACCCGGGGTCACACCACCTGCACATGGATATAACCCACTCAAAAACACGCCCATAATTCATCACAAGACTCATAACTAAGTCGGCTTCGCAACCCACTCCTAAAACCCGAAAACAACAATCTGCCAACCCGGGACAGCACTCGGTAAAACGGTCATAACTTTTAGTTGGATGAACGAAACTTAGTGATTTATTTCTGTATTGAAAGGTAATTCGATTATCTACAACTTTTTCTATAGACGACCGACTGGGAAAAGCACCGATTATTCTCAGATTTGCGACGAACAGCAGACGAACATAATTTAACTTGTTCTGGACAGCAATCGGTAAAATAGCCATAACTTTCAAACGGCTGAACGAAACTTAGTGATTTTAGTCTCTATTGAAAGGTAATTCGATTATCTATAACTTTCACAATAGCCAGACCCCCAGGAAATGCTTGCAGAATTTTCAATTTCGCACTACAACAGAGCACGCGAATCTGCTTGAAAAACAAACTGCACAGCTTCTAGGGTTCCACCTCTAATCCATTCCATACACAACCAAACCACCAATCAAAACTCCATGACAAGAATCCTAGCTAAGCATTTCAGCAAACACCTGGCATGCATACAAGAAACCAAGCATCTCAATGGAATTTAGGGTTGAGTCCTCACCACAGGAAGGGGCAAGAGGGGCACTTCGGCCGGAGGAGATGGAAGGTCGCCGGAGGGAGGGAAGGTCGGCGCCGAAACTGGCTGGAGGGGAGGGGAGGTCGCCGGCCTACCACCATTGCTGCACCGCTTGCTGCTGCTACTACCGGCTGCCTTTGCTGCTGCTGCCGCCGGCCTGGAGGGGAGGCGCAGGGAGGAGCCGGCCTGGCTGCAGGGGAGGAGACGCAATGATGGGACGGCGGTCCCGATCTTTCGGTGAGATGGTGATACGTCGATTTGGGGGTGTTGATGGCACCGAATTTAGGTCTTCCTACCAAACAGGTCAGGAGCTTCACAATCGCATGCCAAATCAACACAAGTACACGATCCAAACGATCAATAGTTCCTGTAAGAAATCGAGAACCCGCAAGAACAAAATATGAAGCAATTCGAAAAGATAGTATTTGTCGACGATCGGGATCGCCTGACCGCAAGAGTGAAAAGGGGATCGGTGTGAATGGGGGACCCAGAAAACGCTTCACTCAACAATGGCGTAGACGTAGGTCGGTGTGTGTGGCGTCAGCGAGCAAGGAACAGCGAATTATACTGGTTCGAACCCCCGCGAGGGTAACAGCTCTACGTCCAGTCTTCTCCGGAGGTGGAGGAACTCACTAACTGTGCGTACAATGAGTTGATTACAGCTCGAGCCTGAGTGCTATGTTTGAGTATGCTGGTCTATCGCTAGCGAGTCTATCTTACACATATGCCTTGCGAGGTCTTATATCCTCCCTGACGTTGCCTGTAATGGTCGGGAGAGATTACCGGGTGTCGGCGTACTATAAAGCCAGGGTACCCTCTCCGCCGCACAAAAGGCATGCGTGGCCCATGTGGCAGCCTGGCGAGTAGGTGGCGATCGCCCTACCCTTGCCCGTTGGTGCTGTGGCGTTCGGGCGGCAGTGGCGGACGCATGCTTCGCCCGCGCCCGCCACGTGGCGGCTTGGCGGGCGGTGGGCGAGCATGCCCGCCGCCAGTGCCGCCCACGTGGCGTTGGGCAGCGGTGGCGAGATGCCTGCTGCGCCGGCGCCCGGCCCGCGTGGCGGCTTGGCGGCGGTGGCGAGCACGCCGCCCACAGTGCGGCCACGTGGCGTTGAGCGGTAGGTGGCGAGACGCCTGCTGCGCTGGCGCCCGGCCACGTGGCGGCTTGGCGGGCGGTGGCGAAACGCCTACTGCGCGGTCTTGCCCGCGTGGCATTCGGGCAAGTAGGTGGGCGGGCATACTGCTGCGGCGCCCGGCCGCGTGGCGGCTTGGCGGCGGTGGCGAGCATGCCTGCCGCCAGTGCCGCCCACGTGGCGTTTGAGCAGCGGTGGCGAGACGCCCGGCCCACGTGGCGTTGAGCGGCAGTGGGCGAGACGCCTGCCGCCCCACCGCAAAGGCAAAAAGCGGTGCAAGGTTCCTCCATCGTCATCGTGCGGCGGTGCGCGGCGATGTCGGTCGTTGATTGCGAGAAGTCCGCTGCAGCCCAATCCTCTGGCGCCGTCACCTACCCGTCGCAGAGGGTCCCATCCGGCGGCAAGGCGAAGCCATGCGTCGGCATTTAATAAGGCTGAAGGAATGGGACAGCACGGGAAGGGCTAATAAATGTGTATAGATCAACATGATGACCCCCCTTTTACCTACCCCCGTTAGCTTGGCCTATATAAGGGCCTTCTGGTGCATGGGAAAGGGGGTCGAGCATTGGAGAAATGGGAAACCAAGATTTCGAGCAATAGAGCCTTAGGAAGAACTTGTAATCCCCAAGCTCTGTACTTGCTTAAAACACTCTACATAAAATCCAGCAGGAAGTAAGGCTATTACCCTGGCCTAGGGGGCCTGAACCTGGGTAAAATCACCGTGCCAACGTAGTTCAAGAACGCCATAGTCCTTCACGTGGGAGTTTCTAGGGTTTCCCCTCGACAGGGTTTGCCAGCCGCGAAGACGCCCTCCTATCGAACAAAACCCGGTCTGTAGATCTGGGCCTGTCTGGTGGAATACGCCGACACCGGGGAAGTGGCCTCGTGCGTATTGAAGGAGGGTTGTAACTGCTCTGGAAATGCCGCCCACGTCCGCCTTAATGCCATCGTGCAGGTCTTGGTAACTGCCGAGTCAACGCACTTCCCTGAGCCAAGGTCGAGGTCGAGCGGGAACAGAGCCCTGTTGCCTAAGCTCGAGGTCATGCGGGGACGAGCGTTGTTGGGCCGTGGTCGTGGGCCTTCGCAGCAATGCCTTGAGCCGGGAGCCCCTTTGACCAAACGTTGACTCGCCAGAGATTCCCCAGTCCTCGTCAGCTAGCCCCCCAGGCTCAAGGTCGTGGAATAGATCTGGATCGACCTCGAGCCTGAAGCCTGCTGGGACCAGACTTCCAGATTTCTCGCACCTTTGATCGAGGTCGGGCGGAGGTTACCAGGACAAGATCTCGGCTTCGCGACACCCGGCGCCCCTTGGACTTCACGATGCAGGTACGGATTTGCATAAGTTTAGAGGGAACGCCTGCAACGCCTCAAAACCGCCGCCCGGACCTTAATTGCGCCTGTCAAGTCGCCGTCGGCACACCTTTTGAGAGGCCCCAACCGACGCTGACCCAGGCCTATAAACCCAAACCTTCTACGACCTTTGAAGAACTTCTTGATTCCTTGCGCTCCTTGACTCCAAGCCCTTACTCGCACGATTCTTCCCTCCTCGACCGAGCCCAAAAACGACCGCCATGGCCAAACTCGGGAGAAGCACCATGTCATTGACGAGGATGAGGGAGCTCGAGGGCCTGGGCCTCCTCGACCCAGCGATGTGGAGGTTGCCAGACGGGGAGTCCAAGCCGCACCCTAGGGACGACGAGCTCGTGTGCACCGAGCACTATGCGCTCTTCGGCCTGCGGACACCGGAGAGCGACTTCATGGCGGCAATCCTTGCCCATTGTGATATAGAGCTCATCAACCTGGTGCCCAACTCCATCCTCCTCCTTTCTATCTTCTCTCACCTGTGCGAGGGGTTCCTTGGAATCCTTCCCTCCCCCTCGCTCTTCTTTCGATTCTTCACCCTCACTACACCATCCCACACTTTTGCCAACACATGGTACAGTCGGCAAAAGACACCTTCCCCGACTCAAAAACTGTTGGCAAAGGTTTAGCCGACTGTACAAGAACAGTCGCGGTAGAAGCGATCGGCTTAAACTTTGCGGAAAGATCTAAGTTTTGCCGACAGTTTCAATCTTTGCCGACAGTTAATGTTTTGCCGACAGTAAGAGCTTTACCAACAGTTAATATGAATTGCCGACACTTTACGTGTTGGCTAATCACTTTTCCCCTCATAGACCAAAGCTGGTTTTCTACACATGTTTTGTGTCGGCAAATAGGGGTGGGCAATCGGTTTTTTCGGTTCGGTATTTTCGGTTTTAAAAAATTTCGGTTTTTGAATTTTCAAAACCGAACCAAAACCGAATTCATGTAAAAACCCATTTGCATACACAAGAATACAAGATACTTCATACAATCATACTTAGATACATAGTTTACATACAATCAATGGATTCAACAGTGTACACTGCACACATCAAAAATTCAAAATGCATGCAATACCATTATACCACAAGATAAATTGTCCACTTGTCCAGCAACACAACCAGTATAGCACAAGTGCACAACTAAATTTTATCAGTATACTAGTATAGCACAACTAAAAACCAGTATAGCACATAAATTTTGTGTAGCACAACTAAAAACCAGTATAGCACATAAAATCAAGTATAGCACATAAATTTTGTCAGTATAGCACAACACAATACCATTTCAGTAAACTAAAAACCACACAATACCAGTATAGCACATAAATTGTCCAACAATAACAAGCAACTAAAAAGCACAACTAAATTTTGTCATTCCATTCTTGCCACTGCCAGAACAAGGACTTAAGGAGCTTCAATTCTTCAAAGCGTGTGTAGAAGAAGCAACACTGCAACAGCACTCCTTGAATCATCCATCACACAACAAAACTGAAAACTCTGCAGTCTGCACTCCTCTAGTCGTCCAGCAGGTAAACAACAAAGTTGGTTAGCTAACATTTTAAGATAGATGCATAAAAGGGTATGCATCTGGAATGGTATGGCACAACACAAAACTATGCCAGATACATTTTGTCAGTATAGCACAACACAAAACTATGCCAGATACATTTTAAGACATAAACAAGTAAACAACAAAGCACTTTAAATGGCTGGACCGAAATTAAACATTTTAGTTAGCTAACACACAATCAGCACCATGCATGAATACTGCAGTTTTGTATGTAAAAAACCTAAGTCTCCCATTGTTATGACCTTATGGGATTATGACATATCACATACCATCCATGTATGCCCTGTGTGCTTTCCAATAGAAGTTCTATTATAGAACACAAGTAGTTGTTCTCAGCTTTAACAATTTCTTGCGGCCAAAAATCACCATCTGAAACATCTTATGCACAATACAATGCAGAGAGTTGAGAAAAAGGAAGATATGTGGGTGACTGAAATAAAAAAGAATGATGTTCTTACAAGTTCCAACAGAAAATAGAAATTTTAAGTTTCAACTGAGTACAAACTTTGAGTGAATCCATACCAAGAGAATAGCACCGGTTTTGAACGATCCTAGTGATAGCATCTCGATTCGCTGCAAGATAAAAGGTATTAAGGTTCTGTCCAATTAAAAATGGAGAGGGAAATAACTCATATTTATGAAGGTTTCAACCCGTAATTATTTTAGTAATGCATATTAACCACAACTGACAAGTAGCAGTAAGGAAAAACCTAAATACAGAAAGCAATTCCCAAGACATTGTTTGCTATCCAATGCTTCTTCGCAGCATACCATAGGCAAAAGAAAAATCCTGGGATTGAAGCAACAACTTGAGATTTGGTAAACTCCACCGAGATAAACGATTTCCAAATCCTACAAACTGGACAACTCTATTCTTCAGTAAAATAGGCAGTATCTTTTTTACATATAAACTATTTTTCTTCCTTTGGGATTCATGCCAATAAGGATGTGTGTCATCCTTGGCCAAGTTGCTTTAACATGATATGTCTAACCTTTTTATAAAGTGCGTTTACATTTAACACAGAACATTACTGTAAATTCATACTTGATTACTTCTGTAAAAAGAGGTTGCATTAATGTGCAAGCCATTAAAATAAAGGATGGAGTTATATTGGTCACAGTTATTCAGGTAAAGGAATCGAACCAGGTGATGTTAGAATTTAAACAAATCATAATCCTTCATCCATCAAGGTACAAAAGAAACAGAGATCTCTTCTGATCATCTATCTACAAAAGATAATTCAAAGCAAGGCAGAACAAGATGATAAGTAATATACAGGCCACAACTGGTACACGATAAGTAATGTACAAGCATGCACTCCAAATAGCAACCAAAGCAGCATTATTTAGCAGAGTAGCTTTGTTTCTTCCCCTCTCTTTTTTTTCAAAACTCAGACTTAACATAAGTTGCATTTTCTGGTTCTCTAAAAAAAAGTTACTTTTTTAGAGGAAATTTAACAGACCTTGTAAACAAGTCCATATCCCCCTCTTCCTAGAATGTTACCAGGACTAAAATTGTCGGTAGCTGATTTCATTTCACCGTAACTAAAGACATTTGGCCTTCCCACTATACTGAACAGCTCTGCAGAACATCACATTAGGAAAAAGTTAGCTCATGTCACGTAAAACAGTTTAATTGCTGCAACAATTTTAGCCCTGTTTGGAATGCAAGAATTTCACATAAAACATGTCAATTCCCACAGGAATCAGGAAAAGTTCCCGCATTCCAAGCGGAGCTTTAGTGCTTGTATTACCTTCCATTTCCACCTCTAACCTCTTCCTTTTATGTCTCCAAACAAATGTTCCTATGAGTGCTAGAAATCCTAGAACTGCAGCACCAACTACTACTCCAACAACCAAACCAGTACTATTTTTCTTTGGACCAGGATAACCTTCATTGTTGCTAATGCTACCTACAGTAGGAGTAAGATAATAAAAAATGGATTAATTTAAGATTATCTCTTGCAACTAATTGCTTCCTGAGATAAGCAACACTACCATAAGAAGATACACTTAATGCTGAGATAGATGGCCCGTAGAATCCCTGTAAAGGAATGCAACAAGTGCCCTTTCCAGACCAAAAGAGATGAATCTCCATGAAATTTTTTGTAACTTCCACATTGTACTGCCTCTTAACAGCAGTGTAAGATTTTCCATTTATTTCTTTCTTTATATCAAAATCCTTTTCTCTAAGTTCTCCCTGCATCAAGTAAGACAACAAAAGATGTTAAAATTTACAAAAGGAAAGGAAAGATTCTAGAGTCAGTTCAATAGATAAACCATAATATAAATCATTCCCACACTTTTGTCAAGTATATTTATGAGATTATGACTCGTTATTGCTGGTATATTGAAGAATAGGCCGCCTGGATGTATATATCGAAAATCCTCTTCCCCAAACTTTTCCAGGTCTGATTATCCGGGAAGAAGATCTCTGCGAATTGAAGTGCAACGTTGTAAGTGCCATTCTTGAGCCCCATGCCGTAGTATCTCAACGAAGATGGTGACATTCTAACTGTATGGAATATTTCACTATCAAGGGTGTTCATAAACTGGTGAGAAGTGTCTATTATGTAACTCCCATTAGCGGAATCCATGAATTTCCCAATGTTGCTAACACCCCATCTCCTTGAATTCGTAACATAGTACGATGCACCTTGAAGACTGGCATCATCAGGTTCATAAATGGACGGATTTTTCCCACTAATTAAGCTGGAATCTGCAATGTTCCCACTAATGGCTCTCTTACCACCACAGTCTACTGCAAAGGAGGACTCTGCAAGTTAACAGAAATCTAGAAATTATGGACGGATTGTACTGTTGTCCAAATTAAGCTGGTAATGCTAATGGTGAAGAGATAAGGGCTCACACTCTGGATTGCCAAGAAAACATGGATTACCTCGCTGAAGACAATTTAGCCCTGAAGGCAAAACACTACAAACATAATAGATAATTTAATAGCCACATTTCTCAATGGCATAGCCAATGAGGTGTCTCATAGAGAGGAAGGTAAACTAAATGCGGTAAAGAAAAACCTGCTGTTGGAGCTTTCTATCACCAAGTTGTTCCACACCAAATACAATGCAGACAGTTAGTTCACATGACTGTCATGTTCAGTTTTGCAGTTCTTCATTGCATACTCCAGACTGAAAATACAGACATACAATACACATGCATTAGTTTTGTTTGACTTCTTTAAATGAACAAAACTTACACTTGCGAATAGTTCGTGTTAACCCAAGAAGGAAACCTTCCTGAGAGCATATTGTATGAGAGATCTCTGCAAAGAAAGGCCAATACATATCACAAACAGACTAAATAAAACCTGTGTTGCATGTAGTACGGAGTGATGGCTCTTCAGTGTCAACATCACACTGAGAAAATTGATTTTTTTATAAATGTCAGTTTGGAAAGCAGGGATTTTTTTGCAATAACTTCATAGAAATTTTTGTAGTAAATAGTACAATTCTTATAAAATTCCTACAAAATACCTCCGTTCCAAACAGGGAGATGAAAACAACTTACAGAGTGGTAAGTAAAGGGCTTTTTGTATCTGGCAGGCTCCCAGAGAGATTGTTGCTTCCAAGAAATCTGACTCGCACACATTTTAGAGTGGGAAAATTTTAAAAAATTACTTAAAATAGAACTGACAAAAGCATTAGATCCTACACAGATTTCCTTACTGGAAATTGAGCTGACTTAGGTTCAAAAGCAAGGCAGAACAAAAACTCAGCACTTAATCATTTCATTCCCATGAAAACCTAGCTAGGCATTTCATCAAACACTACACATGCAATCCAAATGAATCCCCACCTCCTAGGGTTTTACCTCAAAGAAGTCCTTGGAGGAAGGAGGGAGGTGGGGAAGTCTTGGCGGAGGAGGGCTGCTGCTGCTCCTGTTGCTGAGGCTTCTTCTTCTTGCAGTCTTGAAATTTCTTCCGAGGAAGGGAGGGCGCCAGTGCTGCTTCTTTGCTCGTCTTCTTCTCTGAATTCTTCTTCTTGACTGAGGAGGCCTTGAGGGAGAGGCAAACCTTTGGGAGGAGGAGCTTGCTGGGAGGCTGACTCGACTGGAGGAGAGGCCTTGGTGTGCTGAGGAAGTCGGCCTTGAGGAGGAAAGGAGGAGGGAGGAGGAATTTGGATCGGGAGGGAGGAGAAGCCACCGGGAGGAGAGGAGAGCTCAGACCTGAGGAGTGGCGGCGGGGAGGAAGAAATGGGATTAGCGAGGGACGAGGTGGCAGTGGGAAATCGTGGTAGCAGGCGGCGGGAAGGATGGGGTGGGTGTTTTAGGATTTTGGGGAAAGGCCAGCATAAAATTTTCTGCCAGCGCCATTTTTTGTCTATGTCAATGCCGGTGAGTATTATGGAATAGCCGACACTTAATCGTGGGTAGACCTATGCCAGCAGTTTATCGGTCGAGCGATGAGCGCCGACAGTTACTTGTTGACATAGCGACCAATCCCCACGATTTATATGATGGAAATTGTTGGACCTTTGCCGACAGATAAATTGACAGCAATAGATCACCTTTCCCGACTATTAATTGTTGGCAAAGGTGTGTCATGGTGTAGTGCCTGTTCCGCTCCGGGAAGGATCCCGTGGTCGGATGTCTTTACTTCCGGTTGTGGACAGGAATCCCATGGGCCTTCCCCAAGATCCAGCCTCAGGACTCCCTCGGTCCGTGGGCCGAGAGGTGGTTCTACTTGAGGAAGGGCCGGACCGGGGCACTGTCGTTCGACGGAACCCCGATCTCTGGGAAGAAGGAGACGCCGGAGTCTGAAGATCTGGAGGTCGACGAAGAGGCCATCGCCGCCATCCACGTTTGCGCCACGCGCGGTCTTACTGGGCAGGCGATCGCCTGCGACTTCTTGCGGAATCGGGTTTTCCCCCTCTGAAAGAGGGAACACCCGTTCTATGAGATCACAGGGCGCGACGACATGACCCGCGAGGGTACGTCTGGTATGTCTTCTTGCCCTGTAGATTTGTTCGCATCCGACCTTCGAATCATCCTGATTTTTTGTTTGCTTACAGCGCCGAAGGAATCCTGGGTCGCCGCCAGGATGAACGAGATGTTCGGGAAGGCAGCGCCGCGAATACACCCTCGATCCCGGTCGAAAAACATCTTGTCTTTGGAAGGCGAGGTGGCGCTTCAATCCATTCTTCGGTTTGTACCTCGATGGCGCTTTTCACGACCGTTAAATCGTACTCGCGAGACCACGGGAGTTGCTTGACACGGTCAAGAGGATGCTCCCACTGCCCGACGGGGGCAAAAGTAAGAAGGGGAAGAAGAAACCGCCCTCGGGCAAGGAGGACGACCGTGAGGCCAAGAAGCCTCACGTTGAATGGGCCGACCGCGCAATGGTAAGGACTCCAAGGTCGAGCCCCCGAGCTTGCGCTTGCGCTTCTCCTCTGACATGTCTTTCTCACAGCAGGCGAACGCGGCGGCCGCCACCAGGTCTTCGAACCCTCAAGCGGCCTAGAGGTCCCAAGAGGGGAGCCCTGGGACTTCAACTGCGTGGGACTTAGAGCCACCGCGGGTTTTAAGGTCCCAGGCCAGACGGACCCGCAAGAGGAGCGCCCCCCCTGACCTCGGGGGGCCAGGGCCTTCGCTAGCCTCCTGCGAAACGCAAACTTCCGATCCAGGTAGGTCTCATGCCATTCATTCACTCAACCCTCCCTGCAACTTTTTAGCTTAGTTCCGGCTCTTAATCGCAGACCTTGAGCGCTCGAGCTCAACGCCTGCCCATATTGACAATGACTATTGTCCAGGGCGAGTCCGGGTCCGAGGAGGAGGAGAATGTTTTCGTGCTGGCCCCACGCCGACCCTCGGGCCAAGCGCGTAATCCTTTGGACCCCGAGATCGGTCCGGCCGATTCGACCAAGGGTCGATGACACAGACGAGTGAACCGACTGCGACCGGCGAGGACTATGACACTGGCGAGGCAAACGCCGGCGTTGTCGCTGATCCGCCCAGGGTCGACGCGGAGGAAGGTGTCCGGTGCCTTAGCGCACCATGAGGTGTCGAACTGCCCGTCGTGGCGGCACTGGTGCGAGGTCGGCGGAGGAAGGTGCCCAGGGCGCCTCGGCCGCAGCCGTGGAAGCACCTCAGACCTGCCCGACCATAGTAGCGTCGGGCGCTGGGGTCGTGGCATCCTAGGCCACTGATGTTGACCGCGTCGTGGGAGATCGCGCGGTGGATCCGGGTAGCGCTCCCTTAGCGCCGGAGGACGGAGCCCCAACCACGAAGGCCGGGACCAGAGTCGCTGCCAAGCCCACCCCTGGCGGCGAGCTGAGCCCCCAGGGGGTGGCGGCAGAACGCCAAGTCGCCACTAGCGTGGCGCCCGAAGGTCCTGGCCCCAGTGTCCCGGCGGTGGTCGAGGTCGACACCGTTCGGGGACATCGGGCGGCGAGTGCGAAGAGTTCACCTGCGCGCGCGTTGAGAACCGTCTCTGTGAGGTAAGGACCCCCTCGCGCATCCTGCAGTATGTTAGCCCGAGCTCTCTTTGCTGCTTCTCTTATTTGGACCCCCTTTTCGACCATGAGGGCGATCCGCAGCGTCTCCCAAGGACTACGAGGCCTTCAGGAGCACACCGATGTGCTGAGAGGAATCCTAAACATGGTGGAGGTGCGGGAGGTCGAACTCTCCAGGTTCAATGAAACCTTGGAGGTCGAGCAAGAAGAGGCCGCACAGAGGGCCAAAGAGCTCGACGACCTCGCCCGAGCGATGAAAGCGCGAGGAGGCTGCCTGTGACCGAGGCTCGAGCTGGCCGAGCCTTGGCGCGACCATGCCTACATGGCCGTGGAGCAAGAGCGCGCGTAGTCGGCCAAGGCGCTCGAAGCCGAGCGGGCCAAGGCCGAAGTGCTGGTGAAGGCCGCCGCGGAGCAAGCGTATTCCTCGATGAAGGCGTCCCCCGAGCTTGAGGCCAAGGTGAAGGAGCTCGAAGAAAAGCTGGGTCAAGCAAGCAAGGCGGCGAAGAGTGTTGTGGCCCAACTTCAAGACGAGCGGCGGCACGCCGGTGAAGCCTCCACCGAAGCCCTCTGTCTCCAGAGCGAGCTCTCGACCCTGAGGGCCAAGATCGCTGAGCTCGAGCAGGAGAAGCTTGCCCGTGAGATGGCTAATCTGTAAATAGGGCTAGACTTCTTGTAAGCAAGACTTTTGTATAACAAAAAACAGGGTTTATTGCAAGAACAGCTTAATATCTTGTTTTGCTTGAACGAAAGTTTTTCTTTAGTCGTGCACTTAGCCTTTTTTGCCCGTGGTATATCTCATCTAGCCCCCGTTGGGTTCAAGGTCGAGCAATCGCCGGCCTTGGGCGCAAGTTAGAAACCCTGCAAAGACCAAGTCCTACAAGATCGAAAAAGGCCCACAGGGAAAAACATGGTCGCACGAGGAAAAACTTAAGATCTATAGTAAGGCTCGAGTCATGACAACGATTTGCACCTGCTTGCTCGTCGGACCCGATCCACGGGCCATCGAACCACAGCACGGGGAGTATAGATCTTGAAGAGATTAAACTTACCGCAACTCGACCCTTTGGGGTGAAGGATAAGCCCGTGACACTGGGCAAAAAGCAAGCGGCGCTCATCCGTAGGTCAGCTCGAGAGAATTATGCTCAAGCCAACACAAAACATAGAAAGAAAATGTCATAAAGACAAATAATGACAATTGAACAAGAACTTTCTTGAAATTTGAGGTAAAAGGTTACACATAGAATTTTGGTGGTCAATATTCCACGAGCTAGAGAGCTCTCGCCATCGGGCATCGCTAGCAGGTAAGCCCGTGCGATCTGTTGAAACAACTCTATAGGGCCCTCCCACCGTGGGGATAACTTGTTGGTGTTGGGCGGTGCACGAATCCGTCTCGGGGCTAAGTCCCCAACAAGGAGCTCCTAGGTCGTGCCGATCTAGGCGCATGTCTGCGAAGAGCTTCTTTGATCTTCGCGCCGATCGTAGCGATGGCACGACATCTTACTTCTTCCGCCAAGGTAAGATCAAGAGACCGCTCTTTCTCGAAGTCGATCTGATCGACCAAAGCGACCTGGCGAGCCAGTGACCTCGGGAGGCAAAGGCGGCCCGATGCGAAACACGAGCCGGAAGGGTGTGGACCTGTTGCTCGGTGGCGTGGTGCGAATAGACCATAAGACGGTGGGAAGTTCGTCCACCCAGGTCTGGCCGTGTCGCTCGAGCTCATCTGACAGGGCACCTAAAAGCAAATTTTGGTATATTGGTTTCTACCATGAATATCTGATTATATCCAGCATTACCATCAAGAAAACTAATGATCTTATTTCACGATCGACATCCAAATATCGCACTTCATTGCCTTAGCGCATCCTATTCGGTAGTCCGTAGCTGCAGCCTTCTTCGCCGACATTGTCCGACTCCATGGGGTGCCCACGTCCATCGTCTCCGATCGCGACACCGTGTTCACTTCCACCTTCTGGCAAGCACTTTTCTCACTTATGGGCACCAAGCTTCGCATGAGTTCCGCCTTCCACCCGCGATCGGATGGCGAGCGGAGGCGATCAACAAAGCTATCGCCATGTATCTTGATTGCTTGCGGTGATCGGCCACGGCAATGGCAAAGTGGCTCCCTTGGGCCGAATTCACTTACAACACATCTTTCCATTCCGCACTGAACGAGACACCATTCAAAGTCGTCTATGGGAGGGACCCGCCCACTATTCGGTCCTATGAAACAGGGGACTGCAGGGTTCCGGCGGTCGGTGTTGCCATGGCGGACAGAGATTTATTCTTGGCAGATGTTCGGGCCAGGTTGCTGCAGGCTCAAAGCATGGCTAAAAAGTATTATGACCGAGGGCATCGGCCGCTATCCTTTGCCGAAGTGGACTGGGTTTGGCTCCGCGTTCGCCATCGAGCTCCGGCGTCGCTACCAGCACTTCCCAAAGGCAAGCTGCGCCCGCGATTCTATGGTCCTTACAAGATTTTAGCCGCTGGTCAATGAGGTGGCCTATAAACTGGACTTACCGACACACGCCCGTCTCCATGATGTGTTTCATGTGGGCCTCCTTAAGAAGTTCGTCGGCATCCCACCGGCCACGCCTCCATCCCTGCCACCCATACACTTTGGTGCGGCTCAAGCTACTCTGCCCAAGCGACAAGATGAGAATTGCCGTGGAGTTCACCAAGTGCTCGTCCGATTAGGCGGATCGGTAAACCGGCAGCCACAGGAAGATGTGGAAGATTTTCATCGCCGCTACCCTACTTGGCGGCTTGAGGACAACACAGCTTGTCGAGGGGGGGAGATGTTATGTGGGGCCGCACCTATAGCCCATGAGCAAAAGGCGGAGTTAGAGATATGATTGGATTAGATTTGGATTAAGACTCCTTTCCTAAGGAGGTTTTGTTACATTGATATAGTATCGATTAGGACTCCTTATATAGGAGGTTTGTTTGATTTAGTATCGATTAGGACTCCTTATATGGGAGGGTTTGTTAGGAAAGCAATAAAGTATGGCCTATATATATGTAAGCCGTATGGCTTTAATGAGATCAGCGAGAATTGAGTTATCTCCTACCTCTCATACATCTAATCTTCCCCCTTCTTTGCCATTGATCGGAGGTGCCCGCGCCGATCGCCACCTCCCGAGTCGAGGCTAGCGCCGGCTCCTCCCTTGCCCCCTTGAGAAGACCCTCGGTCATAACATCGATATCTTGTAAGCATTGCTGAAACTTCTTGACTTCTGAGAATGCCTATGTTTGGTTCATACCCTCTTCTGTCTCTCGTTCTTCACATCAAATTGGTATTTCTTTAGGGAATCGAATTGGTAATTGTGATTTTTTGTAAATCATATAGCTTCCTTATCGACAATTCGGCAATTTATATATTGACATTTATTAGCACGGACAAGGAAGGAGCATCCTGTATGCTGGATCACACCTCAAAATGAACATGAGGAGCTTCTTGTTATTTTTTTGCATGTTGATGCCATTGTATATATAGCAAGGTACATTTTTCTTCTTTGCTAAAACGTTGCTTATTTACTATGAATGGTGCGACATGATTGTTGTTTATGCTTGCACTGTTTAGATAACATTCCACCTATTTTTGGAACTTGCTGACACGATTATTGTTGCTAATTGCACTGTTAGATATTATTCTACCTCTTTTTTGGTACTTAGGACTCTGATTAGGATAGGTACCATTTGTTAGATAATGTATAGTCTCTATTGACTTGTACTTGTTTTACTTGTACCCCAAGCCTTATTGGGCTATATATATGAGTCACCCCCCCATCTCTGGGTGTGTGGTGTTTTCTCCTATTTTCTACATGGTATCAGAAGTCCGGGTACCCTAGGGTTTCCCTCCAAGCCGCCGCCCCCCCCTCGGCTGTCTAGCCCTAGCGGCCTCCTCCCCTCCTTCCGCACCCCACCTCCAGCCCTCCTCCTTCCGTCACCTCTTCCTATTGCCGGCCATGAGCTCCATCAACAACGGACTCGCCGGTGATGGCACCTCTGCCGCCAACTCCTCCAGCGTGGTGCCTATCTTTCTCAACCCCTATGCCACCGTCTCCGTCAAGACCCACGTGCCGATCACACTGGAGTTGGAGAACCCTAACTACACCAAGTGGTCTACGTTCTTCAAATCTATGTGTGGCAAGTTTGGCCTCATGGGGCACATTGATGGTAGTGTCCTCGTCCTGCCGACCCGGCGTGGGTTCAGGCCGACTGCTGCGTTCGCAGCTGGCTGTTTGGATCTACTGCGGACGCCGTCCTCGACCTCGCCATGGCTGAAGATCAATCTGCGTACGATCTTTGGTCCTCCATCTCCACCATCTTCACCGCCAACAAGGAATCCAAGGCAGTGTACCTGAGTCACGAATTCCATACGCTGACTCAAGGTGATCTCTCCGTCACCGACTATTGCCAGCGGATGAAGGTTCTCGCCGACGGCCTACGGGATGTCGGCTTCCAGGTTGATGGTCCTCAACTCGTCCTCAACCTCCTGCGCGGCCTCAACTCTCGCTTCTCCAACACCGCCGACGACATTGCCAACTCCAAGCCTCTGCCGTCCTTCGCCGAAGCGCGCAACATGCTAATCCTCAAGGAGCTTCGCCTCGCCAACGAGGTTAAGACCACTCAGGCCTCCGCTCTTCTTGCCGGCACCTCGAGCGGCGGTTCTAGCTCCTGTCCCGGCAATTGCATGCAGCCCACGGTTCTTGTTGCCAGCGGCAATAGCGGCAGCACCTCGGCAACAGCGGTGGCCGCTGACCAAAAGGTCATTTGGCGCTAAGGGGCCAGACAACGGACATCTGTGGCGGCTGGCAGAATTTGGGCCGTGCCCTAGCGGTCCCTGGGTGTGGTTCAATCCATGGAGTACAACCCAGCCATGGCGCTCCTCCTCCCCCGGCCTCTTGGGACCCTACCCCCAGGCTAACACTGCCTTCGCCGGACCTCCGCTGTCACCTCCTGCACATCAGCCAACATGGCAAGCGCCCTCCGCAACTTGGGATCAGTCTGGCCTGGTGGCCGCCCTCCAGCAGATGCAACTCCAGGGCTCCAACTCCTGGGCTCTCGACTTCGGCGCCACCTCGCACATGACATCTTCGGATGGTATGCTCTTCTCTCGTCTTCCCTCTTCATATTCTTCCATCCTGGTTGGCAACGGCAGTTCCCTTCCTGTCGTCGCTCAGGGACACTCACTTCTTCCCACCTCCTCTGCTGATTTTCATCTCCACAACGTTCTTGTTGTCCCCTCCCTTGTTCGCAACCTTCTTTCTGTGCGTCAATTCACTCGTGATAATCGTTGTTCCATTGAGTTTGATCCTTTTGGGTTTTCCGTCAAGGATTTGCAGACCAAACGCGAGATTCTTTGCTGCGCTAGTGACGGCGACCTCTACACCATTCCAGCCGCCACTACCTCTAGCGTCGCCCACGCCCACCTCGCCGTCCCCTCCACTGTGTGGCACCAGCGTCTCGGCCATCCTGCACCTGCAGTCCTAGCTACCTTGCGGAAAAATAAACTTCTCTCATGTAATAACTTAGACCGTTCCATTTGCCACTCCTGTCAGCTTGGCAAACACTTCTGGCTACCCTTTACTAGTTCATTTTCTAGTACTTCCGCTCCTTTTGAGCTTGTTCATTGTGATGTTTGGACCTCGCCGGTTGCTAGTATTTCTGGGTGCTTATATTATCTTGTTCTTCTGGATGTTTTTAGCCATTTTTGCTGGACTTTTCCCATGAAACGCAAGTCCGAGGTGTTCGACTCATTGTTAATTTCTTCCAATATACTACTTTTAATTCAGCCTACAGTCCAATGTCTTGAGCCGACAATGGTTCGAGTTTGTTAACAATGCCACGGTTCCTTCACAACCCATACGGTGCCTTGCTTCGGCTCTCTTGCCCCTACACTTCACCTCAAAACGGCAAGGCTGAACACATTCTCCGCACACTCAACAATTCCGTTCGCACCCTCTTACTCCACGCCTCCATGTCGCCCCGCTATTGGGCGGAAGCACTAGCCACCGCCACCTATCTCGTCAACCGGCGTCCGTCGTCCACAATTCAGAATCGCATACCCTTTGAGATTCTTCACGGCACTCCTCCACATCTTGAGCATCTTCGTGTCTTTGGCTGTTTGTGCTATCCCAACCTCTCCGCCACCGCCACACATAAACTTGCTCCCCGTTCGACTGCTTGTGTCTTCCTCGGTTATCCCTCCTCTCACAAAGGATACCGTTGCCTCGACCTCGCCACTCACCGTGTTATTATCTCTCGTCACGTCGTTTTTGACGAACACGTTTTTCCCTTTGCTGTTTCCTCACCCACTTCCTCCAGTTCTTTGGATTTTCTTGTCTCTGATGATGAACAGGTTCCAACTGCGGTAGCTCCGTTCCTCGTGGACGTTGGCGGCGCGATCACTCCTAAGCGGCAAGGCGGAGTCGCCCTCTGGTCTGCCGCCCCTTCGCCTCTTTCATTGCTGCTTGGCTGGCTTGGGCGGCTCGCCTTCCGGCCCTGACACACCCCCTGCGCCACCTTCGCTACCAGCCGTTCCTACGCCGGCACCAGCTGGGCTTCTCCCTGCCGGCTCATTCGGGCGGGTCTCCGAGCGCCGGCCTCCTCCCGCTCCCCAGGACCCTCCGTCTGGCCGGTTCGGCATCGTCTACGGGCGTAGACCGCCACCGGCCACTCAGCCTTCTTGCTGCATGGGTGCTCCACCGGCCGGTCCTCCCGCCCCGCCACTATCTGCACCTACGCAGCCGCCTGTGCCGGATGCCCCGAACGTCTCTCGTCACGTCACTCGGTCTCAGACAGGGTCCCTCAAGCCACCCATCTACCCGAAGGCCCTCTCCACCACGCATGCCTCTCCGATACCGTCCAATTATCGCAGCGCTCTTGCGATCCCAATTGGCGCGCTGCGATGAGCAACGCAGTACCGGCGTTGCTGGCCAATGAGACATGGCGCCTTGTTCCCCATCCTCCACGGAGCCAATGTGGTCACGGGCAAGTGGATTTTCAAGCATAAGTTCCACTCGGCGGTTCGCTTGCCGCCACAAGGCCGCATTTGGGTGGTCGCGGTTTCTCCCGGCGACCGCGGTGTCGACTCGATGAGACTTTCGATCCGGTTGTCAAGCGGCTACTATCCGTGTCGTCCTCGGCATAGCGGCCTCCGTGCGTGGCCCATTCACCAATTGGGCGTGAAAAACGCCTTTCTTCACGGTCATTTGGCGAGGCTATCTATTGCGGCGGCCTCCGGCCGTCGACGCGTCTGCTCCTAATCATATGCGCCTATTACGAAATCTTTATATGAGTGCGAAGCGGGCTCCTCGGGCGTGGTACCAGCGTTTACGCCACCTACATTCGGCGCCTCGGCCGCGGCCGATCTCAGACACATCTCTCTTTGTTTACAAAGATGGAACCGTGTCGCCTACATGCTCTGTCGTCGGCGACATTGTCTGGCGGCTTCCCAGCGTCTCTCTGCGGCACATCATCGCGCGTCTTCACTCCGAGTTCGCCATAGCCGGACCTTGGTGCGTTGCATCACTTCCTCGGCATCTCGTCCGCGCGCTCTTCCGGCGGCTGTTTGTCGGCTGACGATTATGCGATTGATCTTCTCGGTAGCGGGCATGGTGAGTGTCACTCTCTGGTGACTCCGTTGACACTCATGCTAAGCTTCTGCGGTGACGGCGATCTGGTTCTTGATCCTTCGATGCGGAGTCTTCTTTGGCGCTCTCTGATACCTCCGCGACTTGTCGACTTGGTGTATGCGATGCAGCGGTGTGCTTGTTCATGCATGATCGCGCGAACCTCGCCAGCGCGTTGATCAAGCACATTCTCCGCTATGTGAAGATGCGCTCTCCGTTGGCCTTCACGCCGGCGCAACCCATCCACTCTCTTACCGCATATTGAGATGCGGATTGGCGGGTTGTCCCGACTCTCGGCGCTCCACTTAAACTCTTGTGTCTACTTGGCGATAATCTGGTGTAATGGTCTTGGCGCCGGGCAGCGATATCTCGCTCGATGCGAAGCGAGTACCGTATTTGTTGCTCACGCCCGTTGCCGAGTGTTCGCGACTCGACAACTTCTTGAGAGCTTCATCTCGATTCCTTCCGCGACCGTCGTCTATTACGACAACGTGAGTGCTATCTACATGACAGCCAATCCGGTTCATCATCGTCGCACGAAGCATATCGAGATCAACATCCACTTCGTCCGCGAGAAGGTTGCGCTAGGGCAGGTCTGCGTACTCCATGTACCCTCCTCGCATCAGTTTGCGGACATCATGACCAAAGGCTTGCCTGTACAATTGTTTTCAGATTTTCGGTCCAATCTTTGCGTTAAGTGATCCTCCCCAGCTATGCTAGGCGGGTGTTAGATAATGTATAGTCTCTATTGACTTGTACTTGTTTTACTTGTACCCCAAGCCTTATTGGGCTATATATATGAGTCACCCCCCCATCTCTGGGTGTGTGGTGTTTTCTCCTATTCTCTACACCATTTAGATACAATATTAACAATGTGTACCCCTAGCTATTTCATAGGTCAGTTCCACCTTTTCTCAGTTGGAGCTTCTGATTCTAAAACATCCTTGTCATTGTTTATTGTCTCCTATGCCAACTTTTTGTTTCCCAATGGAATTCCTTTCCTCTTCATCCTCATTCTTAACCTTCACTCAATTGTTTTGTTGATAATCTAGTAATCTACCCAAGATGTTCCTCGTTGTAGACTAGCGTGCCTTATAACGATAAGAGATGAAGGAAAAGAAAGAAAAATAAATCTGATAGTACCCTCTGTCTAATTTTCTCTCATCTCTCTTAAGCATTTGTATCACTTACAGTTGGGTCTCTTCTCGATGAAATGAGCAGCTTAAAAGAGCGACAACAAATTGGGTGGAGGGCACTCTTATTTCTTTCTTTTCCTAAATTTCTCCTATTCTACCATAGCCATTACCTACTCTAGTTTCATTTCTGTTCTCTTATTTCTTTGCACTCTCCTCTCTCTAAAAGTGACCTTGAGGATATTCTCTCCTTGATTTATTTACTTACTCCAAAGTTTGAGACTTTGATATTTACATTGTTAAGCAGGTGCCTTTTTAGCGTCTCTTCTCACCGCCTCTTCCTTCGTCACCAAGTGTGCTCTTCATAGCCTTTGCTAGGGCAGACACCTCTGCATGCCACCATCCTCTTCCTGGCCACCGCCACTTCTCCTTGTTGTTGGTCCTCCTCCGCGCAGGGCACGGACCAGGGGCTCTCTAGAGTCATTATCTTCGGCCGTCGTCATCTCTCGCGGCTGGCCGACTCTGCGTGGCGTGCCCACCTCGCCTTTGACCGCCTTCGGCTGTCCTTAGCACCGACCACTTACTACCTTGCCCGGCTCAGCCGCCTCCTCTCCATTGGAAGACCGCATCGCTTGTCCGAATCAATCTATCATCGTCTCTCGTGATCGGTCAACTCTGCGCGACATTATCGCTTGTCCTCCGCATGATGCAAGCACCTCTGCTCCTTTGTGCGGCACACCCGCCTCGGCCATCCTTAGCACCGACTGCCTCTGGCCTTGACCATACTGCCCACTCAGACCGATGGATTCCATGCCTGCTCAAACCGATGGATTTCTACTTAATCCAGTTTTTGGCTTAGCTCATCTCCGACACGGTGCGGCACCAGATATGGCTCAGCTTCGGCTTCCTCAGCTTAGTCGATTTTGGGAAAAAATAAAAAATAAAAATTGTCATCATCTTTAGGTCCTTCCTCAAGCACTGTCTCTATTACTCGTTGTCCAGTTACTTTCAATGGCATCAATTATCGAGACTGGGTTCTTTATATGCTGCTACACATGCATGGTTAGCATATTTGGGAGTTTCTCACCAGCGAGTTACCTTGTATACCTCATCCTGCACCCCTAGTTACGCCTGTTATTCCCAAGGAGGCCAATGATGCTGCTCAATAGAAGGCGTTCATTCGATGATTATGCTGATACTATGGAGTCTTTTTAGACTCAATTTACAACCTACAAGATCGTTGATGCTGAGTTGGAAGCTATGGCTCTTTTGACAACAAAGATTACTTGGCTACAGTGGTTACTTAAGGATTTTGGGTGTTTTTGTTTCTACATCGA
Organism: Guadua angustifolia; assembly: GCA_036346375.1. Taxonomy (NCBI): domain Eukaryota; kingdom Viridiplantae; phylum Streptophyta; class Magnoliopsida; order Poales; family Poaceae; genus Guadua; species Guadua angustifolia. The sequence continues at coordinate 69,030,367 of CM070500.1, read as the reverse complement.
CTCCTCTTTTATCGTGATGCAGTGCTATTAGCATTGCTCGAGACACGGTGAAGTATGAGCTCACTAAGCATATTGGTGTTGATGTTTCCGCATATCGACGATCGGGATCGTCAACTTAAGAAAAGGAGGTAGGGGGTGAGGAGAGTTTATGGGACCGAGCTGCGTTTTGTTCAAATGAAGGAAGAAATCGATCGCGGTGTTGGTCGGAGCAAGGTGACAACGAGCACGAGACGAGAGTTTTATACTGGTTCGAGCCCCTGTGAAGGTAATAGCTCTACTCCAGTCGCCTTGCGGCGGTGATTCTTGCTATTTGGGTGTACAGGGCAATGTTTACAACTCAAGATAGTAATGGTGATCCCTAGCTCGGTGCAACTGCGTGTGTTGTGTTGTCTTCGTGTTCTTGGAGCTCATCGTCCTTGGTCTTCTATACTTCCTTTGCACGCATAGCGGTAGGGAGCAATCCTCGGAAAGGGGCCTTCGTGCACCTTGGTGGCGACAAGCGCTTACCGAACTTACCTGCAAGCCTCTGAGTCATCCCCCGACCCGCTCTCTGATGCAACCGTCGGTCAAATGCACGATCCGAAATCCTAGAGGCGGACCGGGGCTTGAGGCGAGACCTCGCTCTAGCTCGAGGTCGAGAGGTGCTTGCTTCAGGCCTTGGCCTTCGAGTCAGCCTTGATCTCGTGCCAGTGGCAGTCGGGGCCTTAGAGCATGGGGATCCGTTGACCGCCTCCGTGGGTCAAGGAGTACCCGCCCTCGTCGGCCTTCCCCCGAGGCTCTAGGTCGGAGGAACCCTCGGGGCGACCTCGAGCCTTATTCTTGAGAACGAAAAAAACCTTCATAGGTCTTGACTCCTTGAGTGGTCGAGGCGGAGACCACAAGGCAAGTCTCTTGGCCTCGACACTGGCGACCTTGGACTTCTCGATGTTGATGCGGATGTGAGCGGTTGGTGGGCACTGGCGGCGTCTCGACTCCGTGGCCCAAGCCCTAATCCGCGGCCGTCAAGTCGTAGATTGTACGCCATTTAAGGAAGCGCGTGGGTGGATTTTACCGTGTTGCGGTTCATAATCCTAAGCGCCACATCTTGACAGAAAAAAGCTCTGCCCTTGAGCCCTTCCGTTTTCCAAGTCCTCTCGCCTAGAGCAAAGTCCTCTCCCCTCGAGACCAAACTAGACAATACGCCATGACCAAGTTAGGAAGGAGCACTACACTCGGGACTCGAGGATAGAAGAGCTCGAGTCCACAGGAAATTTCTTCAGACCCGTTTGTATGGCGGAGCTGTAGAACAACGAGAGCGAGCAGCGCCCCAGAACGACGAGATAAATGCGCACAGAGCACTATGTCCTCTTTGGCTTGCGGACCCGGAGAGTGAGTTAAATCGCGAAAGGTCCTCTCCGGTGTGACATCGAGCTCATCAATAGCGGTGCCAAACTCCGTTCTTCTCCTCACCATCTTTTCCCATCTATGCGAGGGGTTCACAGGGATTCTCCAGAGCCCTCGCTCTTCTTTGATACTTGATCTCTTCCGCTCAGGAAGGACCCGTGGTCATTTGCCTCTACTTCCCGTGGTCCGGACTCAAGTGGGCCTTCCCTAAGTTCTAGCCAGGATT